>JAFIIU010000009.1:0-397594 GCA_020280145.1 Gotozyma botsteinii | reverse complement strand
CTTCCTCTTCCTCTTCCTCTTCCTCTTCCTCTTCCTCTTCCTCTTCCTCTTCCTCCTCCTCCTCCTCCTCCTCCTCCTCCTCTTCTTCCTCATTGTCTTCTTCATCCTCGTCTTTCACTTCAGCATCACTTTCTTCAACTTTGTCTGAACCTTTCCTCTTTGTATCTTTCTTAACATTACTTTCCTCTTCAGTTTTAACATTCTTATCTCTTTTAACAGCAAATATCTGTTTCTTATCCACCTTCTTCAATTTAATGTCCTTTTCTTTCTCCTCTTCTTCATCTTCATCATCTCCTTCCTCTTCCTCATCTTCTTCTTTATCATCATCCTTTTCTTCTTCATCATCATCCTCATCATTCTCGTCCCTGATATCTTCACTAACAGTTACTGGACTAGTCACAACATTCCCAGACTCATCCTCTGCCCTAGACACCATGATATCGCCATACTCTTCAAACGGCAACTCAAACGACTTCTCATTACTCTCTTTCTCCACCTCACCATCCTCACCACTCTCATCTTCACTCTCATCATCCTCCAACTCATCCAATCCTTTCAGATCGTACAGCTCCCCTAATCGCTGCCACACATCCTCGGCCCTTATCACACCAACTCCATCATCTTCACCATCTTTCTTCTTCACCTCATCTTCATCATTGTTCAAATACTTCAATATCGCAGTCATATGGAAGTGTTTCCTCACCCCAACGGGCTTGAACTGACAAATGGCCTTCAGCAACTTAATCTCCTCATCAACACTCCACTGTCTTGCAGTCATGTTTCCAAATAAACCTTACAAATCTTGATCAATTCACATAATAACAACAAACAGTGTAAATCAATACAAACACTGAGCTGAAAGAAGCCCTGTTAAAAATCAATGTTTGCAGCGATGTCCAATATTTGGTGTCTGGGTTTTCTGTTCTTTTGAAAAAAAAAATCCAACGATGAAAAATGAATGAAATCAAAAGAAGAGTAAAGATTAATTGAATTTTATTTTCTTCTTTCACTGTCGAGATGCCTAGAAAAGCCCAGTTGCTCAACAGTTTGACAAGAGGTGTAAGTCATGATCCATTATTCCTGTCTTTAAACATAAACTAACCTTTGAACAGAGAGTCAGGGCCTCTTGGAACAAGTACAATTTATTCAATCTGTACAAGAAAGGTCGTGTTAATTTCCAAGGTCAGAACCTATATCAACAGAAATGGACAGCCAAACAAGAGACGAGATCATACCATGGTGAGTTCCTCACAGAGAGCAGACTGCAATCGCAATTCTCGTCCAAATTGGAATCCGTTGCCAATTTAGATGCTTCATTACGTGGTGAAAACAACATCCCAACTCCAATTCCTTTACAAACTTATGCTGAATTAGAAAAACGTCTAGATTTCGCATTGTTCAGATCCATGTTTGCAAGTTCCATAAGACAGGCCAGACAGTTCATCTTGCATGGTTATGTTTCCGTTAATGGTATCAGAATCAGACAACCAGGTTTCCATTTAGAAGCTGGTGATGTCTTTAACGTCCAACCAGAAAAAGTTTTACTAGCATTAGGTGCTTCTAAACCTGACTTGAAAACTTCCGTTAAAGTTGATAGCGTTCAAATTGCTAAATGGAATGAATACGTTTCCAGAGCTAAAAAGAATCCAAAACAAGTTTGGGAAGAACAACAGTTAAAGAGACAAAATGGTAAAGCTTTGGATACCGTGGAAGTGGAAGCATTAGAAGAAAGAATCAATGCTTTCAATAAAAACGTTGAAGCTGCCATGTTGAAGCAACAAAAGGACTTCAATAGAGAAACTGCATTATTGAGAACTTTATCATTAGGTTTGAAATCAAGTGGTGAACCAACTTTTGAAACTTTCCAACAAGTTTTCTCAAAAGAAGCTGCTGAAAAAGCTTTGAAACTATTCGAAAAAACTACATCCTTTAAAGAGTACGAAATTGAATCATTAAAGACTAAGTCTGAAGAAGAATTAAAAACAATTGTTTCATCCATATTAGACAAAGAAGCACAAGCAGAAAGAAAAGATTCTGAAAAGAAATCATACTCTGAAATCAAACAATTAGTCGCAGCCCTTCAAAGCATACATTGGGAAGATTTAAGAAAATCATCCACCACTAAGAAGCTTTCAAAAGACTCAACAGAAATCCCATACGATCCAAGTTGGACCGATGCATTATCCTACCATAACTCAATCAAAAAGGATGAAGTCTTAGAAAGGGAACACAAAGCAAATGTTAATTTACCTTGGCAAAAGGGTCTCTATGGTAGACAAGACGTTAAGAAACCATACTTTACACCATGGAAAGTGAGACCATTCATTGCTCCTTTCGCTATTTTACCATCACATATTGAAGTTTCATTTGAAACTTGTCATGCCGTTTATTTAAGAGACCCAGTTGCTTTGCCAGGTAAGTCTGAAGTCATTACCCCATTCAACCAATCTGTTCATGAAAGAGCTTATATGTGGTATATTAGAAGAGTCAAAACTTCAAAACAATAGATTGTAAAGATATTTGTATATAGTTAATGAAAATAAAAAACTAAAAAATGGTATATAATAATACTATTTGTGTAAGATAAAGGGTAACTCATGTGTATATTGATACAAATAAAAAATGTATATGTTTTAGGTTATTGTTTAAATCAAAGTTTATTAACCTGCATGTTCAACAACTTCACTGATTAATTTACCTTCTTTGAAAGTGAATTTGAATTGTTCAGGGATGTTGACTTCTTTGAAATCATCAATTTCATCATCTGGAATGTTAACGTTTAAAGAAGTTGTACTTGTGGTGTAAATTTCAGTTTCCAAAGAAGTCTTACTTAAATAGACTTGACCTTCATCAGATTTATCAATTGAAATTTGTGGAACTTTTTCTATGACTTGAATACCAAATTTTTTAGAATTGATAACTGAAATACCAGAAATTGCAGCATCTAAAACTAATGCAACTTTTGTAGTTGAACTTAAAGAAACGGCATTGATTTTACCTTTGATTTGAATAGTAGAGTCTTTAGAGTCAGCAATGAAGACAGATTGGGAAATTTCACCATCTAAGACAATTTCATGATTACCTTCAACGTTTTTAACAATCCATTTATTATCTTGTAATTCAACAACAGGTTCAGGTTTAGGTTTCAAGGATAAAGCATTTGGTTTTTTAGGGATTGGTGGGGCTTTCTTACCGGTGGAGTTCTGTGATGAAGTAGATGATGATCTAACAACTGATGATTGACGTAATTCTGGGTTTTTATGTGTCATTTGAGACTTTTCAACCTTTTTCAAACCTTTAGTGATTCCTTCACCCTGATTCAACTCAGAGAAAACGGCATTGATACCAGCAGCTGGAGCAGCAGTTTTAGCATCATCGAAAAGATCAGCAGGTGGTGGAGGTGGTGGAGGTGGTGGACCACCTGCACTTGGAGCCGGAGCTGGAGCTGGAGAAACAGCTTTTGATTCACCATTTTCTTTTGACAAATTGGAAGCAAAATCACCACCATTAGCATTCCAGGTTAAACCAGTAGTATGGTATTGTTTAACGTATAGTTTCAAACCGTCAAAGATACCTAAATATTGCTTAACCCATTCAGCATGACTTGGATCTTTCTCTTTGAACTCTTTCAAGACTTTGTTCGTCCAGAAAGTGGCAGAGTCTTTGATTTCTGGGATGAATGAGACAGGTGTTTCTGTCAAAAACCAACTCAAGACACCTGTTCCTTCAGCAATTGCATTCAAATGGGAAAAAAACTCCGATCTACGGTTGTCGTCTTTGAATTGGTTGATATCGGATATGACTTCTTGCAAAGGACCCAATAGTTTCATTGTAGCAGAGGAACTGAAGTCTGGTTTCTGGGACTCGCCAGCAGCTCTGATGAAACTGGCCTGAAACCTGAAAGCTTTGGACAATTTGGAAGCTTGTTCACCAACCAAATCGTTTGTCTCGTGGGATAATGAGACAAATGGGTCCACGTATAGTTCAAGGAAATCATTGAAGGCCTTAGTGGAGGCAGTTTCTTCAGTCTCATCTTGAGAGGTGACAGCTTCAGCGTCAGAGGTAGGAACGTCGATGGAAGAGGCAGATGAGGAAGCAACATTCGAAGGTGATCTGGAAGCAGAGGTGGAAGGTGCATTGGATGGGCCCTGGTGCTTGCTGACAATGGTCTCCAAAGCAGCAGTGGCTCTTTCTAGACGGGAAAACAGCTCCTGGTACTTCTCGCTCTCGTAGTTGGCGGACATTCTAAGGTATTTCTGGTAGCAATTGGGTAAATTAATATACTTATATAACAAAAACAGCATGATTTGGTTACGTTGTTGTTTGTTGTGTTTTCTCATTCGCGGATTGGTAGAGACACTCCATCACCACTTCCACAAATCAAACAAATATTGGACTTTTCTTAGTTCAAAAGGTTCTGAAGAATACGCAGCGTCTCAGTGCAAAATTCTGGCTAGAATGACGGCGGCTCCGACCAATGGCTCCACTCCAGACGCTGATCTTCCTCCACGCAAAGTGTACGAACTCAGGGACTACACTCCCTCCACACAGGGCGAGTCCTTCACTAAGAAGCACAATGCCTCTAGGGACACCGCGATAGCCATCGACTTCGGCTCACACTCCACGCGTGTCGGGTTTGCAAACGCAGCAGGGCCTTCTCATGTCTTTCCCACACTGCTGTCCAAGTGGCGAGACAGGAAGCTCCAGAAGACCTACACGTTCATTGGAAACGACGTCTTCCTGGACCCATCGATCAAGGCACAGACGAAGTCCCCCTACGACGGATCCTTCGTCACGAACTGGGACTACGTCGAGCTCATGTTTGACTATGCATTCCACCATTCAGGTGTCACGTCCACTGGAGGTGTCGACCACCCTGTGATTCTTACTGAAAGACCTGCCTCCTCGCTTCTACAGAGAAAGAACTTCTATGAGTTGTTGTATGAGACTTACAACGTCAACAAAGTCGCCTTCGGTATAGATTCGTTGTTCTCGTACTACCAGAATAATGGTCAGAATGGGTTGGTCATTGGAACTGGCCATGAGTCAACGCATTTGATCCCAGTGATCAACGGTGCTGGTCTCATGACAGAAACTAAAAGAATCAATTGGGGTGGCCACCACAGTGGGAACTACATGACTAGTTTACTGCAGTTGAAATATCCTTACTTCCCTACAAAATTGAATAACTCACAAATAGATAATCTTGTGAAAGACTACTGTTATGTCTCTAAGAATTATGAAGAAGAATTGAAAATCGCTTTGAATTTGGATAAGTTGGAAGAATTGAACATTACTGTTGAAGCACCATTTACAGAAGTTGAGAAAGTGCAAAAAACCGAAGAAGAATTAGCAAGACAAGCAGAAAAAAGAAAAGAAAGTGGTAGAAGATTACAAGCTCAAGCTCAACAAAAACGTTTAGAAAAATTAATTCAAAAAGAGCAAGAATATGAATATTTCTCTGCTTTGAAAGAAAAAATTGTTAAATTGAATAAAAAAGCACAACAAGCAAAATATAGAGAAGAAGGTTTCGACAATGAAGAAGATTTCAACAGATATTTGAATGATTTGGATAAAGCTTTGAAAAGAGCAAGAAAACAAGATATCGGTGATGAGGAAGATACTCCTACTGAAGCTCCTTCATTCCCATTAGTTGTTATTCCAGATGAAGACCTTTCAGAAGATCAAATTAAAGAAAAAAGGAAACAAAAATTATTGAAAGCAAATTACGATGCAAGACAACGTGCTAAATTAGAGAAAGAACAAGAAAAGATAAGATTGGCTAAAGAAGCTGAAGAAGATGCAAGAGAAAGAGAAAGAGATTTGAAAAGTTGGATTCATGATCGTAGAATGAAATTGAAAGCAATTGTTCAAAAGAGGAAAGATCGTCAAAAATTGAAAGAACAATTAAATGATAGAAAGTCATTAGCTGCTCAGATTAGAATGAAGAATATTGCATCTTTGGCATCTGATGAAAAATCACCAGCTTCAAAAAGACGTAGAAATGGTGCTAGTATAGATAATGATCCAAATGATACGTTTGGTGCAAATGATGATGATTGGGCAATTTACAGAGATATAGCCAACATTGATGATGAAGAACTTCTTGAAGATGAAGAACAACAATTGATAAAATTAGAAAAAGAATTGTTGGAATTCGATCCAAGTTTTACTGAAGAAGATACTTTAGAAGCACAATATGATTGGAAAAAATCAACTTTACATTTATTCTACAGAGGACCAAGACCTTTCAATTCTGAAGATTCTCATGAAAACCATCAAATCCATTTGAACATTGAAAGGATTAGAGTTCCAGAAGTTCTTTTCCAACCAAACATTGCTGGTCTTGATCAAACGGGTATTGTTGAAATTGGTGAAAACTTGTTATTGACTTCATTACAAGGAAAGGGGTTCTCTGGGGATAGTTACAACATTTTACAAGATATCTTCCTTACTGGTGGTCAAGCTTTATTTCCAAATTTTGCTGATCGTGTTTATAACGAATATAGACAATTCTTACCAGCTGAAGCACCTTTGAAAGTTAGACTTGCACAGGATCCTTTACTAGATACCTGGAGAGGTATGGCAAAATGGTCAACAAGTGAACAAGCTTCAAAATCATATCTTACAAAACAAGAATATGAAGAATATGGACCAGACTACATCAAAGAACATAACTTGGGCAATGTCAGCGTTCTCAAATAGACAATTTATTATTATTAACAGATTCAAATGATGTAATTACGTAAACGATTTTTTATTACCTTTTATAATTTTTTATTTAATGTACAATTTTAACTAGATATTTTTACAATATCCACCCACCACACACACTCTCTCTATTTCTTGACCGTGTTAGGATTTATACCTCTCTTTTTCAATTGTTGGTTTCTTGTCTTTTCAATCAATCTGTCATCTTCTTCGTCTTCGAACTTAGCGAAATCATCTTTAATCAATCCTTCTTCCTCTGCTTCAGCTCTTGCTAGTTGTTCCTTCTCTCTTGCACCGGCTTTACTGACATCATGAGGAGATGCTGCGATTTTCTTCAATTTGGCAACGTAGAAACCATCAACGTTATAAGTATGTGGGTAATAACGTTTAGTCAACTTCAAGCTTGGATGGAAGGTCTTTCCTCTGAAACTTGTGAAACCGTCCTTACCGATTTCCAAACCAGAGTCGACTAATTTAACATTTGGTCTCTTTCTCAATGCGTAATCGACAACAGCTTCGTTTTCTTCCACCATGACGGAACATGTGGAATACACAATGTACCCACCAGTTGGAGAATTAGCATCAACGGAATCAATAGCTGACAAGATCAATTGTTTTTGCAAATGTGGAATCTGGATGAAATCTTTCTCTGTTCTGGAGACTTTAACGGACTCATCTTTGGCAATGACACCAGTACCTGAACATGGAGCATCTAATAAGATTCTATCAAACCCACCAATGACCTTTGGGAACTCCCTGGCATCGTAATTACACACTATGGTGTTTTTACACCCCAAACGATGGATGTTAGCAATCAAAGATTTCGTTCTGGCCTTGTTGGAATCATTGGCAAAGATACAACCAGTATTCTTCATCAATGCAGATAAATAGGTCGTCTTACCACCTGGAGCAGAGGCCATATCTAAAACACGTTCGTTTTCTTGTGGGTCTAAAGCCATACATGGTAAGAATGAAGATGCAGCTTGTAAGATGTAATGACCAGCTAGGTATTCTGGGGTAGCACCAATTGGGACTTGTGAATCGAAGATTTGCAAACCGACTTTGGTCCAGGAACCAATAGGTTGTAAATTGACACCTCTGTTGACCAAAGTTTGAGCCAAATCACGACGTCTTGTCTTTAAGGTGTTAGTTCTGATGGTGATTGGTCTAGCAATTTCATTTGCCTCGAAGAATTCCATGGCTTCTGAAGGTGAGAACAAGTTGAACAATTTCTCAGCTAAGAATGGGGAATAACCGAAATAGTCACAGATATCTTGTAATAATCTTTCAGTATATTGGGCTCTTGATTTACCTTCTTCTGATAAGTTTTTAAAATCTTCTAAAACTTTAACAACTTCAATCATTCTTGTTCTTAAAATGGTCAAATCTTTTGGTCCTGAGTTTTCTTGTTCCAATTCCTCTTCAGTTGGCAAGATCTTAGCTCTTGGTTGAACGATATCAGTTTCTCTCAATTCATCTTCAGCTTCTTGTTCTTCTAATTCAGCTTCTTCGTCCAATTTAGCAGAGTAGGCTTCCATGTTACGAGCATTCAAGTTCTCCAATTCGTCTTCGGAATCATCGTCTGACCACATTGGACGTTCACGTTGTTGTTCATCAGAATCATAAAACTCATCGTTTTCTCCTTCAACATCAAACTCATCATTGATCTCTTCCTCTTCATCATCAGATTCATCAAACAACGATTTCTTAGCTTTAGACAACTCTTCCAAATCGACTTCAGGCAATTCCTTCTCAGCTTCCTTCTGTTTCTTAAAAAGTTCTCTTTCCTCGTCTTCTTCAGTGTTTCTCTTAGACTTTTTAGATTTCTTACCACTCTTTTCAGCTGTGATCTTAGGTCTCTTTGGCTCAGAAACGGACTCAGATCTCTTTCTCTTCTGCTCCTTTTTCTGTTTCTGTGCCTGGAACTCCTCGATAGAAGGAGGAGCGGACTGTTTGTTCTTGTGACGTCTGCTTCCCATCTCTGTGTATTCTTATAATAATATAATATACTACTATATAATGCAATACTATAAAATACTAATGCTAATACAAAAAAAATTCAAAAAAAATTTGCGATGAGGTTACCCTCCGATCTGAGCCTGAAAAATTTCCAGTGATGAGATGAGCTTTATAATATAGATAAATCATTGTATAACTGAGATATTTACACGCTGAAAATGGCTGCTGATAAGGAATTCCTCGAGCGTCCAATCACGATCAAGCATGACCTCCATGCTCTCATTCGTCTTCCGTCTGCTGGTTTGAAGATCGTCGAGTTGAAGAAAGGTGCGTTTGTCAACCTGGGTAAATTTGGTATATTCGACATCGATGAGATCGTTGGGTTTCCCTTTGGACAGAGCTTCGAGGTGCTGGATGACAAGAAAGTGCGTCCTATCAACTCCACTACTTATGGTAATCAGGCTGATGAGACTCTGTTGGAGGAAGAGTCTGAGAATAATAGCACGCCTGTTCCTGTTCCTACGACGTTGGATGAGAAGATCGATTATTTGAAGAAGTTAGACGTTTCGAGCAGTGAATCAAACAGGGATCTCGTCGATATTGGGAATTCTACTCAAGGTTTATCGATGGAGGAGATTGAAACGTTGAAGAAGACGGCCAAGGGTGCTAATGTCGGTGAGGCCATCATTGATAAACTAATTAAATCTCATGTTAATTTCAACATGAAGACGAAACATTCACAAGAGAAGTATCTCATTAGAAAACAACAAAAGTTCTTGAGAAGGTTCACTGTGGAATACCTTGGATCATCTGAATTATTGCAATATTTTATCGAGAAGGATTCAGCTAAAGTTCTAGACATGAGTGAGGAAAGTTTAGGGTTGATGCTGAGTTTGGCTAACATCCAGGCTGGTGGGAGATACTTAGTCGTTGACGAGACCGGCGGTGTCCTGGTCGCTGCATTGATGGAGAGAATGAGAGGACAAGGTGAGATGCTCGTGATACATGAGAACGAACATCCAAATCATAGTGCTTTGACACATACTGATTTCTCCATCAGTTTACAAAAACAAATGATCAAGACTATCAATCTACTACAGTTCCTAGAGCCTGAAGAAGAGAGAATGCAATGGAAAGACCTACCGGAACAAGAACTCAGTGAGTTGAAATCAAACAAGAGATCCCATTATTACAGACGTAAACAGAATGCTTTAGAGATCAATGAAGCCATAGAGAACGCACAGAGAGGCAATTTTGACGGTTTGATCATCGCATCTACACTATACACCCCAACCCTGATGAACAAACTCATTGAGAAAGTTGGTGGATCAAGACCTATTGTCGTATACAGCCAATATAAGGAGAATTTAGTCGAGACGCAAATCCAATCATTGGAAGACTTGAGGCTATTGACTCCAACGTTACACGAGTCGAAATGTCGTCCGTACCAGACCATTCCGGGAAGACTGCATCCTCTGATGTCAATGAGAGGTGGTGGTGGGTATGTTTTTTCTGCATTGAGGGTTTATCCAATAGAACAAGGTGTTCAGGCCGTTGGTCGTGGTTTGAAGAAACGTAAAGTTGATGAAGAAACTTCACAAGTCACAACTGAAGAACAATCTTGATATCTAAAATAGAAATACACATACGGTTATCATAATGAAACTAATTCGTATACTACACCATTTCTATACTAAATCATCACTCTATTAAATATAAATCATACTTCTCCTTTGTTTCAATATAAACAAACTAAAAACTAATATACACACATTCCACTGATGTCAAACCCTAGGCTCTTTCACCGACCCATTTTCTGGCATTTCTGAACAATCTGATCCATGGACCGTATTTCTCCCATGATTCACTTTCTTTAGCAGGATACCAAGAATTCGATTCCAATCTGACAGATCTTTCAGGATGTGGCATCATGGCTAAGACTCTACCATTTGGAGTTCTGATACCAGTGATGGCATTTGGAGAACCGTTTGGATTGGATGGATAGTTCTCAGTGACGTTACCACTGTTATCGACGAATCTGATTGAAGTCAATCCATCGGATTGGAACTTGGCTAAAGATTCTTCACTCTTGAAACAGGCACGACCTTCACCATGGGCAACAGGGATTGGGATTCTTGAACCTTTCATACCTTGTAAGAAAATGTTTGGAATCTCAGTTGAGTCGTTGACGATTTCAACCATACAAACTCTAGCTTCGTATTGTTCAGAAAGATTTTTTTCAAAAGTTGGCCAGTTTTCAGTACCTGGGATCAATTCTTTAATCTTTGATAAGAATTGACAACCGTTACAAGCACCAAATGCGAAAGTGTCCTCTCTTTGGAAAAACTTTGAGAATTCTGCTCTGGCTCTTTCATTGTATAAGACTGATTTAGCCCAACCTGAAGCAGCACCCAAGACATCACCGTATGAGAAACCACCACATGCAGCAAAACCAACAAAATCATCCAAGGAAACTCTACCAGAGATGATATCAGTCATATGAACATCGACTGAAGTGAAGCCAGCTTGTTCGAAACACCAAGCCATTTCCATTTGACCATTGACACCTTGTTCTCTTAAGATGGCGACTTTTGGTCTTGTGGTGTATTGGGAGATGTTCAAAGAATCTTGTGGTTCGAAAGTCAACTTGTAAGAAAGACCAGGATCATGATTGTCTTCAATAGCAGCGAATTCTTGATCTGCTGATTTTGGATTATCTCTCATTCTTTGCAATTTGTAAGAAGTTTCAGCCCATGCTTGTTGTAATTTGGCTCTTGAAGATTGATAGATTTCAACACCGTTGAAACTAACGGAAACGGTTTGTTCTTTAGTGAAGACTGGTTCACCAACAACAGAGATATATTCACTAGATAAACCTTCCTTAGCGAAGACATCAACGAATGCATCGTATTTAGACTTTGGAATTTGGAAGACGGCACCTAATTCCTCATTGAACAAGGCAGTCAATTGATCATCGGTGGATTTCAAATCAACGTTCAACCCACTTCTACCAGCGAATGCCATCTCCAACAAAGTAACAATCAAACCACCATCAGATCTGTCATGGTAAGCTAACACCAAGTCATCCAATTGATGCAATGCAACGACGGCATTCAAGAATGATTTCAAAGCAGAGGCATCATGAACGTTTGGAGACTCATTACCAACTTGTTTGTAGACTTGAGCCAATGCAGAACCACCTAATGCTTTAGAAACGTTGGCAGCTAGATCAACGAGAACCAAGACGGTGTCTTCATCAGATTTGACCAATTGTGGGGTCCAGGTCTTTGAAGTGTTGGAAACTGGAGCGAAAGCAGTAATGACAACGGATAATGGAGCAGTGACTTCTTTGTCTTCCCACTTCATCTTCATGGACATGGAATCTTTACCAACAGGGATACCAACACCTAATTCAGGACATAATTCTAACCCAATGGCTTGAACGGCTTCGTATAACTTAGCACCTTCACCAGCGTGAGAAGCAGGAGACATCCAATTAGCAGACAATTTGACAGAGTCCAAACTCTTGACATCAGCAGCAAAGACGTTCATTAATGATTCAGCAACGGATAATTTGGCAGAAGCAGAAGCAGAAATCAAAGCCAATGTTGGTTTTTCACCCATGGCTAAAGCTTCACCAGTGGAAACGATGGTTTCACCTAAAGAAGTAGCAGTGACACCGACATCAGCGACAGGAACTTGCCATGGACCAACCATTTGATCACGATCAATTAAACCAGTGACGGTTCTATCACCAATGGTGATTAAGAAGTTCTTGGAACCAACAGCAGGTAAATGTAAGACTTTATCTAAAGCGTCAGCCAATTTGACATTTTCCAAATTGACAGGTTTTAAATTCAATGAAGCAGTAACGGCAGTTCTTGACATTTTTGGTGGTTTACCAAACAAGATTGACATTTCTAAATCGATTGGGGTAGTGTTCAACAAACTATCAGTTAACACCAAGCGTTCTTCACTAGTAGCATGACCAACAACGGCATATGGAGCTCTTTCTCTTTCACAAATTTCTTTGAAAGTTTCCAAATCTTGAGGAGCAACACCAATGACATAACGTTCTTGAGATTCATTACACCAGATTTCCATTGGTGACATACCTGGTTCCAAACTCAAGATGTCTCTCAATTCGAACTTAGCACCTAGACCGTTATCATGAACCAATTCAGGTAAAGCATTAGATAAACCACCTGCACCGACATCATGAATGGATTGGATTGGATTTTGAGTACCTAATGCAACACAGGCATCGATGACTTGTTGAGCACGACGTTGCATTTCTGGGTTACCTCTTTGAACGGAGGCGAAATCCAAAGCTGCAGAACCTTCACCTGAAGCGATTGAAGAAGCAGCACCACCACCTAAACCGATCAACATTGATTGACCACCAAGGACGATCAAGTTGGAACCTGGTGTAATTTTATGGTTTTTCAAAGCTAATGAAGGTCTAATGGCACCCATACCACCGGCAATCATGATTGGTTTATGGAACCCTCTAATTTCTTCCTTGTTTTCAGCATTGGTGATTTTTGTTGTTAAAGTTCTGAAATAACCATTGATACAAGGTCTACCAAACTCGTTGTTGAAAGCAGCAGAACCAATTGGAGCTTCTAACATGATGTCTAAAGAAGAAGCAATATGGTTTGGTTTACCAACGTTTAATTCCCAAGATTGTTCGAAATCTGGAATCAACAAATCGGAAACAGTGAAACCAGATAAACCACATTTGGATTTAGAACCTCTACCTGTAGCACCTTCATCTCTAATTTCACCACCGGAACCAGTAGCAGCACCAGCGAAAGGAGAAACTGCAGTTGGATGGTTATGTGTTTCAACTTTGACTAAAGTTTGAACTTTTTCTTTCTTTGAAGTCCAGATTTTAGTCTTTGGGTTTGGTTGGTAGAAATAAGCATCAGGACCTTCAAAGACGGCAGCGTTATCACTGTAGGCACTGACTGTGTATTGAGGGTTTTTCAACTCGGTGTTTCTGATCATCTTGAACAAACTCCAATCTTTCTTCTCACCATCGATTTCCCAATCAGCGTTGAAGATCTTATGTCTACAATGTTCTGAGTTGACTTGGGCAAACATGAACAATTCGACATCGGTTGGGTTTCTACCGATTTGCACGGTGAATGCCTTGACTAAATAATCGATTTCACCTTGATCCAAGGCTAAACCTAAGATCTTGTTGGCAGTTTCCAATTTTTCTTTTGGTTTTTGAGCTAAATCAACTTCAACTAAAGGTTTTGGTTCATGGTGGGCGAACAAGTCACTTTCAACAGGTGCTTTTTCAATGTATAAAGATTGAGTCATTCTATCGTAAACGGAAGTTAAAGATCCACCATCAGCAACGTATTCGATCAATGGGAAACCACGACGAACTTTGATCAATAGGGCCAATCCTCTTTCGACTCTTTCGACAACTTGGTCCAAGCCACAAACAGTGGTGATGTTTGTAGCTTTCGAAGACCATGGAGAAATCGTACCTGGTCTTGGAAGGATTCTAATAACGTAAGAATCCTCATCGTCGGTTTTCAAATTGTCAGAAGAAGAGGCAACTTTGATCAAATCTTGGTTCAAACGATCAGACAAGTCCAAAGGAGTATCATATTTCAACAAGGTGTCCAACAATTTGAAATTCTCAGAATCCTGTTCCAAGGAAGCATTTGATTTCAAACTACCGTAATGGATGAAAGCAGAACGAACATCGGTGACAACTGACGAATTGACGGCAGTGTTGATGTCGTTGGTCAGAGTGTTAACTCTGAACGTTGATAGGGCCTGTGGACCCGGCAGAATGACGAAGGACATGGGTTTAATATATCTGTATACAAGATCGTTAGTATGACACATTCTTAAATATAAAAAGGAAGAGTCACAGCCATGCGATGCTATACTAAACAGCACGGCCAGACTCGCTCCAGGACACGACTCACGGGACAAAGGTCGCACTAGCAAGGTAGAGAGCTTCCTCGATTCTGTTTCAGCGACACAAGGAAGAAATTACACCGGAAAGTGTGAGTTTCTATGCTGGAAAGAAATAAAAACACTAAAAGAATTTTGTTTATAATTTTTTAATTTTTTGATTTTTTTTTCGACTCGGTTTCGCGAAAATATGATTATGTCAGCGATGAGCTGAATTAAATAAATTTTTATTTACTATATTATTATAGATATCATCATCATATTATCATACATATTTCTATATAACAATGGCCCAAGCACCGCTCAAAGTCAAGACCAAGCAGAAACCTAGAGAGAGAGTCACCAAGAAGCAGATGAACCCGAAGAAGGCTGCTCCTAAGATCCTCAAGCCAAAGAACAAGACTTTAGCACAGATGGCTAAGTTGAACAAGGTCTACTCTGTGACTGCAGCCACCGAGAAGCTCATCTCCTCAAGAGTCGGGCACTTGGAGCTCTTGAAGGGAAGCAGAAGGGAGATCGAGAAAGAGGAGAAGGCAAAGGCGAAGAAAGCAGCTGCTAAGGGCAAATAGTTGTTCAATCATGGGTTTTATATATATATATGTACAGTACAGTATCAGGTTTCTATTAATGTCTAGATGTAGTGTAGTGTATACAGTAATCATACTTCGTTTCTGGTGAACACAGGGATGGCATCCTGTGCGGCCTCTTTAGGCAGTGTTCTCGTCTCTGGAGTGTATCTCACTGGGATGTAGTAGTCCAGGACCATGTTCTGCACAGTGGAGAACCCATTAGAGCTAATCCAATAGAGCACTAATGCCGTTGGTGCCTGGGTACTGACAGCCATTAGAAACACGACACCGAGTCTTGAAATGGTCATGATTGAATCGAAAGCTGTAACTCTTTGAGATCTCTTGACATTCGAGTTCTGCAACTGCATCGTCTTGAAGTTCCATTCAACGTTCGTCAATGCGAGTGATCCCAGTAATATAGGCAACACAGACACGGGATCAGCCATCGTGAGGTCACTGAACCAGAACAGGCCTTCATTAATAAGACTGTCGTCCAATGGATTGCTCGAAATGTCGTTCCATCCACTCAAGTCTCTGAAAGTGGCACTCATGGCAATCCATAATGGGATCTGAAACACAGGAAGCACAAAGTTCTTCCATAACTGGCAATTATGATCTTTGAACAATTTCTTCTGTCTTTCTCTACGTTCTGTGGCACTCAACACCATGATCTGCTCATAAGTGAGGCCTGCTGCTTTCCCACTGATGGATCCCTTTGGAACAACCCCATCCACTAATGTGTTTTTCTCCCTAGCTTCTTTCTGTCTTGCGTTCTGTGCTCTTGAAGCCAGTTTCAGTCTCAAGATAGGTCCCATCGCATTGATGATTGGCCTCAACTCAGCCTGTTTCTGTGTTCTCTTACGCTGGAGTATAGCCAGTGGGAGCGTCCATATCGCACGCAGTGTCACTGTTGTCAAGGGAATCAAGGCCCACCATGGTATCCCTGTGTAAGCATGGATTGTTTGCACTGATGCCGTCAATACAGTGACGATTTCCGTGGGAGAAGTGGCAAATGTCCTTGTTGGAAGTCTTCTGATGAGTCTTGTAGTGATTGTCCCGATCCTGGGCGTTGCTGGTGTAGAAAGTAGCATTTTGCTTTGATTTACTTGTTTGTTTGTAAGAATGAAAAGTTTTGGTTTTCTGGAAATTATACAGAAATACATTTAACGTAAAATCAATGATCAATATATCAATATATTTTAGTGTACAAAGTGGATGGTTTTATGATTAGTGTGTAGCAATATGTTATTTTCAATTATCACCGTATATCTCTATCTAATCAGTCGCAGTACCGTCTCGAGGCCTGTAATTAGGCAAGTTGTCTGCAATCTCAGCAGGCAGTCTCCCCGTGACTTTGACGGCGTAAAGACCAGGCTCGTAGTTCGTGACCCTGAGCCATTTAGCGACCCACGACTTCTCAGGCTCTCCAATGGCCACGAGTCCTTCGAAAGTGGGAGACGTGGTGGAAAGACCCACGTCGAGGATGTCCACGCAGTTGGGACAGCCTTCCTCCTGGAACCTCTGTAGAGTGTTAGAAATAGACAGATAGATGGGGGCATCAGACCAACTTACTCTTGCTGACTCCACTATGCCGCACAGCATGCACGCTCTGTTGGAACTCATTTGATAATGATGGTCTATATATATATATATATATTATATATTGCTGTATTCAGTAGTGTTGATGTTGAATTAATTTTTCATCGGAATTAATCACCAGTGATACTTACTATAATAATACTACTCTAATTATCGCTAATGCAATGATCCAAAGGGATTCCCCTAGAGATCCCCCTGAGCTCTCCCCGAAAGAGTCCAAACTAGTGGGAGCATCCACAGCCGGGATCAGGGCCCTCACCTACCAGCTCACGTCGTTCTACCTCAGGACTCCCGTCAAGCTATTCAGACCCACAAGGGTCGACTACATGGCCATCACACGTCTGTTCGTCAATGGCCCATCTCCTGCTCCGAGAAAGTACAAGTTCTGGAGGGACTCCTCCTTGGGGGTGCTCGTCCAGGCCATCAGGAAGTACGGGTGGAGGTTCTTCCCAGAAAGAGTCCTTCCTCCATTGATAGCGAACTCAGCCACTGGAATGGTACTCTACACTTCTTATTTAGTGTCTTTACAACGTTTAAATGATGGTAGGAAAGACGTGTTGAGTGATCCCAGAGTATGGGACACTTTTAGAGCAGGATTCATTGCTGGTTCTGCGCAGTCGTTGGCTGCTGCTCCCATCGATGCGATATATGCCAGGTCTTCAGCGAATGAGATCCTGAAAGGTGAGCATGAGAACTTGTGGAAGTTTGCATACTCCAAGTTGAAAGAAGTGGGCTTCTCTGGTGTGTTTGCAGGCTACGGTCTGAGCTTGTTGAAAGAGAGTCTCGGTTTTGCAGTGTACTTCTGTGTCTTTGAGACGTTGAAGAACCAGGGTTATAATGCCATTAAGAACAACATCCTGTCTTACAGATATTACGAACAGGTTCTCTTCGATCGGGATTTCAATTTGTCAAAGGAACAATACTTCGATCTTCACAACAAGGACAAGAACTTCAAGGTTTTGAAAACGTCATTCATCTTCTTTGGTGGGATAACTGCATCTTTGTCGCTACTTACTCTACAATACCCAATTTCAAAATTTCAAAACCTGCATTATTCAAGACTGGAAGCATACGACCTCTTCAATTCCAATCCTGCCTCTTCATTGCCCTCTAACAACCAACCGGTACTCCCGGTATCATTGACTCCACATCAGAAACTAGAGGCCAGGAAAAAGTGGTTTAAGAGGTATTACAACACTTATCTTGACTCGTTCGACCATTTCGTATTCATCCGTTCGAAATCGAGACTCAGTTGGTTTGATTGGTTGTACAAAGGGTTTAGAAGACATCTGTTGGGTAGTGTTCCCGGAATGGTTGGTGGGTTGCTTGCATTGGAGATGTTGAGAAGTAATTTGGCAGATTGATATGATGATGTTATGTGATGATTTTATTGTATATAGTTAATTGTTTTATAGAGAAGGGATTTCTCTTTATAGATATGGTGGTTTATAGTTTGGTTAATAGATGTATAGGGGGACATTAAAGTAAATACTGTAGTATTATTAGCACATCGAGGTGTTACTGTTCTCTAAAAATTATTTTCGTAGTTTGTTCTTCAAGTGTGCTTTTCTTCGGGTTGTGGTTTCAGAATTATCAGAGTTCTTCCTTTCTTAACTTTTGTCCATTCAAAAGTTCTATTGTAATTGAAAATGAACATGAATATTTGATACACACCATAATTATCAAAATATACTAAATATAACAGACTCATGGGTATCAAAAACACCTTTTCTACTGGTTTTTTTCAATATTTGAATTTTTTGAACAATGGGTGCATTTTTTGACTATAATTCACCACACATAGTATTTATTACAAAAAAAAAGTGATTACTATCAGAAGCGTCTGGTTCTAATAGTATCACTTTTTAGCCTTTATATCTGTTTTTAAACCAGTACACGCCAAACCAGATTCATTCTTCCATTTTTTTGGTTTTTCAAAATATAATCACAAACAGTGATTTTAGGACAACATGAAAATCCGATATAGTGTAACGGCTAGCACGGTTCGCTTTCACCGAGCAGACCGGGGTTCGACTCCCCGTATCGGAGGATTTATTTTTTCTCATTTTTTTTATAAGACAAACAAATTAATTTTTGTGTCAAAATTGTAGAATTGTATATTATTTAATATGCTCATTGCTTTTGAGTTGTGAATAAGTCATATAACGTAGATCATAATCAATTGGATCAGCTATTAGGTTTTAATGTGTACGTACAGAAGTCTAAACAAAAAACAGGATGGAGGCATCTTGATCAAAAAAAACCCACCAGCAAAGCATGATGAGTGCATTAGACTTGAGAACTTCCAGTACAAATTACAATTGTAAGAAAGACTTACAAAAATTTCAAAACCTTCTCCTCCTGAAGTACTTTACTGTAAACTGACAAGTAAAATACCAATTCCTGGTTCGTTTAACCTAGGCACACTGTACATACTACACTGTAGAGTTACAAAGCAAGCACACAGGCTTGAGCATAAAATGATATTTCTTAGCAAATCCTGTCAATGACGTCTCTGATCTGACATAAAATGAACGGTTGTCGGCTATCGGAAGCAAGTGAAAGGTACGACGAAGAAATGAGACAGGTTAAATGAGATACGGTTTAATTTAGTTACTTCAGTGATCTATGATGTTAAGTCTCCTACATGTTCAATATATACCTTACACTTTTTATGGAAGTATTACATGTTTGCAATAATGGTTTTTGTAAACATTTGTACCAAGGATATTAACCTTTTGCATATTCACCTCTTACGGTAGCTAACTACAAAATTTCAATTTTAGGTTTTGGAGATTTTGATATTATGAGACGTCTTTATATCAAATCACAGCTTTTCTGATGGCCCCAAAGCCTTAAACTTATAGACTATCCAGTATAACATCTAACTGTACAAAAGTACAGTATGCATCCAAAAAATGGTAAAAAAAGCCACTACACAGGCATGAGGTGAAAATTCTTATACCCATCCATCATCACCCATCATCGTTTCAAAAGATCAAAGGTATACATGCCAGGCACATCACCATGTAGGCTTGATGATAACTTAACGAAAGCCTTACTGTTTGCATATCTCGGGTGGTTGGAGAGATCAACTGTAGCATTCACCCAAATTGTAAAATGGATTCTGGAAATTCATATTACAATCTAACTTTAATGCACAGGATTGCAGACGTAAACTTGACTTAATTTATAATGATTTGTCATATTTAACGGAAAACAACCTACAGGCCTCAGTTTTATAAGTTAATGGTTACCAGCAGTTTCAACCCACTTTGGATATAAATCTAAAGTATAAAAGTTGAAAGTTGAAACCAACCAGTCATAGTATCGAATAAAACTACCCTTATGCTTCAACTTCTGATCAGTGGTGTGGTATCAGAATTAGAAGTTTGGGGCTAAACACTCTAGCCTCCTACGGAAATACTCTGTAATTGAACGATCAAGACGCAAAATATTTACAGTAACTAAACTAGCATGAAGCGTATAGATTATTCGTGGCCCAGCGTAACTACCTAACCAGTTCACAATTCAAACATCTTGGAAACTCAGCTTTCAATGTTCACTGCTCATTTTAGATCGTAACTGTCGATGAAAAATGAAATCTAGATGAAGTAGGACCTAATACTTCCTTTCATTCATACACATGTGCATTATTCCATGTGAATATCTTGATCCAATTCGTTAAAGAAGGTAAACTCACAATTTGATAGGTTAACATACTTACTAGGCATTGAAGAAACTGAACTGTAGAGATTCTAGGTCATTATAGCTTAGAAATATACTGAAGGCTGGATCATGTTCAGGAGTAATTGGCTTAAAATCCAACGTCATTTCCCAATTGTGTTGTAAATCAAGGAATTTAGGCTTAGATTGTACCTTAGAATGGTTATTATGGAGACATCGGTAATTTAAAGGAACTTTTAGAAGGGTGTACCTAGTGTTATACAAAAGCACACCATACTTTCATTGTTCCAATCACAAATTACACAGATTTAACTTCAACCATTCCTGTAGCAAACAAAACCTTCGTCTTCCACCTTGTACTTAAATCGATCCACTCCCTAAATATTTGCTTTTTTCTTCTCCTACTCAAAGGCACAAATTCCTACCTTCATTTCATCAACTTATGTTCCCAAGTTCTGTTTGGCACTGAAAGAAATCAAAAGGAAAAATTATTACATTTTTCCTTTTAAAAAATAAATAAAAAATAAACTTGCAGATCAAAGCACAGAATAGTACATAATCTGTGCATGCCTCATTTGAGTTAATCTAGACTAGTTGTGGTCAATCTGATTATGGTTACTAGCAAATCACATCTTTCAAACATAGGTTGGATGCCTCTTTGTTCTTTTTACCTAGCTTTTTTGATTCCTTTACTTCAAGAAGGATCCCAAACTGTTTCTGACTTTTGAATTATGGTTATCCCGTTTATTTTCACCATTTATTTTGGCAAAATCAATGGATTTTATTTAACCGATCAAAAAAATTCGTCATAAGGGATACTTTTTAACCTATCAATTGATTAGTTTCATGAAACAAGTTGTATATTGAATAGCATCCTGCACTTTTCATGGCTTCTTATCAGTGATTCAAACTCATGACGTTTCTGATGCTCGATTTCTTATTGTCTCCATACTATTCATATGACCTCAAATAATTTCTGTGCTACTAGTTTTGTAACAGAAGTGAAGAATATACAGCACAATACACGCATTTAAAATCATATACCGAAGTTATGTAATTATCTTTGTTGATGTGCTCCAAAACTCTGTAGTGTATGCACTTTTGGCGGTGATTCAATTATGTGGCTTCTGAGAACTGAAATTTCAAGTTATTCATCATGTTTGAACAAATGAAAATATAAAAGTGCTTCTAAACATATTAGAATAATAAATATATAACCTAGCTCATTTTCAAATAGTGACACATCTAAAGATCATAATGTTTCTATTTTATTTCGCCGTCGGCGTTTGATTTTTTATACTTTTATCTTCATCTTCGAATAAAATTAGAATAAAAATTATTATTATTATGATCAAATTATTATATTATAATGTATATTCACATTTTTAGACGTATATTGCAGATTTATAGTAAAATAATTAGTTTAATACTAATTGTATGTATTTTAACTCCATAAATAACTTAAGTAATCCATTATCTCCAACTTATGATCATCAAATTCGAGTTACGTATAACTAGAGTTTCATCGATTAAAGTTAAGTTCTAGCGCAACCTAGCTCGGATAAATTAATTTGTATAACCCACTCTTGATTAATCCTACTTAGTTACAAGTCTCGACTCTCAAAGTCTTTTGAACGCCTTCCGAAATGCTTTTTCAAGTAAAGAAGACATAGCCACAAATGTATGTACATGCTTCCGAGAAAAACCCTTGAAAAATGGCAGATTTTCTTGATTTTTTTTTGAGTACAACCAAGATGATTGATGAAGAAACTATGGAGTTAGTGTTTTTGAGAATATCGAGTTGAATAATTTGTGGAAAGTTGTGAGATTAACGAAATGGTGGCTTATTGGGTTTCATACTCATTTGGCTTTCATGCTTTAATGTCACAGCAATCAACAAGTTCCACTAATGCGTGGAAAAATCGACGATGTTAGTCAAGGCATCATTAAGTAAGGCATGATTTTTTCACCTAATATTGAACAAACAATTTTGAAGTACTGTTTCCAAAAGCTATAGAATCAACCGAGTCTACTAGTTTATCCCGCGTGCTATAGGACAGTAAAATTACTTATCACGGGTTTCTCTCGTTTTGAGAAAATTGAAGCTTACATATTCCTAACTTTCATTAAAAGAATTAGATTTGAACCATAAGGTAATTGGCCTGCATCAAGTAAATGTATCAACTCAAGGATACACTTACAAATTGTTCCATTATTATGTGGCATAATTGAAGAGTCAAATCTGATTCTTGATATTTCAGGCTCTGAGTTGAACAATTTAAACTTCTGCAAGAATATTTAGTGCCATGGCGCATAATATAAGTATTTCTGGGACCATTCTAAGTCCACCCGTGTAGTCACTTCGTTGAGAGTCGAGACTCACATTTGCGGTTAACACATTTTAGATATCAGCAATATCAATAATCGCACCAGGGCTATGTAATTGATGCATACTTTGTTTAGGATGCCGAGGATCTATAGTCTTGATTGATAATATTCTTTTTTGAACAAACAGTTGAAACTTGACTACCATTTAATGCTCAACAGTTTAATTTGAAGTACCTTACACGCAGCTCATACTCGGTCATGATGGGAGAGAAGTCTAACAGCACTATTTCGAAAAACGATCATTCTATTACCGAAATGTATTGAATGATATTGATGTCAATGCCATCAAAAGTCCATCTAACGAAAGATCACGAAATCTCAGAAATGCTAGATATGAAGAGAATACAATTTTGACCAAAGATATAAGTTTTGATTCTCTAAAAGTGTGAATTGATGTTTGTCCCATCTATTACATCAATCGATCAGCTGGAGAAATTGTGAATAATTGCAAATAACCCGTTATCTAATAGATCAACGTGTCTGACAGTGAAAAGCAAAACAGATGATTTAATGAAAGAAGAGCTGGAAAGTGGTCCTTTTAAGGTACTAGTAATTGTTGACCTTCGACTCTTGATGGTATTATAAGAGCTGTTAAGTTGGATCCCATGCACAAAACTGTTCATCGAAAATTAAGTTGGTATCTAATAGCGGTAGATATAGGGTTGAGGTGAATTTAGGATTGGAGATATCAATATTAGTTAATCTCAAGAGCACAGTTAAGTAATGAACCAGGATTGATGATTTGTGAACGTAGGACTTTCGTTCAAACTTTATAAATCTGAAGAAACATCTAATAGACTGTAAACCTCAGTCAGAGTCAGGACCATACTATGTATCTTAACTGATTTAAGAAGCGTTAGTCGTTGAAGTAGACATAAGTTGAAACTTGACTGTTGTTTTACACAAGGCTGAAGCCTGTTCAGTTTTCACTTTTCCATATTTAAAATTGATGATACTTTAAACACCCTCAGGTTGGAGAATTGGGAGACAGTCTAAAAGCATACTATCTTTATCATTAGGACAACCAACAAAGTATTATTTGGCGTGCATACATCGGATCAATAATTCGCAAAAATTCATAGAAGTATCTGTTCATCTCGTCCGCTTTTCCTACCTAAACTCCTTTAGTTCTTCTATAAAGCAAATATTGATAGGCTAGCCAGAATAGTAAAATTTTATGTTAAGATCAAATCTCAGATTATAGTTAACATAAAATGTTCTTTGGTGGAAGTTCTGCAAGATCTGAAGGCTCAATTGATAACAACTAATCATTTCTCAACAGCAGCGTATTAATTTTCTTGAGATTAGTCAAATCATGGTTTGTTTCGTATTCTTTTGAACTCATGAGAGTGTTCTCAGACTGGATATTGGTTTTACTGAATTGAAGCCACAAAATTGCACAGGCAAGGTCAACCAGTAGAAAATGCATCAAAACGACATTTGGGGTACGTCGATAAAAGACAATTTCTAGAATTTGAACAAGATATATGTTACAAATTTGATACAATTGTCAGTTTATTTTTTTGAGATGTACTCTGTACTCTGTAAGAGGTATTGATATTGGTTCAATTTTTAAAAGAAAACTGTGGACTAGATGCATAGAAGTGATTTCTCAAAATTTTCACAAATAATACACTAAAACAACTAGGCTTATACAATTGAGAATCATAATCTTCTCGGAGTTTGTAATGAATTGAAGTTTGATGTTCAATTTTCTACATTATTATGATCTTTATGTGAGTTTCTGCATGGCGAAGTTCATTTTCCAGTTTTTTTCCAATATTCGTAAAAACCACGATTTTAACGCTTTTGAGAAATGAAAGGAGCCCTTGTCAACGGTTGTCAGAAGCATCGGGTGGAGATTGGTGATGAGGACAGTATCTGGAAGAGCTAGTTTTTGAGCAATTGAGTTAAGATAGAAAAAAATAGTGCCGTAAAGAATGTACCTTTATTAAGGCAGATCGCAGTCAAGTTCTGTACCATTTTACTTACTCCTGAAATCTCAGAATTCAAAGGGAAGACGCGGATGATAACTCTTTGTATTCGATACAGTTTATTAAATTATCATCTATCTATAACTTTAAACTTATTACTTATATTTATTCATGTCAGGTTTCCTATTGAATAACTGCGGAGAAATGAAGTATGCCTAAGTTTTCTTTTTAGAAGGAAACCTCAGTTATTTAACTCAATTGAATATTCATACTGAAAATTCACCAAATTCTCTAATGCCAATCGGTTATTTAAATAACAACATTTTACAATGATACATCATCGACGTACGATCATCGAGCATTTAATGCCAGAGATCAGCAATACATTCCCCTTAAAATATTTAATCACCATTGTGGCCCTGCAGCAAAGCAAATTGATAAAGGACTGCAAATTCTTGAGAGAGGCGTGCAAAAGACCAAAAAGAATTCGGCACTGATCATAATTCAAGCCTACTAGAAAACAGTTGTATTTCTACAGTCTTTGATGAATGTAAAATTGTGCGTAGTTAATAAACCAATTAAAAAACCCAGAAAAACAACAAACCCAAAACACTATCCTAACCTCTCTAAAAAAGTACCAAAAATAAATTAAATGCCATTAAAAAATACCCAAGTATGAAGAAAGACATTTCCATCTTTTAATTCAATAATCATGATCATAATCATCAGGAATATCTGCATAGTAACTTTGTAGAGCACGACGTAAAGATGCCACTAATTTCTCCCATTTCAAAATTCTCACTTCTTTATCAAATCCTCTTGGTTTACGATTTTCATAAGCCATGATTCTTGTTGCTAATTCATGTCTGAAATCACCATCATCTGTATTAAGTGGAGAACCTGATTTGGAGCTGGAAGGTGAATGTTTAGAATCACAGCTTGGATTTTTTGAACGAATTGGTCTTTTTGACCAGAATGAAACCAAATTAGATCTAATACGACCTCTTTCACGACGACGCTCACCTGCATCTTGTCCATCTGTTCCAATCAGCAATTCAACAATCCTGATAACTTCAACACTAGTAATGTAAAATGATCGTTGTAGAGATTGATCTTGTTCAGAGTATGGATGGCTTAGTTTCTTTTTAGTGTCATTAATTTCATTATCGTTACTTTCTTCTTCTTCTTCTGGATCATCACCTGCTCTCGTATAACATTCAAGACATGAGACTTCAACGACATCAACTCCAGGATTAGCAGGTGTGGTGATTAAATTCTCATCAGCAGCACCAACAATTGAGAAATTGGCAATGATTTTAGGACCTGATTGACAACGTTCAATACGAATGATTCTTCTGCGATCTTTCAATTCTTCATTATTCCATTTTGGCATACATAAATCATTCAAACTGGCATTATGAATATCTAATCTGACAGGTACGTAGTGATGATTAGGAGCTATTGAGACTTTAGGAGGTTTAGTAGCACCACCACCTGAGCTTACACCACGAAGGACTTTGAATCTTTCACCAGTCTTCGATATGATGGCATTATTGGAAGAATCACTATGTTGGTATTGAAGATCATTGGTCGATGGGAAAGACATCAGAGTGGACTTTGAGTCATATTTTGGAGTGTTGCAGAACGTGGCAGAAACAGGGGACAAAGAGAGGTTGGACTCTTTTGAGTTCACCGCAATTGATTGATTCTGATGGAGTTCTTGAGATGCTTGATGTTGTGTTATAAGGTTTGCATCACTGTAAAATCTCATGTTTGGGAAGTTTGTCGCCTCTGGATGGGAGGCGTGAGCCTGGACATTGTCAGTGATTGGAGGTGAAAATGCGTCAATCGGTGGAAAAACTGAAGAAGTTCCAGTGGACAATGGCATTTCTTCCGTGCTCACGCTCTGGCTGTAAGTTATGCCCTTTTCTGCCACATTGTTTTCGAATTGTGATTGGGTGGTGAACGAGCTGTTGTATTGAGGAGGATAGAATTGTAATAGTTGCGGAGTTTGCTGGAAAAAGTGCTGTTGTTGATGATTCAATTGTGTATCATATGAGGCCATTTGGTATTGTTGTTGTTGTAATTGTTGTTGGAATTGCAACTGCTCCTGTTGCGGTTGCAATTGGAAAGACAGTTGACGTTGTGTTGAGTAAGCTTGGAAATTTTGATCAAGTATTGCTTGGTTCATATACACAGCTTCAGCAGAAAAGTTGCCAAGTGGACTATTCAAATGATTTAAAAATTCGTTACTGTCTTGATGTGGCATTCCACTCAACAAATACCGATTATGATGAGGAATCAAAGTTGATTGATGATCAAAGTAGGGTTCTTCAATTGAAGCCATTCTTGGTGTTTGTTGCATCTATCTGTCTTGTGTTGAAACCAATGTCCTTATGATTCATAAAAAGCCTTTAATAAGAAGAAATAGTTGTTGTTTTGAGTAAACTGAATGGGGGTGCGACTCAAGAGGTAACAACTATTGGGCTAATGAAAGCGAAAGTGAAATGTTGATCTCAACAGCAAGTAGAAGATAATTGAAAAACAAAACTGTTCTCAGCAGTAGACAAATATCAATGAGGCTTCTTGAAAGTATTTATATAAATTCTTTTCTCATGCAAAAGCAAAAGGAATTAAATTCAACCAAACTGTGCGGTATGTTCTGTGCTTCAGATCTGCAGGTGAAAATCCTTTCTATGCATAGTTTTTACAAATAATTAAACCTTAAACACCATTTCTGTTCATTTCACAAATGTTTTTGTTCTTTGCTCTGTTAAGTGCCTGCAAGTCGATGCAAGTTTCCTGTATAGCTGATAATATCTTATGTCATATGGTTCATTTCTGTGATTTAAACCATTGGTCCATTCAAAGTTACAGATGGAGCTTTGCAACGTTCACTTGCGTGGGAAATTTACTTCAGTAATGAACCCAGGGAACAACACTACATCAACATAAAAACCCTTAAGTTTGAGGTGATAATTATCCGATTAAATGACTCACGGTTGTGTGATTGGAATCAGAAGATGGCTGTACTGTTTCAGAAATCACTTATAGTTGACATAACCTTTTTTCATTACGAGAACCTATTTTAAGGCATTTACAGATTATAGAAATTTACAGGTAAAATAATATGTATAGTCTTCGTTAAATCTAAAATCCCGCGTTTAGCTTTTAAATAAGTCCGCTGTTCATATTAGACTATTCTTACATTAGCCGTGAATGATAGATACTTCAAGGGTAATCTTAGAACTTCTTTCCTACCAGGAGCTTTCCTTAGACTCATATGTATGATAGTAGTGTTCTTCTTTTAGAAAAAGGTTTAGTATAAAACCCAAATACCTACAACATAGAACAAGGGACGGACAACCATACAACGCAGATAATTATTAAATTGAGGTATAGGCTGTAGGCTGTAAATAAAAACAAAATAACCATGGTCCATCAGTAAAAAAAATTAAGCCAATGGTTAGATAAACTCTGAGTTAAATTTCTTGGTGCTTTTACTGCAATAATTAGGTCTTTGTGAAAAATTTCAAAAAAAGATGCCGTTTACATTGAAGAAGTTATCCAATTAAAAGAAGTTATACTGCACCTAAGCATTGCCTTCTTGAGAAAAAGTAATTTTATCAAATCAATCACAAATTGAAGATAACGGAGCTGTTATATACTATAGCGAGGCAAATCCTGACTAGGATTCATATAATTCCCACGTATATGTCTTATTGTCTTAGATTGATTTTCGATAAGGACCTTCCATTGCATATGATAGAAGAGTTCTTCTTCTTGGAAATTTTGAAGACTTATCTGTTTAATCATTAAACTGTTGTAACTTACTACTAACCCAGTAAGCACACACAAAAACAGGTTGGCGGGAGCTATCATGGCATAGGTTGAATGGTTAAACCGTTTACATAATTTTCCGAAGTTTTGGAAGTTAATCATCCGTGAAATGTAACGTCATCGTCCAGTACTTCTGTTGGCATTGTTTTCTTCCTAAAGATGACAAAACTGTAACTGAGAAAAAATACAACCCAGGCTCCAGCTTCAAATTTTTTCTCTTTAATTTTATTGTAAGTTCATTGGTGTAGCTGTACCTACTCCTAAAAATTATGAACATTGGTTAGAGTTTAGTTCACGCCTTCATCTGGCACTAACTCGGTTTGCATATCCGATGAAAGATGTTGAAGTTAGTAAAAGAAAACACAAATATTGGAACTTGAACGTAAGCAATAACAGTATAGTTTATTATCTCAAGAAATATAAGGAACACCATCTGTCAATTACAAAGTTAAATTGCGTAGTTTGTTCCGATGTTCCTCTAAATTAACTCCAATTACAAAAATAGACCGTTGTTCCTAATCATGACTCCAATATTCAATTGTTGATAAGAAAATGCCTTAAGATTTCTTGATATATGTTCTCAATGATGTAATTCTTGATCTATTAGAAAAATTTGTGGCTGAATTTGTTCAAGTCATCATCATCATCGTTGTATCTACATTTCATTCTATTTAGCTTCGTTAGTCCATAAATAGACCATGAGAGGAAGCAGCTTAATTTCAATAATGCTCTCTGTGTAAAATTATGAATATACAGTACACCAAGCACAGCTATGTCACATTGATGCACCACTTCTAATGATGAAAATTAATTACAGATTAAATCAACAGTTCAAACGTCGTGCTGCGATAAGCTCATTCAGAAATATACCTTATCTAACTATCTTAAACCCTTCCCCAAGCTAGAAATGAACGATACTTGTCAATTTTCCCTCATGGAAATCACGGTTTACATTGAAAACGTTGAAATCTTCCAGGGTTTCCCGAGGCTTCTTTGACACTAAGAAATAAAAATTTAATAGAATTGAGGTACCATCATTTTCATGGCAACAACAACAACATCAGCCTTCTTTTTCCCTAATGGCATTCTAAAGATCATTGAAACTTGGAACTGCATACTACGAACATTTTCTGGAAGGTTTTGTTTTGCTTTCTAGAACATGTCACTGCGTTTCCATGTATCTCTCAATGATATGGTCCCTGGTATATGTCCGATGGGCAATTTTAGTGGAAGGAAGGAAGATACATCTACAGTGGAAAAAGAAATCATACGATAAACAGGTTGTAGTATGTTACATGTAGTTCTCAAGGTTCATACACGTATATTTATCAATCTTATGGTTTTCTTTAAAATTTCTCAAGAT
Organism: Gotozyma botsteinii; assembly: GCA_020280145.1. Classification (NCBI taxonomy): domain Eukaryota; kingdom Fungi; phylum Ascomycota; class Saccharomycetes; order Phaffomycetales; family Phaffomycetaceae; genus Gotozyma; species Gotozyma botsteinii. The sequence continues at coordinate 367,601 of JAFIIU010000009.1, read as the reverse complement.
TTGATACTTTTGGAATCATCTAATAAGGATATCGATCTCACTAGTAAAAATTAGATCAGAACAAAAAACGATTCTTAGAACCTTAAACCAAGTTCATATTGGTGACCCAAATCCACTTAATAGCATACATGACCATGCAATAAGATGCCATGGTATTATAAAGCCCTGTTTTTGTCGATGCTTCTTCAGGTATTGGTTTTAAAAGCACAACTGCTTCGTTCCACTATGAATTGCATTAAAACCATCGAAGTGATTGCATACATGTGAAAACTAATGAAGGAAATGTACAGCCTTCTTCTTCTTTTTTAAAAGAGCTTCTGGTTTGATAACTGATTCCAGAACAAGTTCTTGTGATGGTATTGGCCTTAACAAAAACCTAGAGTTTAGCAAGAGATTTACTATAACGGAAAAAGTCCAGAAACAAAATACAAAGGTTTAAGGTCAACCTTGACTTTTTTTATAAGGCTTTTCAATGAATAATGAACTTCAAGAACTTGAGGTTATTAATATACAACTCTGCTCAACTAAGCTAAGTTTTGGGTTAAATTTAACTGTTACACAGCTGCCAATGTTTTTCAACAGTAAACTGTCAACCATTGTTCAAAGACTGTAACGGTTGATTGCTTTTGGTTTGTCTAGATCAATAGCATGGGCCTTAGAATTAAGAAGGAAATACTAGAACTAAGAATAAGAACTAGAATGAGAACTGAGATAATGGTAAAAAGGACAAACTGAGTTTAAATCAGCACTGTGTTTACGAGCACAACTTTTGAACTATAATCAAATCAAGAGATCAAAAACAGTATTATTGCAACTCACATTTCTGAAGTTGGTATTATTTTACATTTTGAGAAATGAGAACAAGTGCCATTCTGGAACCATTTTCGTACAATTACAATAATCGGGATTCCTTAATATTGTTGTAATAGAAAGACCATGAGCTGATGAGACTAACAATCGTAATGTGGATGCAATATAACTCTTTAATTGTCTTTGTTGTGATTCACTCTCAAGGTAAATCTTCTAGGCATTGAAGTCAGGACCTAATTCACAACCATATTGACAAAAGAGACATCTTATCATAGCATTTGATAGTTCAGACCTTACAAAAGGCAGCGAGATCACAAACCTGATATATTCTGAGAGTCTCAGTATCAACAAAACATACATACCTACAACGTCCGGTTCGATCTACATTGTTACATGTAGCAGCATGTTACTTTTAGACTTTTAGTGCTCCAACACACAATCGACTGAATAGTGAACAATTGACAACTGTCAGAATACACTAACAAAAGGGTCCTTGCTAGATTGCAATCGATAGATTATCTTAACACTAAACTCAATTAGCTCAATTAGATAATAATGACGTAACTTTAGGTAATGCTCACATGACACTCAGAATAGTGACAGAAAGACAGAAAAAGCAGTTTAAACCATTTAATTACAATACATAAAGCCTTATAAAGAACACAAATCGTAAATACAAACCAATAATAATACAATTAATCGAATAAATCTCTACAATTGCTCTTTTCGCCTGTTCACTGATGTAATTTTTCATTTTCCTTTAATGAAGTGCATATGATTGCTGCATAAGGAAAAAAACTAGCAGTGAAGAAAAATCACACAATTTAAATAACTTTCATTCATCACTTAATATTTTAAGGAAAGTAACTGAGTTTTCACAATTCAATTATCTAATTAGATCAAAGTCTCGATTAAACCAATTGTTTCCAGTTATCCAAGACTTTATTAATCCAATCCATCAAGAATTACTGTAATCTCAACCCATTACTGCAATTCTTATCTATAATTTGCCACATTTCACTAATCTAGAGATTTATTTACAATGTCGTAAGTATCATCGAACCACACTACAACGATCAATAAAAATCCATCTTTATTGATCTTCCATCTAATATCTGAATCACTTTACTGACTTTTGTCGTTGCAGATTTGCAGAAGTAGCTGCCAAAGCAGGGGAAAAAGTTGACAAGACCCAAATCGAAATTGATCATGAAGCCAAAGTTGCTCAAGTCGAAGAACAAGCCAACAAAGCAAAGGGAAAAATTGCTGAAGGTGAAGCCAAAGCCCAGTCAGTCCTTGATGATCTCAAAAAGGACGTCCCAAAACTAGGGGAAGAAGGCAAGATTTTAGCAAGCGATGCGATTGACAATGCTAAAAAAGATTTGAAACAAGGTAAGAATGCCCTTCATAAGCTATTTGAAAACATTGTCTCTGGTATCTCAAGTGCTTCAGCCTACATCGTTGACACCACCAAAACCTCCACTGTTAAAGCTAAAGAAGAATTGAAAAACCCAGTTGTTGCTACCCAAACAGTCGTCACCATTGGTGCTGTTGCTGGTTTGTTCTTTGGTATTCAGGAACGTGCTAAAATCTTCAAGAACAGAACAGATCTTGAAATTAGTGCTATCTTAGCCGGTTTATTAGGCTTTGTCGTATTGGATGGTTACTTGTTTGCTACTAATTATGACAAGTACAGTAAAAAATCATTGAAATAGATCCAATTTAATTTGAGTCTGGTTGTTTCAAGAGTACTATATTCCATGCTTATTTTTCACCTTTTTGAGTGAATTATTATCCTTTTATTGACACTGTATGTTCAGTGTCCCTTTTGTTTAACTATTTTTATCTTTGTCTTTTCCAGATTGAATTCCACTACTATATCAATGACTTCACCCCCCTTTTTTTTGTTATGATTGCTTAATTTATTATTCTAAATACTACATCCTGAAATACTACAACAACGACTTTAGTTTTGGGTTTAAACTATAACTGTAGCACAATTGCTCTCTTCTCATTGGACAGTCACACTACTGAATAATTATTGACACAATTTTTTTGACACATTTTAATCAGCAAGAGCCCTAAAACCACTAAATCACGTGAGTAGGAAATTAAGCCCTAATTTTTAAATGTGTCACAAACCCAGACACCAAAACTGAATTTTTTTTGAGCCGAAACGAAAAAAAGTGAAAAAATATCAAGCAGAAATCTTATTTGAAAGATAGACTCTATATTTAAACGTCGATTGAAAGTTACCCAAATCAACTTTCCGTGTTCCATTCCGACGAATTTATATTAATCAAGTAACAAATATGTCTGCTGCTCCAGAAGGTCAACAAAAAAGAGGTGGTTTCGGTAGAAGAGGTGGCCGTCAAGGTAGAAGAGGTGGTAGAAGAGATGGTGGTGAAGAAAAAGGTTGGGTTCCAGTCACCAAGTTAGGTAGATTAGTTAAAGCTGGTAAAATCTCCACTCCAGAAGAAATCTACTTACACTCTTTACCAGTTAAAGAATTCCAAATCATTGACACTTTATTCCCAGAATTAAAAGATGAAGTCATGAAGATCAAACCAGTTCAAAAACAAACCAGAGCCGGTCAAAGAACCAGATTCAAAGCTGTTGTTGTCATTGGTGACTCCAACGGTCACGTTGGTTTAGGTATCAAAACCGCTAAAGAAGTTGCCACTGCTATCAGAGCTGCTATCATCATTGCCAAATTATCCATCATTCCAATCAGAAGAGGTTATTGGGGTACTAACTTAGGTGCTCCACACACCGTTGTCTGTAAGACCACTGGTAAATCTGGTTCTGTTTCCGTCAGATTAATCCCAGCTCCAAGAGGTAAAGGTATTGTTGCTTCTCCAGCCGTTAAAAAATTATTACAATTAGCCGGTGTTGAAGATTGTTATACTTCTTCTTCTGGTTCTACCAGAACTTTAGAAAACACTGTTAAAGCTGCTTTCGTTGCTATTGCTAACACTTACGGTTTCTTAACTCCAAACTTATGGGCCGAACAAGCTTTACCAGTTTCTCCATTAGATGTCTACGCTGATGAAACTGTCTCTTCTAAAAAAGCCTACTAAATTGCCTAATTAACTTTATGGTAATATAATAAAAATAAGTAATCTTTTTTGATATAAATTGTAGTAACTACATATCAATTAACAAATAAGCTTTTGAACGGTATTGAACAAAATAAGTCAATATGTAAACCCCGTTCTTTAATAAAAAAATCAATAATATTCTCTTAACCACAAAGGTTTTTATACAAAACTATAAAATGCATAGATAAAGGAGCACTATTCTTGTTGAGGTGGAGCTTGTTCCAAAACTTGATCTTCAGGAACAGCAAATTGTCTTTCATTAGTTTTAGTCCAAGTCAAATTTCCTGATGGTAAAGTATCAGTATTTTTACCATTTGGATGTTTAAACAAACATTTTGGATTTTTACAACCTTCACCAAAACGACAATCTTCATTAATTGGATGTGAAAAAAAACAATCTATTCTTTGACAATTCTCTCCATCTCTGCATAAAACTGGTGATGTTGCATGTCTATATTTACAATAACGGTTTGTGCAATGAGAACCAAATTTACAAGTCTCTAATGATTTCTCTTGTTGAATGGGTTGTTGTTGCATTGGTTGAACTGGTTTGATTTTAGATAAAGAAGAATGAGCTTTATCACAGGAAGGATTGGCACATTTTAGGTTTTCAGGACACCATTCATATTTAATAACTTTAGCATCTTCATTTGATGGAGTTGGATGACCAAATGGGCATTGTGGATTTGAACACAAAGTACCAAATTTACATAATGTGATACCGGTATTTTTTGGAATGAATTTAGCAGCGAAAGCTTCCTTCTTTTGGTTTTGATACTCTTGTCTAGTCTTAGCCAACTCAGCAATCAGTTCATCATCTTCACCTGGATGTAAATAACTGCAAGTACCTTGAGGATTTGGACAGTTTGGGAATTGGAAACAAGTCTTTGTAGGATGGGCATAAATACAGTCTCTTCCATGAGGACAATGTGGGAATTTATGACAGCGACCTTTTTTTTTCATTTTTAAAGAATCATTGGATAAGTTTAAAGCTTTTTCAAAAGCTGTTGAGTTCTTAAATGCTGAATTTCTTGATCCATTGTTGTTGTTATTAAATCTTTTCCCAATGTTGTTTGTTCCAATACGTGCAGCCAAACCAGCTGGTTTTGTTGGTATGCTTCTTCCTTGAGGAACGAATGAGTCTGTTTCCATAGCATCTTCTGCCTGTTGTTGTATTGGTTGTTGTTGTTGTTGTTGTTGTTGTTGTTGCTGTTGTGCTTGAGCATTAGCCTGTTCCTGTTCTTGCTCTTGAAGTTGAGTCTGGAGCAGCTGGAGTTGTTGTTGCTGCTGCTGTTGCTCGTATGAGTTTATGGCATCGAACGTGCTGTCGATGACTGATTTCAAGCCTTCTGTAGAGACCAAATCTGCCACTTCAGCCATTAGTTCTTCATTGTTACGTCCATTTGAGATCAACAACACGATATACTCGGAGATCTCTTTTGGATCGTCTGAGAAGTCAGGCAGTTCTTGAAACTTTCTGATGATGAAATTTGTCAATTCAGTCTTCAATTCTTCATTTAAAACCATCTTGAATAGTCGCCACTTTCTTTAATGTTTATTTAATTTATTAATTGAATTTTTTTCTTTTTAATTTTTTGATTTTTTTATTATTTCGGTTTGGGCACTCTTTTATTACGTAATTATTTTTTATATGTTTACTTTATTGAATTTATGAATTGATTGTTTAAATGTATTTGATAAATTTATTTAATTCATTGCTAATTTAGTGTGTAACTTGCTAGTGTTTGAGGGTCACTGATGTCACAGGACTCGCCATTTTTCACAATCTCATCAAGGAAGCCGCAAGATGAGCATGAGCTGCTGATACCCAAGAATGCACCATCTGTCAAACCACTTAGGCAGTATCAATCATTCATGTCCACTGACAGTGGTGTTGGTGAAGGACTGACCGTAGACCAGATCGTGAACAACATCCATGGGAGACTCGTGAGGACAGGGTCAGTGATCCTTGCTGAAACAGGGGAGAGAATCAGACGTGATGATGCTTTGGATTTAGAGAATCAACTGCCTGTTGGGTCCAAGGTTGATTTGAGTGGTTCGTTGAGGTTTCGGTGGATACGTGATAGGTGCAGCAGATTTTTCCAATGGATGGTTGATAACAATTATCATTCGGTGTTGAAATGCTCGATAGCGTATTTATTAGCGTCATTGGCTGTTTATAACCCAACTTTTTCTACATGGTTAGGCAAGACTGATTCTAAACATGTTGTTGCGACTGTTGCTGTTTATTTCCATCCTTCTAGAACGCTAGGTTCGATGCATCAAAGCATGATGTTTGCCATTGGGTCTATTCTCTATGGGTTTATTGTCAGTTTAATCTCTACTGGATTAGCCAGTTGGTGTTATTCTCAAGGTTACGATATCATTTCTGCGTTGATCAATTTGGTTTTCACTTCTGTCAGTTTAGGTTGTGTTTCGTTCATGAAGCAAAAGATGAATCATCCGACTTTCAACGTTGCTTGTTCTCTTGCGTCCATTTCGATAATCTCTGCCGTTATTAAAGAAGGGTCCCAGTATAGGGATGATATTCCATATGAAAGATTTTTAAGTCTTTTCAAGATCGTTTCCGTTGGTTCAGGGATTTCAATCCTTATATGTTATTCAATTTTCCCTACTTTAGCAACGTCTTCTTTAAAGAAAGAATTGAACAAGAGTTGCATTTTGATGTCACAATATTTGATCCAGATTGAGAAATGTTTCATTAATGGGAATAACATCAATGCAGATGAATTGATCTCTAATCTGAATTCAGATTTGAAAAAAAACACAACGAGTTTGAACAAATTATTAGACGAGTCAAAGTATGAACTGTTATTGGTTGGTAAAGAAGAAGAATACAGGATCTTGAGTCAATTAGTGCGGTCTACACAGTTCATGTTCATGGAATTGGGCGGGTTGAAAGGATCTGCTGAAATGCAATGGACAACACTTCATAATCATACACATAATTCATCGGGCAAATCATCAAATGCATCAATTCGATCAATCAAAACTATTGATTCTAAAGAAGATGACATCTCTAAGACACCATCAATGATCTCTTCAAGTGTATCCGTCCCTGATTCCGCCATGGTTGCATTGGATTCTACACAGTTGTTTGATTTATTCATCTATTACGTCGGTCCATCGTTGAAATCGTTTTGTTATACGATAAGGGGAGTTCTTAACGGTTTACAATTCAAGGTCATTGATGAAAAAACTGAATTGATAAAGTATCAGAAAAGTTTAAAAATGGCAAATGAGTTGTTTAAGAGGAAATACAGTAAAGCGATGAAGAAATTATACAATCAGGATATTTTCAAACAAGACGCCAATATGCCATTAGAATCAAATATTGATGAAGAGGAAGTCGCTGCCTCTTGTGGGAACTTTGCATCTATCCTTTCTGAATTCTCACTAGAATTGAACAAATTCATTGATGAATTAACAGAATACTCTACGAACAAAATTCTTCTTCATCGCAGTTGGAATTGGTTAAAATTCTGGCAGAAGAATGGAAATGAACCGAAATTCAACAACAACAGTACACCACCTGATTTGAACTACGCAATCCAATCATTCAACACGACGTTACAAAACAGAATTTCAACTACTGATAAGAAAGACACGATCCTTTTCAAAATTTGGGAATTCTTCAGTTTTTTCCGTAAAGTTGAAGTCCAATTCTCGATCAGAGTTGGTCTTGGAGCGTTTGTGTTATCATCATTAGCATATTTACCTTACACTGCGCAAATGTTCCGGAAGTGGAGAGGTGAATGGGCATTGGTGACTTATTCCATAATCATGAACAAGTCATTAGGAGGGACGACGATGACTGTGAATTGGAGGTTTTTAGGAACGTTCCTTGGATGTTTCACTGCTTATTTGAGTTGGAAGTTAACAGATGGGGAAGTGTTTGTGTTATGCTTCGTTGGTTGGTTGATCTCGTTGTTATCGTTCAACATCATTTTGAATTGGAAAGATACGAATGCATACGGAAGGTTTATATTGTTGACTTACAACATCACTGCTTTATATTCTTACAACATTGCTAGATCAAGTGAGGATATTGAACCAGGAGATGACACTGATCCTATCATATTTGACATTGCGATCCACCGGTTCTTTGGGATCACGTTTGGTGTGTTGTGGGCCTTGACAATGACTGTGTCGTTCTTGCCCATGACGGCAAGAGGTAGGTTAAAGAAAGGGTTGAGTATTTTATGGCTGAGGTTGGGGATCATTTGGAATACAGACCCGTTGGAGGTTCAGAATGGGAAGCTGGTGGGGTTGTCAGATTCAATAGGGATCAACTCTATAATGAGAGAGCTTGAGTTGTTGTTGAAACAGGCAGGTAAGGAATTGAGATTGAAAGGGAGATTCAGAGGTGATATTTATCAGAAGTTGATAAAATCCACAGAAAAGATCATTGAGTCGTTCCAGAATATAAACACGATGATTTTAATTGATCCTAAATTGTCCAAGATGGAACTATACGTCCTGAATTACACTAAACAAGAACGTGACGAGTTCACTAATAGGATTTTCTTAATTTTTTACATGATTTCTTCGTGTTTGACCTTGGGAATCCCTATTCCTAGTAAACCTGCATCGATTGAGCATTCTAAAGACAGGATCTTGGTTAAATTGGGAGAGATTAGGAAAAAAAATCTGTTGAACGACGAAGATTACGTGTTGTTATACTCTTATGTCCTCGTTTGTAACAGTGTCACTAATGAGTTGAATAAGATATTGCATTTACTAGGGGATTTATATGGATTAGTTGATGCAGAGACGTTTGAGATATAAACTTTTATGATGAATAAATGAACAGTACATACAAAATGATAAAAATGAAACAATAATATATCGATAACTGTAGTCTTGTAAACTTGTATTTATCACCATTTATTACAACGCAAAACTGTCTATAACATCATCAACTTTTTTCACAAAGAGGTTATCTTCAATAACCTCACCCTCTTGAAACTCCACTGACGCCATTGGGTTCCTCACGATAAACTCGACGAACACCTCATTCAACAGCTTCAAGAGACCTCTTAAATCCCTCGTCTTGAGATCACTAAGGAGACAAAACCTGAGATTTGATAAACTCTCATAGAAATGGGCCCTGTACTTCCCCGTTGTGAACGATTGCAATTCGTTGTTGAACTTCCCAGATTCAGTTGTGTTGTCACCTAATGTGCGTGCAATGTTTCGAAGGGAGAACAGCGCACCGAAGAGCAGTTTGGCCGTGTCTTCGTTGTCCTTCGAGTTCACGGTTCCTTTGTGTCCTGTTGTGGATGAGGTTTGGTCGAGTTGGGAGTATTCTCTGTTGTAGATGCAGTTGCCTGTGATTGTTGTTAGTATGGGTGTGTTTGGAGTGTTTAGTACGTAGAGAAGGGACACTCACAGTGCCTGTCGAAGATCCAGAAGGAGTAGATCGTCATTGTTGTATAAAGTGTTGATGTTATGTTAGTCAATATTTTTCGGGATTACTGAAGTAGATATACAGTATGAGATTGAACATCATATATCATACATCAATACAAGAATACCAGTACTAGATCGATTGTTTTATTCACTATAAAGAGAGAGAGAGTCTAGAAGTCAAGGAGACTGACTTCACCGTTTGCAGGAGCAGTAGAAGTAGTAGTAGTAGAAGTAGAAGTAGTGGTAGTAGCAGTCTTTGGCTGACTATGAGCCTTTGAAGCAGCTGAAGAGAACAACGAGCTGAATGCGTCTTGTTTGGTGTTGATTGCAGGACCAGAAGTGATGTTGCTGTTGATGTTGTTGTACTGTTGTGTAGGAGCTGATGAGGCGAATGAGGTGAACTCACCAAAGCTCGAGTCTGCGTTTGTTGTTTGTTGTGAGTGTGTTGGCTGTTGTTGCTGTTGATGATATAAGTTGTTCAAGTTGGAGTTGATCGAAGGCTGAGCAGCTGTTGAGGACTGGAAGTCGCCAAAGTCATCATCGTCTGCATTGTTATTAGCAGAAGCATTAGTGGTAGTAGCATTAGTACTATTATCATCAAAACTGAACAAGTCCACTTCCTTCTGTGGTTTACTAACAGGAGCAGGCTTATCATTATGGTCAATGTCATACTCCTCGAAGTTCTTCTTCTTAGTGGTTCTTGTCTCCTCGAATCTCTCACCGTAAACACCTCCATCACCAAAGATCCTGTTCTCGTAGGTCTCGTACTCTTCAGGCTCACCAGTAGTGTCATAGCCATCAGAGCCGACAGAGGCACCTCCAGCAACTCCTTTGAACTTCTTCGAGTTCTCCCTGGCCTTCTTACGCTCGGCTCTCAACACTGAGTCGTTGTTCAAGAGATCCGAGAGCGTCTTGGACTTGTTTCTGACATTGATCCCTTGGTCTCTTCCATGGGAGTCGATGTAGTGGAAAGAACGCAGCATCTGGATGAGGGAGATATTTGCCCTAGCATCATCAACAAACCTTTCAGAACCGTTCTTGACGAGGTACTCCAACAGTTGTAGCGCTTTGTAGATCTGTCTCCATTCGTTGGCACCCTTCTCGGTGAATCTTCTGAAGATCATTCCCACGATCTCCTCACGTTCCCGGAAATTGTAAGTCCCAGCAGCAATCTGTTGCATTGAGGTAGAAGAGGCACCCCATGGCTCGTTGTTTGTGGCCTCACGCACTTTGGCCTCCATCTCGGTGTAGTTGTACACGACGTTCTGCGCCTTGCGGACGTACGCCTTGACGTCGTAGAGCGAGATGTTGCTGAGGCCTTTCTTGAGGTCGTCCATCTGTGTAATTAGTGTTGTTGTTAGTGTGTAGTGAGTAGTGGTAGTGGTGTTTATCAAGAGTTGATCGAAGATTTTTAATTCCGATAGAGGGCGTGGGCGGGGCTGCTGTGCGAGCGCTAATGATATTAGTATTGTATTGATTGTATTGTATTAGTATAGTATAGTATTAGTAAAGTATAGTATAGTATTGTATTATTAGCAATATTCTTATTTATCTATTTCTATTATCACCATTTCCGTTTTGGGTTTTAGGTTTACAGTATTTATTAATTAATAATTGTTCTTAAAGTTTACCGCTGAGTTTACAGTATTATTATCAGCATTGTATTATAAGTATTGTATCATAAGTATTGTATTCGTATTAGTCTTAGTATTATATACTATATACTACTATCTTCGTATCACTACTATATTATTGTTATCATCATATATTAAATGTTCATATTAATAGTCTTACTCCACCTCACCACACTCAGCAATTGTGATCGTGGCTCTTGGTCTTCCTGACTGGGTACCATAGGCCTCAATTGTTTTGACACTGTCGTAACCTTTGGTCACTTCACCAAAGACAACATGTTTCCCGTCTAACCAAGGACAAGGAACAGTAGTGATGAAGAACTGGGAGCCATTAGTGTGAGGACCAGCATTAGCCATTGACAACAAACCTGGTTTATCATGGGTCTTGACAAAGTTCTCATCTTGGAATCTCTCACCATAGATCGATTTACCACCGGTACCGTTACCTCTAGTGATATCACCACCTTGGAGCATGAATTGAGGGATGACTCTGTGGAAAGGAGAGCCTTCAAAACCGAAACCTGGTTCTCCAGTACATAAAGCTCTGAAGTTCTCAGCTGTCTTTGGAACAACGTCGTCATACAATTCAAACTCGATTCTTTCTAATTTTCTGTCCCCGATTTGTGGAACGAAAAACACTTTGCTTCCTAAAGATGCAGAGGTGGAACTGAAGGCACGAGCACCGAATCTTCTAATGGACATCATCTTTTTATATTGTACTAATTGTATAATGCTAAGGGTATATAATACTACTACACATTCAAGTGAAAAATATGTTCATTGTTCATTAATCGCGAATGACCCTCACAGCATTAAAAGCTCATTGGCCAAAACGAGTCTCGTCTCAAGAACATCCATCCATCGTTCAATAAGACTTTCATTCTTGCTGTCAAAAGCATCTTGCAACCCGGGAAGAACCTCGGTCGTTCCCTTCTCTGGAGCCCACAACGAATGCTTCAACAACGGTCTGTCCATCAATCCTTCCTTATATAGAAACAAGGAATCTAATTTCTTTGCTTTGTAAGACATGATCTTGATCAGGAAAGCAAGTTTGATCTTGACGTATGCTTGAAACCAAGGATAATCTATGCTCATCTGTGCTTGTAATTCACGATTCTTTTGATCAAACTCCTTTGTTCTTTGTGAGAAAACGTCAAGGTGATGTTTTATCGACTTCACTAATTCACTCCTCTCTTTCACATCATCTTTCACTAAACGATCAAATGTATCACTGATAATCTCGTAGTAATCCACCATATTGAACTTGATCGTTTCCCTTTCGACTAACTGTAATGACAACAACCCAACGAATTTCACCAACACTTTATGTTTCTTTAATCCTGGATCTATTTCTAACAACGCCTCCAACGAATCAGATCTTGAATTCTTAAAACTATCATTATCACCATTGGTTTCAACAAACCCAATCGAACAAGAAGGGATCCCTAATCCATACTGAAACCAACCAAAATCCCCACCTAAACCACCTAACAATCCAACATTGACACCATCTTCCTGATCATTCCAGTACTCCCACAAATTATTGTTATCATCATCATCATCATCATCATCACCCACAATGACCTTCTTCGCAACACCACCGAAATATCCACTCAACAAAGGATTTGCATCCACTTTAAATTTTCCACCACTGACACCATTAACATCAACATAAGCAACGACTTTCTTCTTTAATCTACGTTCCTGATCTTTGCAAAATTCAGAAGATCCCAACATCCCTGGCTTTGATGCGTCCCATGACACAACCATCAACGTACGTAATGGCTTCCAACCTTTAGTTCTTAATCTCCCAAAATGTTCAGCTATTGATAAAAGCAACGCATTACGAGACGATTCAATTGCACTGCCATTATGAGAATTGGGTGTCAGTGAATCTCGTGAAGTTCCTATTATGACTATCTCATCTAACAACCCAGGAATTTCAAAAAGAACGTTATATAGTGGTTTGATCATTGGTGTGTTGTGATTTTCAAGGCGTAGTGTCTTTGAAGAAACATTCTTATTCAAACTTGTGAAACTGCCATCTGAACCAACACTTACAGCATCATCATGACCAACACCAAACAACTGCTCAATTGTAGAGAAACTAACAGACAAAGACGGTACTTTAGGAATTGCTTTTACCACGGTGTTGATATCCCTAGAACACCAATAAGATCTAACACAAGCACGTTCCAAGGTCGTTGGATCACCAGGCCAAGAACTTGAATACTTCACTGATCTGTTTTCAATATCTCTATCGCCATCACCTTTCCCAAACTCATTGAACAACACTATGGCACTTGCTCCATTAACCTCTGCAATCTTCAACGACTCCTCAACAATAGACTCATTCACTTTCACGACATGAATCATCCCCCAAACATCAACATCATCCCTTTTCAATGATTCGTAATCTTCCACTCTCGCATAATTCACAAACACGAACCCTGCTTCAACAACACCAGATTTTGAATAAGTATGAAATGCATTCAAACCATCACCAACGCCACCATCCGCCAAATCAATCTCTACAACATCACCACCATCACTATCCATCAAACTCAACGAATTATTGTCAAACCGTGGAATATAAACCCAGTACTTCCTCACCCTAACATCAAACCCAAAACTCACAAACTTCTCAACCATATATTCCTTCAACTCATCAACCTCACGTCCATAAACATAACTCTTATCATTACACTCCTTCAAATACACACCAACACCTTCCCCTTCCACATCCTCTTGAAACGTCCTGAGATACAACCTCTCTATTTCGTCTCTACCAACAATACTAAAATGCAACCTTCTAAAATCCCTACTCAATGACGTCCTTTGCAAAAACACCAACTGAAACACACAAACGGCAAACAATGCCCACACCACTATTGCAATAAACCGCTTCACCGGCTTTGGAAGGTTGAAAATAGGCGATTCGAGCACATAATTCGAAATAGCAGAAATAGCAGATCTGATACTCGTTGTACTAGCGACTGAATTCGACCTGTCAACACGAGTTCGAGTTCTTCTTCCAGGAACATTGACGTACTGTTGGAACTGCTGGAAGGACGTCCTCCTGGAAGGAAACGTCTGCAGGGAGTCTGAACTGCCAGAAAGCAACGGTTCCCTCTCTGATTCGCTCATTTGTTGTCAATCTTTGAGGTTTATTATCACGGAAACATTTTGTGTCAAAAATATTAAAAATATTATATAATCACACTATACTATAATATACTATAACATCAATACATTAGTTTATTCTATTTGCTGCTTCTTGGACTCCTTATCCAGTTCATCATCAGCAGATCTCTTCAAGGACTCCTCTTTAGCAACTTCGCCGTTCTTCAAAGCCTCAGTGATTCTTTTATCACCAGTGACACCATTGACAGGTCTGAAATAAGGCTGACATCTCCAGTATGGGATCTTTCTATAAGCACCACCCCATAACTCTTTCTCTCCGACGATAATCTTGTCCAAAGTCTCAATATCCTCCCTCTCGAAGATCTCAGTAACGATCTTCTCGACTTTGATAACGATTTCTTCAACACTATCGAAGTTATGCTTTGGTGATATCTTTGCAATCTCCTGTCTGAGATCCGTATGGAATGGCAAGAAACTCGTCAAGATCTTGAAAATGTGCGACTTCATGGCAATCTTGGACGCATTCCCAGGACATCCCTTCACGATCTCATAGTACTCTCTTAAGATATGATCCACTCTTGGGAACTGTTTCTCAGGATCATCACTAAAAACACCAGGATTGTACAAATTCCCCTCTGCACTCATGATCGCATCACAACCAACCTCATTCAAACATCTTGTAATATCTTCAGGATACAAAATATTCCCATTTGCAAAGAAAACAGTCTCTTTAGGCAATTTCCCTCTAATATACCTCAAAACGTCCCAATTAGCCAACCCTGTCTTCTGGCCTTTCATCTCCCTCGTTCTACCATGGACGGTCAAAAACTGCGCACCGGCATCAAGCACCATCTTAGCATACTCCAAGCTTTTCTCATAATCATCATACACTCTAATCTTCGCCGTGATAGGAACGTCCAACTCTTGATGTGCTTTACTGATCAACTCATGGATCAACTTCCAATCATCCATCAAAAACGCCCCATACTTCCCCTTCTTTGCAATCCCCTGAGGACAACCCAAGTTCAAATCGACGGCATCACATTTCCCAACAACGTACTTGGCAGCTTGGATCAAATACTCTGGATCATTAGCACAGAACTGCACCACTAAAGGCCTGTCCGTTTCCTCATCACCATCTAGTGCAGACCACATGTCCTTTCTATACTTTTCACTTGTAGCGAACAGACGGGCGTGAAACATCGGCGTGTAGCATAATGTAGCACCATATTTACGTGATAGGATACGCCATGCGAGCTCAGATTGGTCAACCATTGGTGCGACGATCTTGGTGGGGCAGCCAACGCTCTCGAAGAGTTGTCGTCCTTGAAGCTTTGTCATTTTTGTGAATACTTGTTTAAAGAGCGACAGTGTGGAAATTTATTAGGGAGGTGGAAGAACGTATGAAGTTATAGGTTATGGTATTAATAAAGAAAAGAAAGATTTGAAAAAAAAAAAAAGAATCTCATCACCGTTACCTCATTGGGAAAGGTTTGAGCGATGGGAGGAACCACTATATACTTTATACTAATATACTATAAATGGTTTTCTTTTTGGTGATGGACTAGAAAAACGATACTAATATTGAAGACTAGAGTTTGAAGAGAACTCAGAGATTATGTTCATCTTCAATAGAGGTACAACACTTAATTGACTAGACAGGTGAACGTAGTGTATGATGAGTGAATATTGGTACCATAGAAGTTTAAACTTGACTGAACAGCGAATATTATAACAACAATATGGAAGTTATAATAAACTAAAGGTTTCTGATAAACAGGAAACTTTTTTCAAGTCATTAGTCTTATGTTTTATTAGCATTGTTGCAATTATTTCAGTTACAGGTATTAGCAGACTCTCGAATATTTCCTGATCCGGACAATCAATAAATTTTTATTTCACTATAAGCATCTCTAATATCTATCAAAACCTCACTACAAAACACCATGCTCGACAGTGTCCAGTATCTCAAGACGTATCAGTGGCAGGAAGGTGAGGCACTTCAAAAAGGAGGGATAAAGAAGCCCATTTTAGTGAAGCACAAGAAGGACAAGAAAGGGATTGGTCATCAGGTCAATGGTTCTGCAGATGCCTGGTGGGAGAGACTGTTTGACGGCCAGTTGAAGTCGTTGGATGTGAGTCAAGGTGATGGGGGAGGCGTCTCTTTTAAGCAGGAGCAGGCTGTTGTGGCCAGTGCTGTGCCAATACATGAGTCTCCGTTGTACAGAATGTTTGTTCGTGGTGAGACGTTGCAAGGGACGGTGAATAAAGTGACTGTTGTTGGTGTTAAGAGTAAGGATTCTGGGAGTAAGGATAAGAAGGATAAGAGTAAAGATAAGAAAGATAAAAAGAAGAAGAGCACAGATAGAATAGAGAAGAAGAGTAAAGACAAGAAGAGAGATAAGAAGGAGAAGAAGAAGAGTAAAGAGGAGAAAGAAAAGAAAGAAAAGAAAGAAAAGAGAGAAAAGAAAAACAAAAAAGAGAAACTCAAATCAAAGACCCATAAAGCATAGAATCATATAGAATCGTATAGTCATAATATCATTGCATCTATCATAGTGTGATTGTAAGACGATAGTAAACCAGATTTTTAATTATACCTGTAACTTATAATATAATTCATTCATTTTACGAATTATCTTTTGTACTAATCAACAGTATTAACAATCAAAGTCTTACAAGCTTCCATATCAATAAAGTTTCTTTCAAATATATTTTTGACACATTTCTCTGCCAATTTTCAATGGTCAAGTCAAAAACATCTTGTTCCAAAACAAACAAAAAATCTTACTTATTAGTTCACTCTTTATATCAACCCATTATTTATTTATTGTCACACATATCCAAATCCAATGTACGATCATGGAATCCACATATAAATTAATTGTGATATCGGTGATTGTACTGATAGTCTCCTTCCAGCATTTCACGACGTGGGTCTGTTTGTTGATAACACTACTGATCGTTCATATCAACGCCATTTTTATCATAAATTTTCCCAAGAAGGTAGAAAAGCCTATTGTTGAGAGGTTTTCAAGATTTCAATTCACTAGATCAAAGGAATGGGCCAAGGAATGTCAAAATTTGAAAGATTCTAATAGGCTGATAAAGTTGAATGACACTGCATATGAAGAAAACATTAATAAATTAATAGATCTAATAATCAGAGATTTTATCCAAACTTGGTTCAATTCAATATCCCAAGATGATTCGTTCCCAAATGAGGTGAGGAATCAAATAGTTTCAATAGTGAATACGATTGATGAACGATTTAGTAAGATTGATCTATCGAAATTGATCGTTTTGAAGATGCTACCACTCTTAACGAATCATTTCCAAAACTATTTGAAATCGAAAGACGTCGTGCTGGATGAGATGAAACAGTCCAATGATAGTTCTATTGGATTAAACGAGTTTAATTTTAAAATAATCAAAGAGTTTAAAGACCTTAATGGATTGAATGAATTTATTGAGTTAAGAAATGATGAAATTGAGAAAAGTATTAAGAATTATTCCAATGATAGACTCAATAAAATCATACCTTTTTTGATCCCTAATGAAATAGATTCTTCATTAATCAAGAACTTATCAACTGAATTGATTTTAAATTTCACATTGAAGCCAATCTTGAAGTTATTATCAGATTCTGATTTCTGGAATGGATTAATCATAAAATATTCCACTATAATTCTTAAAGACAGGAATCAAATAAGAGAATTAAAGAAGATCATCGATAAGCAGACCTCCACGAAAGACCCCAAACCTGATTCAACAACGTTACAAAACAAGATAATGATCAGAGGGAGAAGAATTAATCCACAGATGAAGAAGCAAGAGTTTGAAAAATATTTGAAAATGATTGAAAATTCCAACAATTTAACACAATTGAAACAGTTGAAATACTTGAACGCATTACAAATCAACAGAACGAATAATTTAAATTCAAACTCCCCTGTTTTTTTGAAATACCGTCAAAGATTACACATCGCCAAAGATTTAATAGAATTGAAAATCAATGAATTAATCAATCATGATGAAGGATTAATGATACCTAAGAGAAATTCACTAGTTTTCAATGAAACCAACGACTTACAAGAGTTTATTTCAAATTTGACATTGTTCCAAATTTTGAAAAACCCTTCAGCATTACCATTCTTCACTGAATTCATGAAACAAAGGGACAAAGTTGAATTATTGAATTTTTGGATCGCTGTTGATAAGATTAAAGATCCATTGGAAGATCCAAGGATAGACATCGAGGAAGACTTCTCATTTGAAGATGTATCGTTTTCGTCATCGCAATTGGAGGTGAATTTGAAAGATGTTGAAGAGATCAAGAATATTTTCAAAGAGTTTTTCCAAAAGAAGAAATTGGAAATCGACATTGAAATGTTTGAAAAAGTTGCAAGGTTTTATGAAAGTGATGATTATAGAGATTATAATAGGATTAGAAAGTTGATAATTTTTAAACAGATTGAAATTTTTAAAAAAATTGAAAAATTCGATTTTAAAGATTTTAAGAATTCAGATTTTTTTTTAAAATTGTTGTTAAATGAAACTTTTGAAGAATCGTTGATTTCTGAAGTTGATAATTTAGAAGAATACAATAATCAAATTCCTGATGATGAAGAAACTGAATCAGATTTTGAATCATCAAAGAACGATGATCAGTCTTTGTTAGAGATTGAGAATGCCTTGAACACAATTCTCACGAAACCTGATATGAATTTTGAATCCTCTTCATCATCATTAATGAATCAGGGCAATAAGTCAACCGATAAATTGAAGAATGAACTTTTTGGTGGAACAGAACAAGATTTCCTAAATGGTAAATCCCTTTTCAAAGATGAAGATGAAGAACTCACAAATACTGATCTAATTACTGAAGAAACTTTAGAAATTCAAAATGATTTCATCAAACCAACACATGACAAATTCAACTTGAAGCAAGAAATAACGAAATTGAATGATGAAATCATAAAACTCAACAAACAAAGTTCAATCTTAGACCCATTGATTCTAAAATGTGAATTGATGAACAATTCTCAAGAGTTGAGATTATTGAAAAAATCCAAATCAAGTTATCAAAGAGAGATAGAGAGTAAAGAACTGATGAAACAACAGTTGATAGTACAGGACAATGAAAACAGTCTATTCGGTAAGACGAATGTCGTTATTAATTCTTGGGTCAAGGGTAAAGATGAACAGAATAACAGCAAGGAATTCATTGTTTATTTGATTGAGATTGAGAAAGAAAACGAAGATATTAAAAGTAATTGGGTCATAGGAAGAAGATTCAACCAGTTTTGGAAATTGAACGAACATTTAAAGAAAAAATTTCCTAATTCATCCAATTCTTTGAATTCATTCCCTAAGAAGAAGATTGTTTTAAAATTTCAAGAGAAATCAATCATTGATGAAAGAAGGAAACAATTAGAAAAATACATTAATGAATTATTACAAAATTCAATAATTTGTCAAGATAAAGAATTTAGAAAATTTTTAACATTACAAGATTATTCCCAAAATGAATTAAGCACAAACCCATCAATCAAAGACACAGCAAAGAATTTATACAACGGGTTGTATTCCAGCATTGACATCCTATCATCAAGAAACCTTTCTGAGAAGTCTATGGGCAATCCTCCACTTGAAGAAGACCAAGAGAATTTGGAATCTTCAATAACATCTCTGCAAAGCAACACTGCCACCAACACTGCCACCAACACCATCAACAACACTACCAACAGCTCATCCTTCATCAAGCCTATTATTGAAATGTTCACTGCTCTTTTCCCATTATCGAACCAGACAAACAATTGGATCCGTGGTCAGGCGATTTTGTTAATCCTGCAACAAGTATTCGGGAGCACTATTGAGAACCATTTAAAGACAATGATCCACCATACTTTCAGCGAGGAGAAACTGAACGAGTTATTGATCTCATTGAGGGGGTTACTTTGGCCCAATGATGTTTTTTTCAAAAAAAGTGTTGATGAAGGAATGAAGGATGAGAGAGAGGTGAGGAAGGAAAAAATTAAGAATTTCAGTAATTCGAAAAAATTGTTGAATGATTTGATCGTTGATGTTTTCAGTAAGATTATTGACTTTAGAAATTGTGAGGCGATGAGTGGGAAAGTTCATGGGATGTTACAAGTTGATGTGTTGAATTTACAAATGGTGGTGGAGGTGTTTGATTTGTTGCTCGTTGAGATCTTTGATGAGTTGAATGGTGAATTTTCATGAGAATTTTTGGAAAACTGTAATGTTGGAAATTTTATGGAACTGTTTAGTTGTTGCTTTTGTAATAAATAAATTGACTATGATATTTTGTACCAAATAGCTATATCTATATGGGAGACTTTAAGGAAAAAAAATAAAGCTCAATATTATTAATTGAGAAAATTTATTAAACTGAAGAATGAACCTGTATGAAAATCTGAGATATATAATATTCATGTAGATAGCTGGATAATTCAATGAATTAATAATAATTAATATACTTGAGATTTCGAGATATTAGATTGTCTGGCATTCTGTTGGATGTGTTGCAAAAGATCGAGAGATTTTGCAAAGTTATCTTAAGAGTTCATACTGATACTATGATATTGTGTGGGTGTAGTTCAAGCATCCAGTAGATAAGTCTCTTCATTGATTTTGAAATCTCCAAGGGTTGTCAGTTTGTTGTCGATGATTTCTTTAGTCAAGAATGCCTGAATCTTCTGAGAGATGACATTGTGTTCAGTGCTAGTATCATCATCTTCTTCATCTTCGTCTATCTCAATCTCTCCTTTCAAATGCTTCAACTCCTCAGCATAGTCAGCCAAATGAGCCATTGCATCATCGACAAACATCTTCTCCAAAATGGGCAATATATCATTCCTGCCATGAACATCAGCATCAGCATCTTCATTAATCGGTTCGATCTCTTGTAATTCCTCCATTTCTTGCACAGTCAAGCCTACATCATCAAGATTCTGCACTGCATTGACTTTAGAGACTAGTTTTGAGTCAGCAAGGTAGATCTCTCTCCAATCATGGATTTTCATACCTTTTTCCTTCTCATCAATATCATCACTTTCAAAGTGCATCATGATCTGGTCCAACTTGCTCTGGATCCTGGTAAACAACTCCTCCGGATAAGCCATGAAATCGATATCTATGCTGTCGACCATGCCATTTTCCACTATCCTCTGTGAGATCTTTCTCTTGAATATCGTATTGACTTCAGATTTCAAAATATCTGTTGGATCAGGATACTTTCTTTTATCAAAAGTGATGATCTCTGGAGGGACTTCTATTTCCCATTTATACTTTCTGGGCGTGACTGGAGGTTCGTCACCGTCATCGAGGTCTATGTCTTCATTATCATTATCATCATTATCATTATCATTATTATTATCACCATTATTACTATCAATATCACTTTTATCATCACCACCATTATTATTAACACGACCGATATCATTAAAATCTACACCCTGAACCACGCCAGTCATTGAATCCATCTCCTGGGGATCCAGGGCCCACTCCTGCTGAGGAATAGGCACTTCCTTCCTCTCCAAAGGCCAGGCCGTCCACTGACTCCCGGGAAATCTCCCTTTAGAATACATTCTGAGCAGATAACTCGAGTAGAGATGCACTCGCAGGTCTCCCTTGAACGCTTCCTCGAGCTCCCTGACGGCTCTCGTGTAGTAAAAATCTGTGTGTGACATATTTGATGTATTGGTACTATATATCATGAAAAAAAAAATTCACTTCGATCAACACTTTGTATAACATCAAGATTAATACTACATACACCTAAAATGCCACAACTCGAGGAAATTGAGGACATCGACAACATGGACTTCGACCTCGCTGAGTTCGACCCGACACTAAGAACCCCAGTGGCTCCTAAGCTCGAGAAGACTGTTGTCCGTTCTCAGGATCATAATTATGACCATCACCTTGATCATCAACAAGTACAACATCAACATCAACATCAACATCATCAACAACATCACCATTTCCAAGGGGAAGAACTGGCACAACTCAAGACCCTCCAACTGCTCTACCCAGCCTACTTTGACTCCCAACGTTCTCATTCCCAAGGCCGTCGTGTTCCTTTGGAACTGGCTTCTGTGAACCCAATGGCCCAAACAATTGCTGATGCCTGTGTCGCTCTCAACGTCCAATGTGTGCTCGAGCCAGAAAAGACACACCCTCAGGACTACGGGAACCCAGGCCGTGTGCGTGTCGTGCTGCAAGAGCACTCCACGAAGAGACACCTCATGAAACGTGTAGCTGAGTACTTACAAAGCCATCCAGCAGACTTGAAAAGTCTCATGAAGGGCTCTTTGGTTCCTGAAGAGTTTAAATCTTTCGAGCCTAAAGAGATCCCATTGGTCAAAGGTTTCAAAATGAACTCGATCGTCCCTGTTTATAGCAGATACACTTTGGAACATCCTATGACGAAAAGCATCTACGAGGCAAGACCAGAGTTGCCTGAAGCGAAAGACTCGATTAAAGCCAAAGACAAGACCCCTAAGAACAAGTACCGTCCAATGAGAAGGTGAGCTACATAAAATATATCAATAATCTAGCTTTGTATATTAAACAGGTGCATACCTCTCCCTGTACTCCAGCAATTTTTCTCTCTCTTCCTCACTGATTCTCCCCTGCAAGTAGGCCACAATGTGGGCAAGACTCACAATAGAGAACACAGGGATCCCGTACTTCTCACTGACGACTTTAGTGGCACTTCTAACATCGTCAACAGTGCGTTCCTGTCTGTCCAAAGCGATAATCGTACCAACAACAACACCACCTTCATTGCCAATGATCTCAAAGGCCTCGTTGATTGCAGTACCAGCAGTCATGACATCGTCAATGATCAACACTTTCTGCCCTTTCAAGCTAGCACCGACAATAGACCCTCCTTCACCATGGTCTTTCTTCTCTTTTCTATTGAACGAGTAACTCACCTTCTCGTACTTACTTCCACCAATCTCAGCGAGCTTAGCAGCAGTGATCGCAGCTAATGGGATCCCTTTGTAAGCAGGCCCGAAGATCACGTCGAACTCGATTCCTGAGGAGATAATAGCTGTGGCATAAGAAGAGGCCAGGTTTGACAACAGTTTACCGGTGTTGAAGAGACCCAAGTTGAAGAAATATGGGGACTCTCTGCCTGATTTCAAAGTGAAGTGGCCGAATCTCAAGGCATGTGACTCAACGGCTAGGTCGAGGAAGTTCTTCTGGAAGTCCTGGAGCATTTTATCTAGCTGTTTGTTACCTGTTGTAAAGTGTTGTAAAGCGATGATGTAAATTTTTTTTATTTATGAAAAAATATCTTGACTGCTGGCTAGTAACGAGAAAATTGTATAATGAAGCGTAGATATTAGTCATGATTCTGAACAATCAGTGATTAATTGTTATAACTAATAATGTATTATAATTCCATCCAGACATTGGTTGCATGGAGTTTTTTTGAAGATTTTAAGGGTTCTATGGTCAGACATATATATAGATCAAAGCATTATCAAGGTATTAAGAGTAACAGAGATACGATTCTTGAAGACTTCAAGGTTTATCTACTTGAAAAACATACCATAAATACCATGTAAGATATGAGATATCAACAAACAAATTACATGTCTCCTTGCCTATCTATGTTTTTTGTGTTTAATATAAGATAATGTGTGGTTAGTTATCGTATCTTAATAATGGAAAAAAACAAAGGTTGTGTGTGGGTACCCCCTTTGATCAGACTTTTAGGTGGAAGTTCAGAAGGAAGTCTAGGTGGATGCTAGGTGGAAGCTGGGCGGAGATATAGGCGGAACGTTTCAAAATGTTTCTGAAAATCGAAAGTTTTGCAAAAAAACTTGGACAGGAAAGTTCCTTCTAAACTTTAGGGGAGAAAAAAGACGCTAGGTGGACAGCTAGGCGGAGAACTCCTTCTAGGTAGAGAAATACTGTGGCGCTTACCAAATATAAGTAGATTACATACACACAAAACAATATTATCTGGATCTGGAAAAGACAATAAAGACTTATGAAACAAGAAAATTTAAAATTGATTCTTTTTTGTATTTATTGAGGGGAAATTGATTGTTGAATTTGGATAATGAATGAAGGATTCAGTGAACTGGAAGGTATTACGATATCCTTGCTTTTGTCAATCACTTATGTCGTGCTAATATATGTCAATAAACCGCAACATGCAGCTTTGAAGAATGGTATTATAGATAGAAATGATCCAATTGTTGCTCATGATAGAGTTAGAAAAGTGACACAGTTTTCGGTCTTGACAGTTGCTATACTACCCATCATCCTCGCTAAGCTTGCAAGTGTTCCTCTTTTGAAGGTTTTTTATCAATATGGTTTGATTCCAGGTTTCAAATATTCCCAAGGTTTAGTATATTTTGACGTTAAAGAGTTTGAAATATCGATATGGGATATTTTGAAAAATGCATTGCTTGTGATGTTGTTATTTAATGGTCCTCTGATAGATTATCTCTTTTTCAACGATGATGATGGATTATCGTTGTTCGATGATTTGAAAGATCAATTATCTACAATTCAAGGCCAAAGAGATCTCATAATAGGTCCATTGACTGAAGAAATCATATATACCGCATCCATCATCATAACATTACATCAAGTCCCCGGAATATCCAACGCTTCCTTGGTTTTCTTACCACCTGCGTTTTTCAGCATTGCACATTTCCATCATGCCTATGAATTATACACGAACGGTACTTTCCCTTTAAAGATGATTCTAATCTCATGCTTGTTTCAGTTGTTTTATACTTTCCTCTTTGGAATTTTCACAAATTACCTGTTTTTAAGAACGAGGAATTTGTGGAGTTGTTTCGTTGTTCATTTTTTTTGTAATTTTATGGGTTTCCCAAAACTCAATGGGTTTGATAATAATATTTGGAGGTTGGTTTATTACTGTTTGCTTATCTTTGGGATCTGGCTTTTCAAGAACCTGTTGGGTCCATTGACGGAAAGTCCACTAGAACTAGTACATTTATAGAAAAAAAAATACATGCACGAATTGCTACAGTTTATTAATTAGTAAAGTCCGTCGTTAGATCGTATATTATCAACAATAATAATAATTGGAATGTTCCAATAAAACTTTTGTAAAATGCAGTCATAAATCAGAATAAAAAAAATCAACGTAATATAATTATCATCACTCACCGGCAATTGGATGTTCAACAATCTCTTGTTCTTCACCACCTTCTTCAAGCTGTTGTAAATATAAAGTATGATTGACCAAGTTCAAATACGCATACATG
The DNA here is from genome assembly GCA_020280145.1 of Gotozyma botsteinii. NCBI lineage: Eukaryota > Fungi > Ascomycota > Saccharomycetes > Phaffomycetales > Phaffomycetaceae > Gotozyma > Gotozyma botsteinii. The sequence goes on along the minus strand of JAFIIU010000009.1, from coordinate 342,191 downwards.
AAATTCGATAACAGAACCTGCTGTCTTAATGGTCTTTTAGCATTTGCCAGTTTTAAATGAGATAATCTGTAAATCGCTCTTTCGACGTGGATTGGGAATCTGTAATCAAGCATGATAATCGTGGAGTGTGATAGTGGAGGTAAGGGGAATCCAAATGGAGAATCTGTGAATTTCAAAGGTGCATTTGGTCTTTGTTGACCAGGTGTTGATGAAGACGCTAATGAATCCATTGAGAGTTTTTTTTTCAATTGTTCTTTTTGTTGTTGAGTTGAAATTGGTGGTGATGGTTGGTTGGCATCAAGTTGAGGAGTTGAAGTTTGTTGGATTGGTTGTTTGGAAGGTGATGTTTGTTTCTTTGAAAGGTTTGAAGGTTTTTGTTGTTGCTGTTGTTGTGGTAGTTGTTGTTGTTGAGATGGGAATTGTAATTGGGTTTGATCAAATGTTGGTGATGTTGGAGAGGTTTCATATTTAGTCGTATTTGCATATATGTCACCATTACTTATTTGATTCTTGTTTGAAATTTTTCTAAGATTTTTAGATGGTAGATTCTTTACTGATTCTTGTAATATCTTAGTTTGCTTTGAAAAATTGAAACTTGAACCATTACTGATGTTTGGTCTCTGATTTGCTGATGATGTTGGTACTGCTACAGATTGTGATGGCTTCTGTTGTTGTTGTTGTTGTTGTTGTTGGAACTGTTGTTGAAAGTCCTGAAATTGAGAATCTTTGTTCACCATCTCGGTGTCGATGAAAGGTAGGTTTTCATCATTAATAACACCACCACTTGATTTTTTAACTTTTGGAGAAATAGATCTCTTCATTTTGAATAAGTTTAAGAATTCTTTTGATTTTGATTCTTTTTTACTGCTTGGTTTTTGTGGTGATGTCGTTTGAGATGTTGGAGGTGAAGATGATGGACTGTTCAAATAATCTTCAGTTGGAGATGTTGGTGAAGTTGTTGAAGAAATAGGAACCTCAGAAGAGTCTTTTGAGATAACTTCTGGTGCCGATATCAATATCTGTTCTTCGTATTTCTTTGATGTTGAGTTCTTTCTGTGATATGGATTTGGAGTGTATGAATTTGATGACGATGGTGATGCATTGGAATTGGATTCAAAACTTATCATTGAACCAGCGTGTCTATTTCTTGAATGATTCGTTCTTGCTGCTGACTGGAATGGATTTTGAATTGATGAATGGGATTTATCAGAATGTGACCGATTCAAAGGAGATTCATCGTTAAAACTTTGCTGTTCAGATGATGATTGATAGAAGTGTTTTTGTTCAGGTAGCGAAGGACTTCTATGTCCCTGTTGACGTTGTTGTTGTTTTAGCAATTGATCTTGTAATGAGGATGGTCTTGATTGGTTCATTATTTCAGGTAATGGTTTTGAATTTAATGAGTTTGCTGGTAAAATTTTTACATCTTTAGATAATGGTTCAGGTGGAGTATCAACAATATCATCGTTATTTTCATCGTTATCGTTGAATTTTTTTGATGATTCAGTCAATGGAGAATTCAATCTAGTTGACTTGTCTTTGTTGTTGTTCACACGACGACGTCTTGAATATGTGTTCCATTTGTTTCTTTTCAAAGAGTTTGTTGATGTGAAAAGTGGTGAATCTTCATCGATATCAGATTCATTACTAATATTGGCTTCACTATTTGAATCATTTGATGAACTTCTTCGTATTTTGTCATCAAACAATAGATTTTCTTTTGATAATAGTAAATGTGATGATGATGATGCACTTGATAATGATCTAGCTAATGTTATTGCATCGTTTGCTTCCAATCCTGCCATTTCTGTCAGTTTATCTAATTCATCTGTCAATTCTTTCAAAGAAGGTAATGAATAGTTTCTCTTCGAGCTTGAGCTTAAAACAGAGGATGATGCTGTTATTTTTTTATTCATGTCATCTAATGTATTTTGAACATGACGTTTGAATTGATCAGGTGCAATACTTGGATGTGATTTTGCAGGGACCCATAATAATTTCTCTGCATCAATTTGGATACCTTGATTATCTTGATTATTTATCACTTTATCATTTTCAACTAAAGTCAAATCACTTTCTTCATAGTCATCATCGAATGAAGTTTCTGAAATTAAAGAAGAACCACTTGATGACCTTTTCTTTGTCGTGCTTGAGAACATCTCATCTTCAGCAGTAGCATTATTTATATCTGAAACACTTTCCAATTCATGCTCAATACCAAATGACAACTCCGGATCTAGGGCTAATGAGCCACCACCACCCATGGAAAGTCTCTTCAAGGCTCTGATTGTGTCACGTTCCTGTTGGACAGCCTCAGCTGCCATAAACACGATAGATTTACGTTTCTCTAATAAATCATCAGAAGTATCGGCTTGATTTGCATTCATCGTGGGGGTATTTCGTACACTTGTACCGGTAAAGGCCTGTTGTACTGTGTCATCTACCTGGAGATGGTCCATGTTTCCATGTGTGTGTTCAGGAGATGGCTATGGTATGGTATTTATAGGACCCGTGATGTATTTTGAAAACGATCTATATGCAATAAACTGAAGGAAACCGCTTAGAATGAGCCAATTGAGTGGTAATATAGCAGAAATACGAGTAACTGTATGTATCAATAAATAAATAATGAGAATAAACGCTTCCAAAGTCGTTAAATCGCTCAATTTTGTGTTAATATTTAAGCAATGAAATTTGAATTCTGTTTTGATTATTTTTTGATAATGCGAAAAATAATGAAGAAAAAAAAGTGCTTAGTCATATTAGTCATATATTATGTAATATACCGACTCTCTAGTCATGTGATTTTAAACTGGATATCGCTTGAATTTTTTATCACACCATAATGAGAAAAGCATTTATATTTGTATATCCGTATCAACAAATTATCTCTTGTTTAGATCAGTATTTGTTGTTAAGAAAGTGATCACAAGCAATGACAACTCTCCCACTCTACTCCAAGAAGCAGCTAGAGCAACACACAGATGTCAGTAACCGTATCTGGGTCTCGTTATACAACAGAAAGATCTATGATGTTACCCAGTTTCTAGATGAGCATCCAGGTGGTGGTGAATTGATTGAGGAATGGGCTGGTAAGGACATCACTGATATCCTAAGTGACGTTGTTTCTCACGAGCATTCTGAGACCACATACGAGATCCTTGATGAAAATTATCTTGTTGGATATCTAGCCAATGAGGAAGAAGAGGCTGAGTTGGTTAACAACAAGAACAATCATCAAATAGAAGTTAAATTGGATCACAGTGACGAAGAAGAGTTTGATTCTACTGCTTTGAAAGGTACTCCAGCTTATGAAAAATTAAACATCGTTACTGATTTCAGCAGAGACTATAACTCCCATAAGTTCATAGATTTGAATAAACCTTTATTGTTACAGGTCTTATTTGGTAATTTCACCAAAGATTTTTATTTGGATCAAGTTCATAGACCAAGACATTATGGTAAAGGTTCAGCCCAATTGTTTGGTAATTTCCTAGAACCTATTTCATTAACACCATGGTGGGTTGTTCCAACTTTATGGATTCCTGTTGATATTTTTGTTTTTTACGTTGGTATAACCAATATGAATTCATTTTTAGCTGTCTTTTTATTCTTTGTTGGTTTATTCGTTTGGACTTTGATTGAATATGGCTTACACAGATTCCTATTCCATTTGGACCATTATTTACCAGACCATTCAATTGCATTCACAGTACATTTCTTACTTCATGGGGTTCATCATTATTTACCAATGGATCGTTATCGTTTGGTTATGCCTCCTACTTTACTCATAGTTTTATGTTATCCAATTTATAAATTAGTGTTCTCATTGTTACCATTTTATTGGGCATGTTCAGGATTTGCTGGTGGATTTTTAGGTTATATCATGTACGATTGTACTCATTACTTTTTACATCATGCTAAATTGCCAGAATATTTCCAAAAATTGAAAAAGTATCATTTGGAACATCATTATAAGAATTATGAGTTGGGTTTTGGTGTTACTAGTTGGCATTGGGATAAAGTTTTTGGTACATATTTAGAAATTGGTCAAACAACTCAAAAGAATAGTTAATATTGGAATTTGTTGACAGAGAGATATGAACTTAAAACAAGGTGTGAGAAATATAAAGAAAATATTATGAAGAACCTATCAAGGGTATGATACAAATAAATATATGATTGATCAATCTTTATTACGAATTAAGAAATACTTGATAAGAATATGTCAATTTTCACTGTTTTCGAATGTAGACTTTCTTTAAAAACTGAGAACATCATCCAAGTAACGGTATTTAGTATTAGAAATATAGTTGATAACATCATTCATTTGGAGCATTGGTAACAATTATCAGAAGAAAGTGAGAACAATTGAAGACAATATGAAGTTATAGATGATTTCAAATTCGGCTATGAGATGAGAGAGTATATATCTAGTTCTTTGCTTTGATTAGGTAGAAAATGATTGAGACAATTACTTATATTACAGCCATTAATTTAGAAATTTGTAAAGGTACATTAAAGACTCGTAATATATATCACAAAATGAAGATGATTGATCATTGAGGCTATGAATCAAAAATAGACGCTCTTCAACTTCTCCAATCTTTGTAATGAATCATTCAGTTTATCATCAACATTTGAATCAAAAACAACATCACCTTCTTCCTCAATCTCATCACCATCAATCATCACATCAAACCTATTTATCAACGGGGTGCTTCCTTCTTCATTAACAAACTTCATCAATTGCAACAATTTCAAATACCCATCAACGAAACAGTCCCATGGCTGATGTTCCTCTATCAAATCCACCGTAACACCATCACCTATCAACAGCTTCCTCGAATCCGAATGCGAACTCATCACCAACATCCCATTATCGAGCCTCGTGATAATCCAGCCATACAACGCAACCAATGCCATTTTGTAATTAAACTCGAGTGATTTACTCACAATGAACCTCTGTATTACACCAACTTGCTCTTCATTAACTGTAGTTTGGATCTGTATCTCATCAACTTTGTCAATACAGACCAAACAGGACGCATACCTTTCCAAAAACTTCACCAATTCACTCTCATCCAGTTCATTCATCAAATAGACCTCCAAAGGGGTGGGCTTCACACGCCATGGACAGTTCCTGTAGTGTTGGGTGCACAATTCTTCGATATACCTCTGTATCAGTGCTTTGATGAACTCATCACCATCATCACCATCATCACCACTGGGTACTCTGACACTCAACATTGCAGCACAACTCACACATCGCAGTCTCTCTCCAACATACTCCCACCCATTCCTTGCGGCACTCAATGCATTGAGACCTGCCTCGTTCACAAACAGCGATGGATAACTCTTGATCCTCTCCAGTAGTTTTCCCTTGTCATAAGGACAGTAACTCACGGAACCCTGCTGGTCTCCCACTGCTGTTTCTTTTCCACTGCGTACTCTCCTCCTGGAGATCTCCCTGAACTCTCTGATGGCCTGCATGGTGACTAACTGAAGTAATAATAAGTGATCAGAACAATTGTGTTTAAATATCTTCAAAACTACCCGGATCAGGAAATATTCGCGACATAATAACCTTGTCTACTCTAACACAAAAGACTCATTTCTTCATTAAATATTTTACTTCTATATACACAAGTGAGTTATTTGACACTCTTCTGGGCCATTTTCCAAATAGAGAAAGAAATGATTCCCAAAAATCCAACAGTTGAAGCAGCCATTACGACGTTTGACGTATAATCTGTCTTCACTTCAGGTTCCAATCCTGGAGTTGCAGTTTGTGGATTCAATGCCACTTCTGCCAATTGCACAAACAATTCAGTCAATGAAGCTGGCCATGTTGAAGAAACATGTAATGGAGGTGGTAAGTATTTAGAATTCGTATAGTCTTCCGGTTGGACATCAAATCTCTGTTGTTGTCTATCTAAATCAGCTTTCAATGCGACGATAATTGTAGGAATCTTGCTAATTAATGGATGTCTTGTAGATAATTCCACTATTTGTTGGAAACTATCTGGATCTGAAGAGTCATAAGTCATACATAACACATCACATTGTTGTAAACGGGCATCATTATCTAGAATTGCAGATTCTAATTCACCAAGTTCTTCAAGAATCAAATAAGCTTGTTTACCACCTTTCAATTCAACGCTATTAACGACGATTCTAGGTTTGATAGTAGGATTATAAGTCTCACTATAGTTTCTGTTTAGGAATACCTCCGATAACGAAGATTTACCACTTCCTGAACCACCAAGGATATAACAATTGAAAACAGTTCTATCATTAACAGGAACCCTATAAATCTTACCATCTCTCATTCTTTCCTTTCTTGGTTTTGTGACTTTCAAAGCGGTGATTGTTGAATTAACTGAATTGTTTTTATTTGAATTTGTGTTGTTCTCAAACCCAAGATACGCTAAATAAGCCAATGTTGTTTTGAAATCTAAAAATGTAGTCATACTCCATTGTGCTAACCAACCTTGTAAAGTGACATGTCCTTGTTCATTCCTCACAGTTGTTTGTGGGAAATTTGATTCTTTCCATTCTTTAGGAATCCCTGGAGTTGGTTTGAACAACAACTCTAACTCTTCATCTTTTAAACCACCATCATTATCTTTATCAAACAAGATAAACAAATCAACGAAGAATCTATAACCAATTGGACTTAATTCAACACTTGAATTCTTAGGAACGTCTAATTTAGGATATAAAAACTTATCATTCAACGACAATGAATCTGTATAGTTGAAAGTTCTTAAAATTCCCCAGATCGTTTCATGTCTTCCTCTTTCTGCAAACATTCTATTCAATATGATAAACCCTTCACTCGTCAATCCACGATCAGTGAAAGAACCTTCTTTAACGCTATTGAGATTCTGTTTCACATCAGCAATATCGTTAACGTCTATCCCTCTATCAAAACATTTATGTTGTAAAACAAGAAACTCATCATTGTTCAAATACCCATCTTGATCTTTATCACTCAAGAAGAAAATCCTCTCTAATGCTGCAATTGCAGCTGGTTTCAAATCACCTTCCTTCGTATCATACAACGGGGCAATTGGATTGATGACAGCTCTTTGACATAGATAAAAAGCCTGAGTGATATTGTACTTATCCTTTGCACTGCACCGAATACATGATTCGACTTCTTTAAACTCTTTCAAAATAGGAATAAACTCATCATTTCTAGCATGTTCAGAGTCCAGCTTCGTGCTTGCCTGATCTGACTTATTAGCACACAAGACAATTGGTAGATTGACCCCAATTGAACGAAACACATTCATCCAATATAGCGATATTCTTTCATAAGTGTAATGGTCACTGTACACCAACCAGATCACATCTGCTTTTCTGATCTCTTTCTTCAACGTTTCCATATCCTGGGGATTTGTATCAACAACAATCGTCAGATTAGGCGAATAAGGCGAAGATGAGAAGTCTCTAGGAACTGATATAGCAGGCAACAAGTCCTGGATATTGGGGACGAACACATCCTTAGTCAACGCTGTGATCAAACTGGACTTCCCCACGCCTTCGTCTCCGCAAACCACGACACGCATTACATCTCTGGACATTCTGGGCACCGATTTCACCAGCAATTAAAGCGATTTAAAGGGAATAAATAAGTAAAAATCAACAGTATTTAAATCCATAGAGTTTATTATTATTATTATTACTAGTAAATGTATAACTTCCGGGAAATCCAAACCGGAACTCGTTTATTTGTTTTCATAAAATCTCGAAGGCAAAAAAGCTTTAATGATTCTTTACTATTAAAACAAACAGAAAATCAGGAAATGGTAAGTCAATTGAGTCAATTAAACCTGCTTTCTCCATTACTAACACCTTGCTGAATAGACCTCCGTCGGTACAGGCTACGATCTATCAAATTCCGTCTTCTCTCCAGACGGGAGAAACTTTCAAGTCGAATATGCTTCAAAAGCAGTGGAGAATGGAGGGACAGCCATTGGAATCAAGCACAAAGACGGGATCGTGTTAGCAGTGGAGAAGACAGTCTCCTCCAAGCTACTCGTTCAAAACAAGAACAACCAGATCCAGACCATTGGACGCCACGTTGGTGCTACTTACTCTGGTTTACTCCCAGACGCACGCCATCTAGTCACAAGAGCTCGTGACGAACATCAGAGTTACAAATCCCAATACAAAGAAAACATCAACATCCCTTACCTAATAGACCGTCTCGGTAACTACGTCCAGGCACACACTTGTTACAACTCGGTCAGACCATTTGGAATCCAGGCAATTGTCGGTGGTGTCGATGAAGACGGTGCACATCTATTCATGCTTGAACCAAGTGGAACGTACTGGGGTTATCGTGGTGCTGCCGCTGGTAAAGGAAGACAGAGTGCTAAGAACGAGTTGGAGAAGTTGGAATTGGGTGAATTGTCTGCAAGAGACGCAGTTAAAGAAGCTGCTAGAATCATATATTTAGCTCATGAAGATAACAAGGATAAAGAATTTGAAATTGAAATATCATGGGTGTCTAAATCAGAAACCAATGGTTTGCATGAACACGTCCCTGAAGATTTATTGAAAGAAGCTAAAGAGTATGCTGAATCAAAATTGAATGAGGATGAAGATGATGATGAAAGCATGTCCGATTAGAGATTTGTATACTAGTTAATTACACGTTTATAAAGAAACCAACCTGATCACTACAATCTGTTGTATTATTCGTAGCATGAATTTTCATTAACAATACACTTCATTATTACAAATATATCACAACTATCATCAAAATCATTTGTCCAAAATTTTCAATTTTCCTCTCAATGCAGCATTTTCAGCTTCTAATGTCTTAATTCTAGCACTAAAAGTCAGATGTTCAGACTTTCTCTGTTCCCTTTCCATTCTTCTTCTTCTTTCAAGTTCTTCCAATCTCAATTTCGTTCTTTCTGAAAACGTCTTATCTCCATCTTCTCCATCTTCATTGAAATTTCCATTTTCATAACACCATTCAAGTTCTTCCGTCAATGAATGAATCTCATCTCTTAATCTGTTCATCTCTACTTCATTATCCCCTTTAATTTCTTGTCTTGTTGCGTACATTTCTGAATATTCAGTCATTATTGACACAATAGCATTTTCAAAATATGATAACAAAGATCTATGCAAAGAATGAATTGCTTCTAAATCAACAAGATTTGGATCCTTCAATTTTTTCAATTTAGATTCAGCTTGTCTTATTGAACCAGGTTCTAAAACGTTTTCAAAATCTGCTAATAAATTCTGTAAATTTGACACAGATAATTGATGTAAATTTTTAAATCCAATTTCATATTCACCCAGGTTGGAAACTTGGTAACTCAATCTATTAACTTTTTCTAACAATGTATTGTTATTCAGATTAAGTTTAGAATTTTCTCTTCTTAAATCTTCGAGAGCAAAAGAATATTTGCTCTTTTCAGCAGCAATGGTTCTTTGCTTAGCAACCGACTGATTAAGTTCTTTAGCTGCATGATCCAATTTACGTTTATAATCTCTTTCGTTGGCTGCCGATTCTTCATTAGCACGCTGTAAAGCTTTTTGTAAATTTTGAAAATCTGATGTTAAAACTTCAAACTCTTGTTTATTCAGTTTTAACAAATTTTGTAAATTTTCAATTGAATTTTCATAATTTTTAGAAGATTTAAAAAAATCATCTTTCATTCTTTGAATTTCAAGTTTGAGATTTTGCATTTCTTGTTTGTCTTTAAATGAATCAGTACCAGAAATTCTCTTTGATCTAGTTGATGCAGTAAGTTGGGTCTTTAATTCGTCAATTTCAGTAGTCAACATCTCAATCTCTTTTGAATGATTAGATTTAATAACATTAATACGATTTTTCAGTAACTCTGCATCATTTTCACTAGGTTTGAATTCAGATCTTTCTATTGAACTAGCTTCTAAGTCTAATATCTTATCACTCAAAGTTGTGATTTCAGTTTGTTTTTCACCAATGATTTTTTTCAAATGAGTAATAATATTCAAATTTTCTTTGTATCTGGTATTCAATGAATTATAACCATTTTTCAATTTTGTGAAAGACTCTGAACTCTCATTTAATAATTTTTTTAATTCATTTTCAGTAGCTTTTGATGCTTCTAATTCAGATTTGATATGATGAACTAAATCAGAAGGAACAGTACGTTCATCAAAAGCTGAAGTTTTGGTGTTTCTAAATTGATTACTTCTTTCAAGTCTCACTCCCAATTCTTCAAAATCTTCAAGTAATTCATTAATTGCAAAAGTTATAACTTTAATTTTAGAGTCAATTGAACTTGATTTTGCTTTTTTCACAGCTTTTGCAGATTCACCTTTCAAAAAATTCAGTAAATGGGATAATAATTCATTCAATAAAGTTTCATAATTGGATAATTTTGATAAATGAAATTGAATTTCTTTTTCACGATCAGCAGATTCTTTTTGTAAATTATCCTTGATAGAACTCAAGTCATCATTTTGATTCTTAATTGAAATTAAATCATTTTTTAGATCAAGAATTTCTTCAATTTTAGAAGTATATTTAGGATCATTCTCAATATCATATGGTATTTCAGGTTCAGATTTTACATTATTCTTATTATAAAGTTCATTCTGTAATAGTTCTCTTTCATTCAAAAGGAGCCCATTTTCTTTCTCCAATTTTGTCATTAATTCATTTTTCAATCCATCAAAGTTATTAGTAGTCTTTAATAAAGTTCTAATATACTCTGTCAATATTCTCAATTGAACTTTGTAATTAGTGATCTGTTTTCTCAGATTGTTCAGCTCATAAGAAGCGGATGATGAGCCAGATTCTTCAGTTAATGGACTATTTGAAGCCTCAAACATTGAAACGGTTCTAGCAGGAGATGCAGCAGAGATATTAACTGGGTTTTCATCAAAAAATGACTTCATGAAATTAGATGACATTTGATCATTGATAGAATCTGTTTTTTGATTGCCTATGCTGATGTTGTCTTTTAAGAACATGCTTGCTGGTCGTAGTTTCCTCCAAGGGGTACTATCTGGATGTATTCTAGGAAGCTTTGGAGTTGCATCTTTGTTATCAATATCAATGAATACTGCAGATCCGGAACGTGGATGAAACCTCATTGAATGAGGTGATCCTTGTTTTTTTTCTTCATTTACCTTATAGTTGATTAAATAATCATGTTCTTTCCTCAATTCATCATCATCTTCATTATCAGAATTATCAGAATTCATATTCTGTTGTTCCAATGGGATAAACAGCTGAAAATGATTCTTTCTTTCACTATCAGCATCTGATTCAAATCTCGTGGGACTCCGTATCACTGTGGTTGATGTGTTAACAGATTTTAAGGAATTCACATTAGATGACCTTATTATTTGAGAATTGGAAAGAAAAGAACTTGAATTGAGGAATTCATTATCTTCTTCACTATCCTGATCCAGTTCCTCGTCCCTTTCCTCTTCTATATCTTCATCACGTTTGTCTGTATCCTTGTAATTGTCTTCCTCATCAAGTTCCAGCGTCTCACTTATCGACAGATCTCGTATACTCTGCACAGTATCTTCCAGTAGTGTGGACATCTCACTAACCATCAACAGATCTGTTACGAATCGAATTTAAACACGTCAATAATCAACAGTAAAACGCAATCACTAACTGCTGCAAACAAAATCCAATCACACAATTCAGCAGAAGCAGCTTCTTCCAAACAAAGAAAACTTCCAGTAAACAAACTAAGCTCAGCGCTTAATAACAATTCCTATTTCTTTATTATGAAACAATTCCAATTTGTTGTTTTCTTTGAATTGTTTTTGTTTTCCCAAAAGGGAAATTTCTGATCACGTGGAAAACAAATCTGGTACGCGCACTTTTCGCGAAACAAAACAAAAAAAAATTTCCAACGAATTCAAATAAAAGAGTGGAAAGTTTTATATAGAGTAGAAGTCTTCTTTGTGAATTATCCATAGAATACACCTCGTTTTGTTGCAAATATGGGCATTGAAGAACCTAGACTAGAAGACATCAAAGTTGACGATGTTGATTTTTCCGATTTGGAGGAACAATACGCTCTTCCAGAAGACAACTCATTGAACAAATATCTTGTTTTAGATGGTGCTCCAATAGCTCCAGAATCTAAAATCCCAATTTTAACAAAAGTTTTAACAAAATTCTTGAGTTCAGTTGGTAAGATTGAAAATTTCTACATGCCTTTAGAAGGTGGTAAAAGTAAAGGTTTTGCATTCATCGAATATGAAAGTGGTCCAGTTGCAGAAAAGGCAATTAAACAATTGAATGGTAAAAAATTAGATGTTAAACATCGTTTATTCTTGAACAAATTAACAGACATTGAAAAGTACGGTCAATCAGAAACCATCACCGAAGAATTCAAAGAACCTGAATTACCACCATTCCAACAAACTGATTATTTGAAATCTTGGTTACAAGATCCAACTGGTCGTGATCAAATTATTTTACAAAAAGGTAACGTTTCTGGTGTTTTTTGGAACAAGGGTAAAAATGATCCAGAACCTGCCATCGAACCAAGAGTTGGCTGGTCCGATCGTGAAATCAAATTTTCTCCAAAAGGTTCTTATGCATTTTCAATCCATCCTCAAGGTGTTCAAGCTTGGGGTGGTAAAGATTTTAAAGGTTTGAAAAGATTCCCTCATGCTTCTACTGAATTGATTGATTTCTCTCCAAATGAAAAATACTTAGTTACTTTATCTCCTCATCCAATCATTTTACCACCAGATGATCATCCAAATAGATCTGCGTTCCCATTTGGTCCAGAATCACAAGGTCATAAATTAGTTATTTGGGAAATCGCTACTGGTTTACCAGCTAGAACTTTTGCATTACCACCAAACTTAGAAAACGTTAAAGAAATGCCATGGCCATTATTGAAATGGTCTCACGATGATAAATATACCGCAAGATTAGGTCCAGATGCATTAGCTATTTACGATACCACTGAAGATTTCCAATTAGTTGACAAGAAACCATTGAAAATCGATGGTATTGTTGATTTCGAATTTGCTCCATCAGGTGTTAGATTGGCCAATACTAGACAAACTGATCCATTGGCTTATGTCTTATCTTATTGGACTCCAGAAACTTCTAACCAAACTGCTAGAGTTGTCTTATTAGACGTTTCAACAAGAAAAGTTTTAAGAACTATTAATTTATTCCAAGTCTCAGATGTTAGAATGCACTGGCAAGATACTTCTGAATATTTAGCTGTTAAAGTTGATAGACATACTAAATCTAGAAAGACATTGTTCTCAAACTTAGAATTCTTCAAACTGAATGAAAAAGAAATTCCAGTCGAAAAAATTGAATTGAAAGATCGTGTGATAAACTTCCAATGGGAACCAAAAGGTGATCGTTTCGTTACTATTTCAAGACCTGAAGTTCAAGGTGAAAACAATCCAGCTATTCCAAAAAATACAATCACTTTCTTTGCTCCAGAAATTTCCAAAAAGAAACAGACCGTTATTTCTAAGAAATGGATTGCTTTCAAATCATTCGAAAAGAAATTCTCAAACAATATCAGTTTTTCACCAAAGGGTAGATTTGTGGCTATTTCAACTATTAGTAGTTCACCATCTCAAGGTGCTATTGAATTCTTTGATTTTGACTACTCTGGTGAAAAGAAAGAAAATGAATCAGATGAGGTCACTGCTCATGTTAAATTATTGAATTCACCAAAATACTCTGGTTTAACTAACGTTGAATGGGATCCATCAGGAAGATTTTTTACCGGTTACTCTTCAGTATGGGCTCATAGAACTGAAAACGGTTATAGATTATACACTTTCTCTGGTCACTTATTAAGAGAAGAATTAATTGATGATTTCAAAGTATTTGCTTGGAGACCAAGACCAGAATCATTATTGAGTGGTGGTGATCGTAAGAAAGTCAGAAAGAACTTGAAAGAATACAGTGCACAATTCGATGAATCTGATGCTATGGAAGAAAGTACTGCAGCAAGAGAATTGATCTTACATCGTCGTCGTTTGTTGGAAGAATGGACTTCTTTCAGAAACTCTATCTTATCACACAAAGAAGATTATGGTATTGTTGATAAAACTGAACAAGTTGAAGATTTTGAAATCATTGAAGAAATCAAAGAAGAAATTTTGGAAGAAACTGAAGAAATCGTTACTGAATAAACTCAATATGAATTTAATTTGGGTACTTACTTGTAAATTAGAATAAAAGAATAAAATATAATATAAATAATTGTATACTTAAAGTAAAACAGCTCTATATGTACAGGAATATAAGGGATCTCTTGGGTCTCTTCTTCTTACTAATCCAGTTTAGCGACAGAAGTATGGAGTTGCAAACCATGCCATTTAGCAATCTCATCACTGAGGACAGAGTTCACCAGTTTGTGTTGTTTGATCATTGTGAGACCTTTGAACTTGGAAGAGGCGATGTTGATGGCAAACATGGAGCCGCAACCACCAGAGATGTCCATCACTTCTAAAGATTGGGGTTCAAGTTCTTTGCTTAAGATATTGTAGATTTTCTGCTCGTAATCACTTAGACGCACATCTGAGAACAGACGTCTTTGGATGACAGACTGCCTTAGCAAAGGGGTGGATCTTGTGAGGGTTCTGAAGGTGAACATTGTTCGTATTTTATTATGAAACTTTCGAGGAATAATTGGTGATGATCTCAATAAATTAATTTAATTTTTTTACTTTCATCGGATTCCATTCGGCGACACTTTACTAAAGACAAGAATAACAATTATACAGAGAGATAGTATATTAGCACTAGAACTAATTTAAGGAAAACCAACAAGTATTATTGCCTCATCTAATAAACTGCAAAATTTCCAAAAAAAACTACAGGAAGATCATCTATCCATGAATTCATTTTAGCTGAACGTATACACAGAGTGACACAATACAGAACTAACGTTGGAAGTAGTGTAATCTATCCACTTCTGACTGTAACGCCTTCAAATCACCCAATATATCCGCCGTACTATTCGTTCTCCCAAGCATCGCAGGTGATGGTAATGGAGACGAGATATTCCCATTCACTGGCGTGCCATTCGTCGTGAAATCCTGCAGAACCCTGTCATACACTGATCCTGCTCCATATCCTGGAAGTGTCACCGCATGTGGATTGTTGCTGTTCACGTGGTGTGGTACAGGTGATTGAAATCCATTCATTGGAGGGTTGGTGTTGTCTAATGCGACTTTTGGAGGGAGTGGAGGAGGTGCATTCTGCGATCTTGATGGAGGTGGGATTGGGGCACTGGCGTTTCTCTGTCTTCTGGTTGGAGGTGGTGGTGGAGGTATTGGTGATGTGACTCTCTGCTGCTGTTGATGTTGATGTGCATCGTATTGTTGTTGTAATTGATCTGCAATCGATGGTTCTTGCTGAAATGGAATTGGTGATGATGCTGATCTGTTTCTTCCAGCTAATGTTGGGACGGATAGGGACGTCATTTTTTGGTTTGTGGACGCAAGTGGTGAAACAGAACCTGTTCGTAGTTCTTGTATATCATAATTAGAACCTTTTCTCATTGATGAAGATAATGAACCAGTGACAGCAGGTTGTAAGGCTAAAGCAGAACCGGTTGTATGAGGTGATAAAAACCCACCCTGGTCTTGTAATGTTGGAGATTGCATTCCATAATTTGATGATAATAAACTTTTAACAAATGGGACTGGTCCTGTATGACTTGGAGGTAGTAAACCAGGAATAGGACCCGTACTATTTGGTGATAATAAATCATTTTGATTAAAATCTGGAGATGGTGTATTCAAACGAGCTTCGTCAAAGAATATGGATGGGATGTTGGAAGGAGTACCATGAATTGAAGCGCTATCAACGTTTTTAACATTTTGAAAATGATTAACTTCATCTTGCATATCACGCAATTCTTCTTCTTCGTTAACAAACGAAGGTTGTTGCTGTTGTTGTGATGATTGTGGAGGACGATGGACTTGTATGTTTGGCACTTTAGCCAATAACTCACCCATCGGCAATGATAGATCAACTGGTGCTTGATATTCTGGTTCAACCGATACTTCATCTGAAAATTTAACCCTTTTAGCCTTTCTCTTCTTATGTCCCCTGTGATGAGAATGTTCTGGTTTTTCACCAGTTAATATGAATTGGGTGAACGTATCTAAATCTAATTTACTGTTATTCTTACTCGATAACGCACTTGAAAGATCGTCATCTTCCATTGGATGCTTAAACGTCTTCTTTGCAGCTAAGATAGATTTTGGTTTCAATAAAGGAGCTGGAATCCCAATCAACTTTCTTCTTGGATTAATTCCTGATATCGTATGAGAAATAACTCTTAGCAATGCAAAAAATTCACCAATGTTCAAAGAGACACAATGTCTAAAGATCTTCTCTATGGCCAATTGAACATTTTTCGACAATTTGAAATTATTTAAAAACTCAAAAACATCATGCAGTCTAATTAATCTCGTTCCTCTCGTTAATATGATATCGTTATACCATCTAAGGTAAGTCTTTGCTTCTTCTGGTGATAATTGTTCAATGTCCAAGTTTAACGGTACCGATAAATCCTCTGAAGTCTCCTCCACTTCCGTCAGTACCTGCTCTGATTCGCTGCCTGACGATTTAGCGGTCTGTAAAGATGACTGAGAATGATCTTGCTGTACTGGGTTCGTCAAATTCAAAGACGAAGAGGACGATGTTGGAGTGAACCCAAACGACACAGGTGGAGGAGGAAGATCACTGTCTGACTTCAGGCCTGCCAAGTTCAACCAGTCAAACCCTGGATTGCTAGCAGACATGTGTTTTTCGTGAAGTAGTAACAGGTTTCAGATCTATGTAATGAATTGTCCTTTTGGGTAGGGCTAATGAAAGAAACTTCTCTTGATGATATGTATAAACAAGTACTGTGGTTTCTAAACAAACAAGTACACGAACCGATGACGATCAATATCTGATGATTAAACGAACTGATGAGAATATGGCAATAGGCAAACTGTGAGCTGATATATTCAGACCAAGCACTTCACTAAAGTTTCTAATTAGACGAATTATCTCTAAATCTCCAGTTTTGTTAAGGCTCATTTCGTCTTGATTAATTGAGTAAAATCGGGCATTTGAAATGATCGGGGCTCAAAATGGTTACATGAGTCACGTGATAATACAAACTACGAAATAGATAACCACCTTTCTTAAATTTAGTTATTATTTACTCTATGAATCTGCTAGTGTCTCTGTTTCTAGTGTTGGTGATGGCTCAACAAAGTCTTCATCGTATTTATTTAACAATTGCAGTGATTTCTCTTTCAAATCCTCGTTGTTTTCATATAGATCTTTCAAGATATCCAAACAGGCTCTTTTAACAGGAGGTCTAAACATGATTAAGAATTGTAATGATTGGAATCCCAAGACTGAACGTTGTGGATCGATACATAGAGATTTGACTCTACTGACAAGCTGACTGTTCAAGTATGGTAGATCCGATAACAATCTGATGAAGATCTTACGATCGTTTGCTTCAAGAAACGGAATCATTGAGTCTAGGACTTTTTCAGTCCATTTCAAATAAGTTGGAGTTTGCACGTCGTATGATTCGTCATTAATTTGATCATCAGGGATTGAATTGAATTCAGAGAACCATTCCTCGTTCAACCATTCGATAATGACGTCGATTCTGTCCTGGATGTTCTCCAGGAAATAATCATAAATCGCCGTTCTTATCAAATCGCTCAATTCTGAGTTTTCTTGTGTTTCTAAATTGTTCAAACCACGGGTCGCCAATCTCGATAATAAGATCAACCAAGAGTTTTTCTTCCAATCATTGATTGCAATTTTCGATATCTTTATAGAACTATCTAATTGATCATCATTCAAATTGTTCAAATTGAAAGAGTTCAAAGATTGGTCATCTGTTGGGATTTTAGAAAGTTTGAAAAAATTCTGAATGATCAAGTTCAAATGATTTTTTTTATCATTCATCGTTAGTTTCTTAGGTGGTGGTAAAACAAATGTTGTTTCTAAATTATCATCGTATAAATCAGTATTGTTAGCTAAGATTTGGTCATTATCATTATCATCTGCTTTCAATGCTTCTTCTTCTTCTTTCAATTCAGATTTAACAGAATTTTGATTCTTATTCGATTTATTAACCAAATCGGCATATCTTGTAGAAATGATACTCAATGCAGTGATCAATTTATCAGTATTGACTTGTTGAAGGGCAGTCAACGAAATACTCGTCAAGATGTTACTTGGAACTTGAGAAACGTCAAATTCTATCAATTCATTTGACGAATCAATCAATTGGAAAACGGAACTGTATGCATTATCATCGATTATTGAATCATCATTAGGGAATGGGATATATTCAGATTGTTTCTTGTTCGGTACTTCACCAGGGATTTGATTCAAAACACCTTTCTTCTTCTGTTCATCATGTTTCGAATTAATGGACGTGACTAATTTTTGGAATTTCTGTGATATGGAAGATTGTTGGTTGATCAATCCTGCTCTATTGGCATAATTCAAGGCATTCTTCACAGCTCTCTCAGCAAATCTGCAATTCAATTTATACTTCAAGAATTTATCCTTTGGATATTGATATTTCTTCATGATATCGAAATTAGAAATCTCATGAAAGATCTTTGTACTGAAATTCTTTCTTCTTTGAATGATCAATATCAAACTGTTCAACACGGCAACAAACACCTGTGAGACCAAATATGAATCCTCTTTAAAATAATTAATCAATGCATCCAACAACGATTTTGATTCAGCATCTAACATCATCTTATTTATAACTGGATGATTCGACTGAACAGAAGCAATTGAAATTTCAGAGCTTGCTGAACTAGCCCCATTATCTTTCCTTCTTGGATCCCTACTCACTGATCCTGGAACACTTTGTACAATGATAATTTTACTAATGAACTTAACAGCGGCCAATTTTGATCCAATTGATCTAAACTTATCAATATCCGGATTCTTAGGTGTCAAAGGGTATGCCGTCTGCCAATTATTAAGAATCTTCTCTTTTAACCTCGTCATCATATTCCAAACTTCACCATTCAACGTCTTGGTAACCAAATCGAAAACTAGTTCATAAATAGACGTCGTGGTCAACACAACGTTCTTATAAACGTAAACGTCCTTGACATCGGCTAACTTGAGCAATAGTTGCACCAATTTCCCAGCTTCAGTTTGTTTCACATGGAATGCCACTTTTTTATTATCAGGAGAGAACCACTCTTCAAAGAATCGAGAACACCATTGTTGTACAGGCAATAACTGTGTTCCTTCAGCCATTTGAGCAACGACTTGAAGCACTTTTGGGAAGCTCGCTGGGTCTGAAACGGCAAGCATCTCGGCCTGATTGAGCCCATTGACGATTTCTTCGGCACTCATGGATGGGGATCTTCAGAATTGTGTTTTATAACTCTATAGTAACAACACTGAATTGAATCAAAGCTTTTGAAACGAAAAAAAAAGTAGAAATTCTTGATGCTGATAATTACGCACATAGATCTTTCACTGCCAAAAAATGAAACTGCGTAATATTCAGAATGACTGAGCCAAAATCGGTAATTCCCTGATCTGTATATTTTCTCGGTTTTTTTTAAGCAGTTTTTGACACAAAATAATACCTACCAAATTGCATTGTTTTTGTCTTTCTGTTTTTCTTTTCTACCCAGTATTGTTGGAGTTTAATTGACGTTATTTTGGGGATTGAATCAATGAGTTTGGTTCTATATGATACAGACGGCGACTTGAGACAATTAGTCGTTCCTGGTCCTAGAAGTCAATTGAATATTGAAAATCATGGAGGTGAAGAGTTTCGAATCGTTTTAAATGATGTTGATCAGAGTGTTGTCGTTTTACAAAATAGAAACACTAAAGAGTTGGAATTGGTGGATCGAGATTGGTGGTATCGGAAATTACAAGAGGAGGAAGGTGATGAAGGTCGGTTTAATTCTGTGTTGGATCTAAGAGGATCTTATAAAGGTCATGATGTACACATGAAATGTCCAAATTGTGGTGTTCCGATCATAAATCCATCACCTTCCAATAATGAATACGGTGCCAAAGATTCTTTCATTCACCATAGTTATTTCAAACTATTGGAAACTAATATTGAAGCGAAACTTCCGAATTCTGTGTTTTCACAAGGTTATTACGGACATTTCTTCAAAGAGTTAAAACTATTAGGCCGTGGGTCACGCGGGTCAGTGTATCTTGTACAGCATATCCTTAACGATTATGAATTGGGTCAGTTTGCATTGAAGAAGATCACAATTGGAGATGATCCAAAATGGTTACTCAACGTGTTGAATGAAGTTCATATGTTGGTCAATATCAGTGTTAATAATGTGAATTTGGTGAATTATAATCATGTTTGGTTGGAAGTTGATTCTATTAATGAATTTGGACCAAGAGTTCCCTGTGCTTTCATTTTGCAACAGTATTGTTCAGGTGGGAATTTAGAAGATTTCATCAATTGGTTGAAAGAACCAAAACTAACAGTTAAAGAAATGAAAAAATTTAAAGTCAGGAAAATTCAAGGCAGGTTATTGAACGAAGTTGAAATTTTACAAATGTTCAAAGATATAGTTAATGGTGTCCATGAATTGCATAAGAATCATATCATTCATAGAGATTTGAAACCATCAAACTGTTTGTTGTCAGAAATTTACAAATTTCCAAATTTTCCCAAAAATTTAGAATCTGACGTTGATAATATTCCAACTATATTGATTGGAGATTTTGGTGAGAGTCAATTAGAAGGAGAGAAACGTAATGCAAGTGGTAGTACAGGGACATTAGAATATTGTGCCCCGGAATTATTTGAATTGAAAGAATTCAGTAAAAAAACAGATGTTTATTCATTAGGAATGATTTTGTATCATATGTATTTTGGGAATTTACCATTTAAATCAAGTGGGTTTGACATTGACTCATTAAGACAAGAAATTAATCAATTTGAAACAATTTTAGATCAATTACCTATTAGAAATGAAGTAAATCCTGGACTTTATGAATTAATCAAAGACATGACTAGAAAAGATCCATCAAAGAGATTAAACACTGAAGAGATTCTACAAAAAATAGAACAGTTTAGATCAATCGTTAATGTTAATAGCACCAAGAAGTACCACCACCGCCACCAGCCTCCTCATCCCCATCAAGGGAAAAGAATATCCATCAGTGACGCAAAAGAAGAAGAAGATGATGATGAAATCAATCTTGAATCTTTACCAACGTTGAAAACATCAGAGTGGCACAACTATTTAATACATGCTGGTCAATTATTCGTATTATCCTTGTTGATCCAAAAAGATGAGTCTTGGGGAACCTTGTTGAAATACATCATTGTTTTCATCAACGGTGTGACATGGATGACTCCAAGCATTAAGATCAGGGGATCTGTGATTCTGCTGACGATATTCATGATAATGATAATGAAATATTAAATATTAAAATATAAAGATAATATAACACAAATTCTAACAAGCACACGCCTTTGATTGTAAATTTCTATTATTGAGGTCTATTCCACCTTCTTGAACATCATCATCGAGGTTTTTCCAGACACTTTGTGGTAACTGTGCAGCAACGGTTTCAAACAACTCATTGACACCATCACCACTTTTGGCACTTGTCTGTACGTACTGGACCCCTTCAGCTTCATCACTCTCTAAAAACCGTGTGATGAGCTCTTCCTCTACAATGTTGACACCATGTTGGTTCAGCAAATCGGCCTTGTTGCCCACGAGCACGATAACGACATCTTGACTGACAACTTGTAACTTGAGTTCCTTGATCCACAACATGGCGCGATCCAATGAATGCGAATCCGTGAGATCAAACACGACCAAGGCAGCTGCAGCGTTTCTGTAATACATCGGAGCCAAAGACTTGTATCGTTCCTGGCCAGCTGTGTCCCAGATTTCGAAATCAATGGTGTGTGAACTGTCCAGGAGGTGTTTCTTTGTGACGAAAGCAGCACCTATAGTTGCCTCTTGGTGGGAATTGAAGACGTTATGTGCAAAGCGGTGGACCAGTGAGGATTTTCCCACTGCTGAATCGCCCAGAAGGACGAGTTTGAGTCTAGCGTGGAGCATTTTGATTGTGACCTTGTTTTTTTATAGTGGGTGTTATAAAGTGGTGATGTTTTCTCCGATAAGCATATGAGCTTTACTTATTATACAAAATACACACTATATACCCTACACACTACAATGACCGCCATGAACTTGAAGGAGGTAAGTACCCACTGACAGCAATGGGCAGAAATAACATTGACAAACTAACACCCGCCAGTTCATCCACAGAAGAGAGGTTCTGCAACTGTACCGTACAGTGCTGCGTGGAATCAGTAGTGAGTAATTAATGAAGCACAGTGTCAATGAAACAATCATGAACTCACTGTGTAGATCAACAACAAAAAAAACAATTAGCCAAAACTAACATCAAGAACTCCCCAAACAGCAACAGACAGACTGGAAGTTACACGCAAAGAGCGAGTTCCGGGTCAAAGCGAAGACTCTGGTGAGTATTAATATTAAGCGCCGTCACTATTACTATTACTATTACTAACACCACCAGGACGAGAACAAGTACCTTCTTAGCCAGGGTAAAAGACAGTACGACTCATTGTGTCAATCAGCAGGAGTGTCACTGTGAAGATGCTGTTATTGTTTCATTATTCGCGTGATGCTTTGATAAAAAGCCATTTATTTATTTATTTGTTTATACTCAGTTGTCATCTATCAATCTATAATAACTTATTCGCCACGTAATGAACACCCCACGCTTCTCCATCGTCCCTAAAGCCTCTTTAGGAGATATCCACTTGGGATCCACTTTGAACACGATCCTCAAGCAGACAGCAACTATCCATCACAGGCTTATCTATAGTGGAGACTCGATTCTCACGACTCCGTATATCTTGCAACTGTCCCAGTTTGGCATCCAATTGATCTTCAACCAGACAACCCAGAGACTTGTCATCATCGAATTGTCACAACTAGGTGCTTTAGAGTTGAGTTATCAGGGGAAAACCATTAGAGAATGGGATATAAAGAAAGTTTACAACGATGTGTTTGGTCCTACTTATCAAGGTGTCATCGTTGGTGATGATACTTATATCTTGTCATATCCTGGTATCTCATTCAAGTTCGAGTTGCTGGATTCAGAGAAAGATAAAGGTTTGGAAGCTGAGATGTTGGGTAGATTATTGGAAAGAAATGCAAAAGTGTTATCAATGGTGATCCATCCATATAAGCAGTTCACCGATTGGGATTCCAGTTTGAGTTGTTCCCATTTGACAAAACAGATTGAAATAGACAAGTTAGTAGTAGATAGACCTCATCGTGTCATCACTGTTGAATTCTTGAAACATCCACAGAATTTGAAACAGTTTGAATTGAAATTGAACAAGTCTAACCAACAAGACGTATTATGCACTCTAGGTCCTCCTGATGACACTTTTTTGAAAGTTGATAACAGAACTCAAATCCATTCAAGTTCACTCCCAAGGCAACAATCGTTGAATTCTTCTATAAACGACGAGGATGGTCTTGTGTTCCATAACTATTTCCATTATGGATTTGATTTATTATACTCCAATTCTTTATTGATCAAGATCATCATTCATAACAATTCACCATTGAATAAGCTCCTTTTCGGAAAGTATGAGAAATGTCCATTCGAAATCATAACAAATTATGAAGAACGCGTCACTGGAGACATGTCATTCGGTAAGATTAAATGGTGGATTGAACCAAAGAAATTAGAATCGATAATCATCAACAGATCGAACAAGATCGTTGGAAATGACATTGAACTCATTGATTCATTTGACGTTGAAGATGAAAATGGTGAAGATCATCACAAGAATGGGTATTTTGAAGTCAAATCGTTGTGTTACGTTGATGCTGAGAATGGATTTAATTGGGATGTCTTTGGTGGGAATAACGCTAATGAGAAAGGTGCTAGGGATGGAATTATTGATAGTTTGACGGTTTATTGAATTTATACAGGAGTTAGTTGTTCTAGGTTTTATTATTGGCGGAATTTAAGATATGGTTTTATTTATTTGTTAATGACGGATTTGTTGTAGTACTACGTTTCGATATTCAAGTATCATGTATTTGACAATAAAGTGACAGTAAATTGATCATTTGAGAAGGTAAGAGTTTCAAATCTCAAATACTTCATGTGAATTTACTTCTAGCCCATAATATTATTATAGCTAGTTCATAGTTTGAATAAGAGAGAATGAAGAAGAAACACATCCTATCATTCAAGCTTCAGAAGAATGAAAAACTGGAAGACTATAGTAAAAACGTACATCTCTATTAAAATAAATGCCATTTAATTAAAAACAATAATAAAAAAACCAGTGTAGAACTATATTTATATACAAGATGAGAATAAAGGATTGAACAAGATTAGAAATGTTCTGGGTTGACTCTTTGACTGATCTTTGTCCATTTTGGAACTCTGTGTACACTTTTTCTGTAACCTTTGGAATATTTGTTATAAACGGTGTATTTGTCAACTGGCTTCATCTCACTTTCTTTAGGGAATCTAGAGTATTGTTGGACCAAGTTATTAACAGATGAAGCTTCAACTTTATCTTGCTTTAAACCGGTGAAAACTGCATCAACAACTTTATCAACTTGTTGTAAACGCTTTCTCAAACGATATTTCTGGTGTGTGGACATTGTATGTGGGATTTTCCATAGTAACCCACCTTGGGCTGGATTAGTGGCTCTGAATGCACCAAACATAGTATGATATGACTTTGGTATCTTATTTCATTTTCCAAATACTCTCTAATGATTTTTCATTTTTTTGTTGATGAAGAAAAAAAAAGGCTTAGTCAGTGATTAGTCATGTGACTGTAAAAAAAAATATCAAAATCAAAACAACAATAGTACTACTTATTCCCATCTTCTCTACGCACAATCATCACAGAATGCCTCCACAACAATTGAAACAACGTCAACTATCACGTCTCCACGCACAACTAGCACAATTGGAGTCCAACATCTCGGAGATGGATGGACTGTTAAGAATAACGTGTTTCCAAGCAGAGCATATAGTGAAGTTGGGACTGATGCAAGGGAGTTTGTTCATGGCTAGCCATAAAGTGTTTGAAGAAGAGACCAGGGAGGAGTCGGTATAGCGTAAGGTGTCTGTTATCATTGTACACAATTATGGACCGGTGGAATTAGAAACCTCTAACACTTTACAATAGTAATAGGTATGGTGCATGAAAACTGCATCCTCACTCCTGGAGATATACGGGTTAAACAGATAAACAGTTACCGGATAACAATATCAACACTGTTTAATTACACAATTTTAATTATTAATTAATGAATTTATGACTTTTATCATTAGTTTGTATTCTCCACTCATTTGGACCTCGGCCTTTTTGCACTTTCGGTTATTTTCAAAGTTTGTCACAATTTTCAAAAGGGCAAAACGCCCCGCATATAAAATGTGATTTATTCTAATATAAAATGCATCAATTTTCTCATTTCATTGTTTCAATAGTCATCAATTAATCAATCAATTATTATTAAACCCACAACTACAATGTCACTCAACTTCAACGGGAAAGTTGTCGTCATCACCGGTGCCGGTGGTGGTCTAGGAAAACATTATGCATTAGAATATGCCAAAAGAGGCGCCAAAGTCGTTGTCAATGATCTAGGTGGTTCTTTAAAAGGTGAAGGTGGCTCTTCTTCAAAAGCAGCTGATCTTGTCGTTGATGAGATTAGAAAAGCAGGCGGTACTGCTGTTGCCAATTACGACTCTGTTGAATTTGGTGATAAAATCATCAAGACAGCAATTGATAGCTTTGGTACAGTTCATGTCATTATTAACAACGCTGGTATATTAAGAGATTCTTCATTCAAAAATATGACTGAAAAAGATTTCAAATTGGTCTTGGACGTTCATTTAAACGGTGCCTACAAATTGACAAGAGCTGCTTGGCCATATTTGAAAGATCAAAAATATGGTAGAATTATAAGTACTTGCTCTCCAGCTGGTTTATATGGTAATTTTGGTCAGGCCAACTATGCTTTAGCAAAATCAGCTTTAATTGGTTTTGGTGAAACTTTGGCTAAAGAAGGTGAAAGATACAACATTTACTCAAACGTTATTGCTCCTTTAGCAAGATCAAGAATGACTGAAGAAATTTTGCCAAAAGATATCTTAGCAAATTTGGGCGCTGAAAAGATTGCTCCTTTAGTCTTATACTTAACTCATGAATCTTCAAAATCAAACAATGCAATTTATGAAGTTGCTGCTGGATTTTATGGTCAAATTAGATGGGAAAGATCATCTGGTGAATTGTTTAAAATTGATGAAACTTTTACTCCAGAAGCAATATTAAACAGATATCCAGGAATTTTTGAATTTAAGGATAAACCATTCAACAAAGTTTCTTATCCAACTGGTGTTAGTGATTTTGGAAGATTAGTTGAAGTTGGTAAAACATTACCACCAAATGATCAAGGTTCTAAAAAAGTTTCATTGAAAGGTAAAGTCGTTATCGTTACCGGTGCTGGTGCTGGTTTAGGTCGTGCACATGCTTTATTATTTGGTAAATATGGAGCCAAAGTTGTTGTCAATGATTTCAAAGATCCTACTGAAGTTGTTAATGCAATTAAAGCAGCTGGTGGTGAAGCCGTTGGTAGTAAAGCAAATGCTGTCACAGGTGCTGATGAAATTGTTAAAACTGCAATTGATACTTGGGGTCGTGTTGATGTCTTAGTTAACAATGCAGGTATTCTAAGAGATCGTTCATTTGCTAAGATGACTGATAAAGAATGGAATGATGTTCTTGATATCCATGTGCTTGCAACTTATAGATTATCAAAAGCTGTATGGCCATATTTCACTAAACAAAAATCTGGTAATATCATTAATACTACTTCTACTTCAGGTATTTATGGTAATTTTGGTCAAGCTAATTATGGTGCAGCTAAAGCTGGTATCTTAGGTTTCAGTAAAACTTTAGCTATTGAAGGTGCTAAATTCAACATTAGAGTTAATGCAGTTGCCCCACATGCTGAAACTGCAATGACTAAAACCATTTTCAGAGCTGAAGATTTTGACAAATACGATCCAGCTCAAGTTTCTCCATTTATTGTTTTATTAGCTTCTGATTCTGTTAAGACCACTGGTGAAACTTTTGAAAGTGGTGCTGGTTGGGTTGGTAATACTAGATGGCAAAGAGCTAAAGGTGCTGTTTCTAAAGATAGTATTGCTACTCCAGAATTTATCAGAGATCATTGGAATGAAGTTGTTGACTTCAGTGAACCAAAGACTGTTGCTTCAACAAGAGATTCTTTGTTGGCTATTCTTGAATCATTGAATGGAGGTGAAGAAGAAGAAGAAGAAGATGATGATGATGAAGAAGATGATCCACCAAAAGACAATTCATTTGAATATACTGAACGTGATGTTATCCTATACAACATTGGTTTAGGTGCCAATGCAGATGAATTGAATTATGTTTATGAGAATGATCCAAAATTCGAAGTTTTACCATCATACGGGGTTATTCCATTTATGAATGAACAAGGTGGCTTAGATTTAACTAAATTGCTAAAGAATTTCAATCCTGCTTTGTTATTACATGGTGAACAATACTTAAAAATTGCTAAATATCCAATTCCAACTTCAGCTAAATTGAGAACTGATGTTTTCCCAGTTTCTATTCAAAACAAAGGTGATAAAGCTGCTGTTGTTTGTGGTGGTTTTAAAACTTATGATAAATCAACTGGTGAATTATTATTTTATAATGAATCAACTACTTTTGTTAGAAAAGCTCAAGCTGCTGCTCCTGGTCCAAAAGAATATGCTCCAAGAACCAAATTTGCAATTGAATTACACAATGCACCAAAGACCCAACCAGATTTCGAAACTGTTGTTTCAACGTTCCCAAATCAAGCTGCAATTTATAGATTGAGTGGTGATTACAATCCATTACATTTAGATCCAGCTTTTGCCAAACAAGCTAATTTCCCAGCTCCAATTTTACATGGTTTGGCTTCATTTGGTGTTACTTTAAAACAACTTTATGAGAAATTTGGTGCAATTAGTGAAGTTAAAGTTCGTTTTACTAATGTTGTTTATCCAGGTGAGAAGTTAAAGATTAAAGCTTGGAAACAAGGCGATAAAGTTATTTTCCAAACTTGGTCAGTTGAAAGAAATGTTGTTGTTATTAACAATGCAGCTTTGAAATTGTTAAAAGATAATGCTAAATTATAAAAAGGAAAAAAAATTATATTATGTCGTTATTTTGATTTTATGTTAATACTTTTATTTATTCTTATGAATTTATGAATTGATTTATGTTAATGAAATTGTAATTTTTTTACTAATTAATTCTTACTAAAACTTGGAAATACCTAAAGTTAAAATACATTATTCATTATCATTATACACCACCACAAACAATTTTATCTTTCACACTCTAGTAAACGACTTTACCATCCCATACATCATCCTGGATAAAACCCACTAGGACTTTACTACCAGTTTGCAATAATGGATGACCTGCCACACTCTTTAAAAAATTTTCAACTCCAGCTCTTCTCTCTTCAATAACACTATCTTTAAACCTTGAAC
This sequence comes from Gotozyma botsteinii, assembly GCA_020280145.1. NCBI lineage: Eukaryota > Fungi > Ascomycota > Saccharomycetes > Phaffomycetales > Phaffomycetaceae > Gotozyma > Gotozyma botsteinii. Next base: position 313,549 of record JAFIIU010000009.1, on the reverse strand, counting down.
CAAACAATATCTTTCCAGGGAGACTAGGTATGACGACCCTTGACGACTCCATCTCCAACAGGTTTCTAAATTTTTCAAAATCTGAATATCTTCTTCTCACATTACTCTTCCTTTTTTTAAAAATCGGTATGTTTGTTCTACAAACAATCTCATAATCTGTAAACATCGAGGATCCATACCCGTGAGTCAATGGCGCAACGACCTCTATCTCTAAGTAGTTCTCTGGCTCACCGTACAGTTCATCAAACGTTTGTTTATGATCACGGGACTTCCTGGCTTCCTTCTTTGGTTTAGTATCTTTGTCTGTAGTTGTTTCAGAGTTTGTATCTTTGTTAGGACTTGAATTGATGGGTTTCTGAGATGATGATTCATTCGTCTTGGTGTTGGTGAAAGTGGACGGAGATAGTGACTCTTCAATCTCAGTGCCGAATGATTTGAATTGTCTCATATTAATACTGAAGGATAAATCAAAGGAAAAAACTAAAACATAAACTTTTTAGAAGCTCCAGTTTCTTGATGTCAAAAATTAAATTCTCCTTTTTATATACTAGACAGAATAAATTCGCGAATATCACTTTTTTATAACTTGGATTTAACAACAATGTTATAAATCTATTAAACTCAAAAGTAGAGTTTTGCAATTAGTTGCGACTATTAATGACTGATTGACTAAATTCTAAGCAGTTGCAACTACCTAAATTTATTTTTTTTAATTGCAAAATCGGGATATTTTGATTTTCAATACGAATCCGTAGTTTCCTTCTGTGAATAGCTACTTGGTATTAATCAATTATACATATCGAGATACATAAATAATATCGCCCATTAATATTATTAATGGTAATATATATAGTTAATATTTCATTATATACATATTAGTAATAATAGATATGATCTTTGATTTTATTTTTTTATTTTCAAAAGTAGCTAGCTACCTGATGACTTTTTTGAATATCAATTTATACTATAAGTAGTAGTACTAGTAGAAATATTAATACTTTTGTTGTATATATGGAAACAATCTAAGTCATTTAATAATTGAAATAAAAGATAACTATCAATACTCATAGTTACTATATCAGTATCTGTCTTGATTATTGCAACTTCAATTGTCGCTTCATGAAAGACAATGAGTCCGGATTCCGATCCAGAATCAATGATGAATCAATGATGAATGTAAAGAAGTTGAAGTCAATTACGATAGACAATATACTACGATCAGCTCATATTGTAATCATGTATTAAATCATCATGAAATCATAATTCAGCAAGGACTTTTTCAGCACTTGTAACATCAACACCAAAGTTATCAGGCTCAGAGATCTCTTTAGTGACTTTACCATCTTCAACGAGGATGGCAAATCTCTTACCTCTGATACCACCGAAGAAAGGAGATGCGTCAATGGCCAATTCACCAGCCTGGACGAAATCAGCAGAAGGATCGGCAATGAATCTGATTCCTTCAGCGTCTTTACCTTGTAACAACTCGTCTTTCCAAGCTTTGAAGACAAAAGAGTCGTTGACACCAGTGATGAAGACCTTGTAACCTTTGGCCTTGAACTGGTCCAAGTGGTTGATGTAGCCTGGGACATGGGAGGCAGAACAGGCTGGGGAGAAGGCACCTGGGACACCAACGATGACGGCTTTACCAGACTTGGTCTCAGTGGCTAAATCAACGGCATTGCCTGGAGAATCTTCTCTCAAAGTGGCAATTGAAGGAATTGAGTCACCGGCTTGGAAAAGACGACGAGCAGTGGTTGTGAAGCTGCGGACAGATTGTCTGGAAAGCATTTTGTCAGTATAAAATAGAGTCTTTGCTACTTGTTTTCAAGAATGGTAAAAGGGTGAAATGAAAAATATTATTGATTTATTTAACCTTCACTCCGAGATGATCATCACATCACCATAATTAATTAATTACTTAGATAATAAGTCAATAATTCACTTCATGAGACTATCTTTAGTGCGTCACAGCGTAGAGAATCCAAGCAATTGGGTCAAGCAATTAAGCCCATCCAGACTGCCGAAACAGCACTTCAGTGTGACTTTCTCCAGATCAAGTGGGCCTGGAGGTCAGAAAGTCAATAAGACAAGTTCGAAATCGACAATTACTTTATCGAATTTGAAGAACTCACAATGGATCCCATTAGAAATACGACAGCAGTTGATTGAAAAAAAGTTTCGATACTTGAACAAATCAGGAACGGTTGTAATAAGCAGTGATGTTTCGAGAAGTCAGCAGGATAATCTAGAACTGTGTTTTGATAAGTTCTGTGATGAAGTGAAAAAGACTGTTTTCTTTCAAGGCGAGACTTCAAAAGAAGATATTGCCAAATGGGAGAAGGTGTAAGTGCCCATGTTTCCAGTAATGTTGAAATTACTAACTATCGAGAAAGACGTGCAAAGACTAATGAAAAAAGACTTGATGATAAAAAGTTCAAATCCCAAAAGAAACAATCACGTAAAAAGGATTTCTATTGAATCAAACATTTCGTATTTTAAACTAAAAAATTGTAGATTACCATTTATAATCATTGATATTTTATTAAAAATTCTACAAAAGAGAACTAAATCTACATTTTAAATCTCTTTAAAAAAGGCTGCAATTATTTTCTATCTCTTCTATGCTAATATGTTACCCTTTTTAACCCAAAAATCACGCTTATCACCTTTACTCAAACTTGAATTACTTGTACTTCTTTTTAATTTTTTGGAACTGGGTATACCTTCATTATTTTCATCATTTTCATCATCTTCACTACTCTGTTCCAATCCTAAGTAGTCTTCAACTCTACCTCTTGGTGGTTTTTGCTCTTTTGTTACTTTTTCATTTCCTTCTTCTTTGTCTGTATCTTGTTCAGTGTCATATTCATGAAATAACACTGATTTCTTGGAAACGATACTTTGTTGATCTAATTGAATAACTTCATTGATTGCAATTTCACGATCATCTGAAAATTCTCTTTGACTACCTCTATATTTGATAACATTACCCAAGATCGATTTACCTAAACGTTCTTTATAAGTTGCAACTTCTAAGTCATAACAAGTATTAACTAATAATTCATATGCACCACTGAATGCTTTTCTAATATCACGTAAATTGAATGAACCACGACTGATATTATTCGTTGGATCTTTTGGATCTTGAATAGCAATTGCAAATGATGAACGACCTTGTAGATCAGGATAGTATCTTTTATTTAAATATGAAACGTTATCTTCTTCAACAGAAATTGCAACATCATCATAATTGAAATTCTTACCATAAAGTTCAAAAAATTCAATTAATAAAACCCCCATGTTTTCTAATGCCAGTATATTACCTGTACTTAATCTTGGATGTAAAGTTAAAAATGAATAACATAAACAAATGATTGAATAACCACCTAGACCACCAACACGAACGTTATTCAACTTTCTTGCATTCAGAAATTGTTTAATTATAAGAACTAACTCTCTTAAACCTGAAGTTTCTTCTAACCAACCTCTAATCACTCTTGCAGCCTCAATACCATTTGTTCTTTCAAATGAAACATCAATATGGATACCTGATCTTTTTTCAGTGAATTTGATGATTGGAACTTTAGTCTTTGCAATAACTTCAACATTAGTTGCAAGCTTTTCTCTTTTTAAAAATGAAGATAATTGATATAAAGCATTTCTGTTATCATAATTACCATTAGGACTAACAATAACCATATCGATATCAGATCCAGGTAAATATAAATCAGTAGCGTATGAGCCAAAGACTTGAACTTCACAGTCTTCCCAGAATTGTTCAATTTTCTTTTTAAGTCTTCTAACTGTTGAATTTCTCAATTCGATTTCTTCTTTTGATGGAGAGATATATGCAACGAAATCTTTAATTTCCATGGTCAACCAATCTATGATTTCTCTTTGTTTAGAATGATCATGATCTTTAATCCATGGCGTATCACTATTAACTTTTGGTTTGAATGGGAATAAATTAGACTCGCCATCATCCATTGAATAGGCATCATCTGAATTATCATATGCATTTTCTTCTTCTTCATCTCCACTCTCTTCAGAATCGCTGAATTTCAACGATATGAAATCATTGTTATCATCTAGTTCATTATGCTTTAATTTATTGGTTTTAGGAACTGGTGCAGTCAGCACACTTCTAGCATCAAACGACATATCATTGGCTTCAGAATCAGAATCAACTAATTGTATCTCATTGCCAAGATTCAATCTCTTTCTTGCAGCCCCCAAACTCTCGCTATCAAAACCAGTTTCTTCATCACCATCGATAGAAATAACGCCATCATTACTATCAATGGAAATAGCCTCATCATCATCATTTTCATTCAATCTACTAAATTGATTCTCGTTATTCTTATTCTGAAAGACATCTTTGATCTTATTCGCAGTACTTGCGAGGATCTTCTTTGCCTTGGAACGCTTAGTAACACGCCCAGTCTTCTCACTGGGCTTCATGACTTGTCTTCTTTCAATAGTCTCTTCTTTCAATATATGAAAACACATAAACTCATCATCTCTTCATATAAAGAAAAAAATTGAGAACAAACACCCAGACATCGTGACGGTTGCTGCCATCGTTCATAACTTTCTGTTTTATCACGTGACTATAAATCAGATGACTTTTGGCACAATATTTTTTTGGCGCAAATTCTTGTGGCGAAAAAACGAAATTCTGAATAATCAATTTGAAATCAAAATTCAATTTATTTACAACAATTATCTAATTATTAAAGACTAAAACTAACAGAATAAAATAAAATAAAATGTCCACCTCAGCAAGAAGAAGATTGATGAGGGATTTGAAGGTGAGTTTGTCTGAATTAGGAACACTTTCTACTGCAAAGATCTTTTATCTCATTTGATGAAACAAAGAATCGTCGATTTTGGTGTCATTGATCACACTACCTACTAATTGTTCCCAATTCCATCGAATTTAACATGAATACTAACTTTATATCTCACAGCGTATTCAACAGGATCCTCCAGATGGTGTATCAGCATCTCCTATGGCAGATAATGTCATGGTTTGGTATGTTATCTAGTCTCATTGTGGTTTTAGTTTTTGCCATAATCCTTGACACAATTATTTACTAACTGTTTCAATTTTACAGGAATGCCATTATCATCGGTCCTGCGGACACTCCTTTTGAAGATGGTACATTCCGTCTAAGTATAGTCTTTGATGAGCAATATCCTAATAAGCCACCAAGAGTCAAGTTCTTAAGTCAAATGTTTCACCCTAATGTCTATGCAAGTGGTGAATTATGTCTTGACATTTTACAAAACAGATGGTCTCCTACTTTTGACGTTTCTTCCATCTTAACATCCATCCAGTCTTTATTAAATGATCCTAATATTTCATCTCCTGCTAACGTTGAAGCTGCTAATTTATACAAAGATCACAGTTCACAATACGCTAAAAGAGTTAGAGAAACAGTAGAAAACTCATGGGCTGATGATCTACTTGAGGAAGACGAAAATGATGATGAAGATGAGGCTAATGAAAATGAAGAATAAAAAAAATGGAACAATTAGCTATTTAGATCCTGTCATTTTTGGTTTATTTTTTTTTATTCTAATACCTAGAGAAAATGGTAAGAGATTTGTTTTTGTTATTTTATTGAAAATATGAAAGAGAACAATGATTAGAAATGGATCTTCTTCTGGTTGGAGTGTTTGTCTTTCAATTATGAACTTTGCATCTTTTTTTATTATATAGTTATTGAGTGGTTTTTTTTATTGCTGAAGTTTGTTGGCTTGTCGTTTTTTAATTAATTTTGTTGGTTAAAGTCCCATTTGTTTTTTCTGTCACCAATCATTGCTAGAACATGTATCTAAAGAGACTTAGGATATGGTAATGATTACTATAAAGATCGTGTTATATTTGATATACATGCATATATTCACCTAATTACAAGTAGTTTTTAACAAAACTCTATCTCAACCATAAGTAATACCATTTCTTTCCTGTTTTCTTAGCTTCTTGAACTTTAGCTTCCTCTTCTTCTTTAAGTCTTTGTTCTTCTTGTTCAGCTTGACGTTTCTTTTCAGCTATTAATAAAGGACTTTCGAATTCTTTAATTTCTTCAACTTCAACGTATTTATCTCTATACAATGCAATGAAACTGATTATAGCAGCCAAATAAACAACAACTTTACTAACTGGATCGAGTGATCTAGTCATTCTTCTGAAATCTGCTTTACGTGATTCCGTTGTTTGATATGGATCAACTTCTGGTAATTGTTTAACAATATCATTTCCATTTGGGTTAATTTTACTAATTTGAGAAGGTAACGTAAACGGTAAATCTTCAGGAATAGAATCAGCAAACAAATTATCTTTCAGATCATCTCTAACACCGTAATTACCATAACTTATATAATAAGCCATTCTTTTTGAATCAATACCAACATCTTTCCAATCTCTTCTTAATCTTTTTTCAACTTCATCTTGAACTTGTTGACGATGGAACGTATTCAAATCTGCAAATTTACGTGGTTCTGCCAAAATTGGCTTTGTGTCAATTGGTTGGAAGTTCTCTTCTGTCGTTAGAAAACCATCGAATATATCTTTTATACTGGTTCTTTGTAATTCGATTCTTTCTCTAGCTGAAACTTGTTGAGGTGTTTCCTTTATTTCTTTTGTTGGTTCAACGGTAGAAGATTCAACAACTGGTTTTTTAGGAATAGTACTGTTGAACCTTATCAAAGAAGGCCTTAGACTTCTGATTCCAACTCTCAACATGCTGAAAGATGAAGGTTTTGAATCAATTTTATGACTTGAAAAAGATTCAATTTTGTCACTTTCGAAGATTCGAATAGTTTTTGATACGGCCACCACTCTGATATACAAATTTGATATTGGTGAATTTTATCTGATTTATTCTATAGTTCATGAGAAGAAATAGATTTTTATACATTTCATGCTTAATATGTTCTATAAATTGTAGTATACACTTTTCCTCCAGCTCTTTATTCGGAGTCTGAATGATTCTTTTGTGGTTCTTCATGGGTTTCCTGTTCGTTTTCTTGAGGTTTAGGTTCTTCTTTATTCTCATTACTTTCGCCCGCTTCCTCTTCGTTTTCTTCGTTGTTTTCTCCTATCTTCTTATGTTTTCTTCTTCTTTTCTTCTTTTCTTCAGGTTTTGGATCACTATTAGGTTTCTTCTTTTTCTTCAAAACACTCAATGGATTTGGTTCTTTAGGACCTTTTCTCTTCTTAGACTGCTGCTGTGATTCATCAGAATTACCATTATTCACTGCATTCAACCCTCCTGTCAATTTAGAACTCTCTTTCTCATCACTAACTTCTGTAGTTCCTCTAGTTAAAGGTTCCATCACCATAACTGATCTGCTCATATAAACCAATGGGATACCAGGTATCTTTCTCAAACTCCATCTCAACTTATCATTATCACTAGCAATGACATATCTGTGCTTATTCTGGCCTTTGATGATAGTAATAGCCTTAATGCATTCATGAGGTTCCAATGGTGCAGTTGGGGGATGATTACAACGACGTCTTTCGAATTCTTTAGCCATTGAGATAGCGGACTGGTTCTTACTGGCGTATAACGCCTGCATACAACATTGTGTGATCATTGGTTTCACTTCAGCTTGTAAAGTTCTGTTTAAACCTTTGGCTAGATCAAATTTCGCCTGGTCACAATCCAATACGATTTGATCATCAACGACAACTTGGTATGGTTCTCTGAATTTGAAAGTGTGGTTGTAAACAAGCATCTGTTTACGGTATGATTTGGCTCTCTTTTGACGCATCTTGAATCGGTTTTCCTAGTCTTTAAATTGTCAAATTGTGAATTTTTTAACAGTTTCAAATAAATTTTGATGAGCTTTAAATTTTTTTTATGCCATCTTAAAATTCGCGAAGGCAACTTGACCGGATAAATTGGCAGAGTTATGTATACTTGTAAAACGAAGAAAGAAATGATTTTGAGAATGTACTTTGTGTTAAAGAACATCTTTTTCTATGTTATCTAGTGTCTCTACGGTTTTATATGTTATTTTTTTACGAGTGCGTTTAACCTTTAACCTTTAAACGAACTTTGAAAATTAACATATAAAAAGTAACAGATTGATAATGACTTTTAATGCTTTATGAATGATTGAAAATCTAATAACTTGTTGCCAGACGCAAGCCCGAAAGTCTAAAGATTTTAAGATACTCAAAGGTTCCAGATGTTATATGATAATTGTAATTTTTAACAATTTAACTTTATGATTTACCTCAATGCTTTGGGTTGTTTGTGTATGTCTTCTAAACCACAAAGCACACCAAAATTGCATAAGTATTACTAAAACCCTTTATAACTCTTTACATTCTTGCAACTTCTTAGTTTTTAAACACCATATGTGGTCTTCTACTCTTGAGATGTCTACATCAGTTTTGGAGAAGTTGATTGAAATGAACCTGGGGTCCATTTTGCTAGAATTTTTTTGAAATAGATCATTCCTAGTTTGTGGTTTAAGAGAGAAAGAGAGAGAGATATTAGAGGAGTCTAACTACAATAGATCAGTGTCATTTATTAAAAGAAATTGGTCTACGAATCAGATTTTTACCTACTATTCTGGGGTAATTATGTAAAAACTGATTGAAATTGTGGTTAATTTTAAAATTTTGTTAATTTAAACATGTAAAAACATCCTCAACTCCAAAGCTCAAATTCTCAGTAGTTTTCAATTACTAAATAATTATCCTGAATATTATCCACTATTATTAAATAATGCTTCAATAATGCCAATATTATTAATTTTATATAGCAACACTTTAGAATCGTTTGATGAAAGTAAGTAATTTTTGATATCACGTGTTTCAAGCGTCCCGTACCGTGTTTTGTTTACTTTTCAAATAGTTTTAATCAAATTCAATTAATTGTCGTTTCTTTTCAGTTAAATTTTGCGATTTTGACGTGTATTTCAGATGTACAGGAGGCCCAAGAGCAGTGGCTCTGTTGGTGCTGCTTTTAAGCCACCACGTATGATGATACCTCAAACAGCGACATCAAAATCAAAAATAAAGTCAATGGATGACAAGAAGACTAACAATGAGATCCTTACAGCAGCACCTGTGAAGCGATCTGTGCCGCTACAAACAAAGACTAATCTACCAATCATTGTGAAGAAACAAAAAGTTGAGAAGGAGGAGGATCCAGTGAGTGCAAGTCCAGAACCTACGCCCACGAATGTGAGATATTTTGAAGTCGTTTGGAGAAAGAGAACTATGAAAAAGAATAAGACTTGGGATGGAGATGGTATTATAATATTGACTCAAGTTTCTATTTCTTTAAGACTGGATGAGTCTGAGAATTTCAAGGAGAAGTTGAAAAGTGGTAATGTTCAAAAATTCACTACTGACGATGTCTTTAGCTTAGGATCAATAGAAATTGAAGTCGTAGGTGAGATCAATGACGTTTCATTCATACAAAAGATAAGAGGAAATAAAACTGTGAAAAAAGAACCTCCAAAAACAATATTGGTGACAGCTCCAAAGAATGAAACTCCAATGCCAACTGTACGGAAACCTGTGTTATTAAACAAACAGTTCAAGAAAGTTTTGCCATCAACTGAACCTCAAACAAAAGCTAAAAAAGGTGAGCCATTACACGATCCAACTGCTGATAACGCTATAGTGTTGAAACGGAAATCAACTAACGACGTTGATGTGGTCATTGATCCATTGTTAAGTAAGTCCTTAAGAGCACACCAAGTTAAAGGTGTTAAATTCTTATATGAATGTGTCATGGGTCTTAGAGATTTTGAGGGGAATGGTGCCTTATTGGCAGATGATATGGGTCTTGGTAAGACGTTACAAACGATAACGTTAATTTGGACTTTATTGAAACAATCACCAAATGGGTTTGATTCGCCTGTTGCATCAAAGATATTAATTGCATGTCCTGTTACTTTAGTTGGGAATTGGAAGAAAGAGTTTAAAAAATGGCTACCTTTGAATAGAATAGGCGTGCTTACTTTGAACCCTAAAAATACTGGACTTAAAGATAGACAAGACGTTAATAATTTTGCCAATACTAGAGTTTATCAAGTTTTAATTATGGGTTATGAAAAAATTTTAAATATGAAAGAAGAATTACAAAAAACACAATTTGATTTATTGGTATGTGATGAAGGTCATAGATTGAAGAATAATTCGAATAAGACTTTAAATGCATTAAAATCGTTAGATATTGAGAAGAAAATAATGTTATCTGGTACACCAATTCAAAATGATTTGAATGAATTTTTCAATATTGTTGATTTTATCAATCCTGGGGTATTAGGTACGATTAATTCATTTAAAAGAAGTTTTATTAATCCAATTTTAAAAGCAAGAGAATTGAACTGTATCAATCCTGAAATAACTGCCAAAGGTGATGAAAAATCACAAGATTTGATAGATTTAACCAAACCGTTCATATTAAGAAGGATTTCATCAATGATTCAAAATCATCTACCACCAAAGACTGATGTTGTTTTATTCTGTCCTCCAACTCCACAACAGATTGAACTTTTTAATCAAATTTTAACATCCAATAAATTCACATCATTAGTTAATTCGGTATCTGGTTCATCATCGGGTTCTTTAGGTTTAATTACAATGTTGAAGAAAATTTGTAATTCACCATCATTAGCAAAATCAGATAAAGTTTTCCAAGAGATTAATAAATCCAATCACTTAATACAACAAATAAGTGGTAAGATATTAGTATTGATTGAACTGATTAGTCAAATATCTAAAATCAATGAAAAAGTCGTCATCGTTTCAAATTATACTCAAACTTTAGACATTCTTCAGCAAATTTTAGAAAAATTGAACCTTACATATTCAAGATTGGACGGTTCAACGCCAAACAAAGACAGAGACTCTATTGTTAACCAATTCAACAACTCACAACCAAGGGCGCAATTTGCATTTTTATTATCTTCCAAATCTGGTGGTGTTGGTTTGAATCTCATTGGTGCGTCAAGATTGATCCTATTTGATAATGATTGGAATCCATCTGTTGATTTACAAGCAATGGCAAGAATTCATAGAGATGGGCAGAAGAGGCCAGTGTTCATATATAGACTAGTTACGACGGGTTGCATTGATGAAAAGATTTTTCAAAGACAATTGATGAAGATGAGTTTATCTGATAAGTTCTTGGATAATAAGAATGGTTCAAGTGATGACGTTTTCGATATGAATGATTTGAAGGATTTGTTCACTTTGAATTTGGATACGTTGTGTAACACGCACGATTTGATTGATTGCGATTGTGCTGGGATTGGAGAAGATTTAGAGGATTCTGAAGAAGAAGATGATGATAAAATTAAAATCAAAATTGAACCAGAACCAAAAGTGAAAAAGAATTGGGTGAGTGCTTTAGAAATGAAGGACACAGATCGTGATTTGGATAAGAAAAAAACGACAATAAAGAACTGTTTGACCGATTATAAGCATATAAATCCTTCCAAGATCAAAGAAATTGAACTATCAATTGATAAAGTCACTGAAAGTATCATTTCTGAGAAACCATCCTTGATTTCATACATTCTTACAAAAGTTAATAAACCAATGATATAATATTAGAACAATACACCATTTATGACAGCACAAGATTTGCATTATATATAAAAATCTATAAAAATCACATTTCTGCATTTAACAATTATTTTTGTAATTGTTTCATTCTTGCCTCTGCTGCTCTTGCCCTTTGTTCTCTCATCAATCTCATTCTTTGATCCTCCGACAAGGTGTTCAGATTGGTCTGAGCTAAAGAGACACCACCAAGTCTAGGAGCAGGAGAGACTTGCTTCACTGGTTCCTGTGCTATTTTCTCTTGTTCTTTCTTAATCAACTCCTTCTTTTCTTGCTCTTCCCTTTCTTTTGCCTCCTTCTCTTCCTTTTCGACATCTTCTCTGCAGATTGGCTTGCCAACACGCGCAGCATCCCAATCAATTAATCCCTCCCCGACATCGTGTCTCACTATTTGAAAAGCCAATCTGATCGATTTATTGGCAGCTAGTTCATAAGCGGTCCTGCCTGCTTTATTCTGAATAGTTGGATCAGCTTTCAAGTTCTTGATAAGGATGGATATCAAGTTCTTCAAACCATGAGATGAAGCATAATGCAACATTGTTGGTGTTGAATAATATTCAGATTCTGGTTCTAACGTTAAATCTGCAGAAAGTTTGAATTTTTTCAAATATGAAGCCAATACAGGACCCCTTACCTTTTTCAAATATCCAACAATTTCCCTTGAGTGTTTTTCCATCTCTGATTCCTCTTTGATGGATTTCTCTTTAGTTACTGTGCTTTGTTTTAATTGTTCCTGGGCTATTTTCTTTCTGAGTTTCTTATCATCGACTTTTGGTCTATTAGTGGTAACCAAATACGTCAATTGGACCCATGCTCTTTTCAATTCCGTGGTCGTTGCTCTTTTTGTAGTGAATGGGAAACTTTTAATTCTTGGATCATTGTTCTTCAAGATTGCATTTTCATAGCCAACGAGAATCTTCCTATTTGAAGTCCCATTAGCTCTAATATAGATCGAGTCACAATCCACCAAATGTTCTTTCCAACTCTGCAACAACTCTCTAACTTCTTGAGTCAATGCAGCCTCGTTATGTCTACGAAGACTGGAACCTGCAGAATTAGCTTTCCCTCTAGCATTATCAGACGCACTTTGCGAACCACCTTGTTTTCTTCTTGTCGTATAACGATGGAACGATTTAGAAACGATAACGTCGACAGCATGCTCTAGGATCGAGTCACCAGGCTTCACGACGTTTCCTTTAGTCGATCTAGGTTTATGGTTTATGATTGCACCAGCGAAATGACCACCACCAATCATCAACAATGCAGATTTCTTGTTCAAGTTATCATTCGATTTCCAACTCTTCAACGACTCTAAAGGTTTCTCTAACTCGCTGATGGTGAATAATGCTTTATAAATTCCAAAACATTTATCATTGTCTAATAGATTCGATTTGAATAGAATATATGGAGACTTTGTAGCCAAATGACTCACCACACTGTCTTCCTCGTCGTCGTCTTGGTTGATTTTCAACTCCTCTAACTTCTTGATACTCTTCTCAAAGATCGTCTCCAAGGAATCCTTCTTCTCATACCCACTGTCTTCATCATCAGACTCTGACTCACTATCACTTGCTTCTGAACCAGATATACTCTCATTCAAATCGTCAGCAAGCTCTTCGAACTGCTCCTCCGTGAGTTTAGGAAGACCTCTAATCTCACGCTTGAGATTCAGCTTGTGCAAATCGGACCTGTAGTACTCCTGGCTTTTCACACTCGAGTCTTTACTAGCAACAGCTGCTTTAGACTCGCTCTTCTCCAGGCTTAGTGGCGATATTTCCTGCGTTGTCGAGCTGTCAAAGTACATCAACTGCAGTGAGTCGATGACACTTTGGGGGAGATTGAAGACATAAGTGTCTTCCGGTGCAATTGGGCTCTTTTCGGGCATTTAGAGTGTGTTTAAGTATATATTGTTGTACTTAAATGAATCAATCATACTCATTAAATTTTTCACGAATATTTTACTACTAATAACAAAAATCTACTTACTTATCAATATATACTCTTATTATTATTCTATGTACAAAACTACTGAGAACCAAATCTGTGGCACTCTTTCAAGAAGTGACGAATCTTCTCTGGATCCATGAACGGATGAGTTCCATGGCCGAAATTGATGATGTAGTTCTGTTTTCCTCCACCAAAACCTTTGATCATGGCTTCCACTTTTCTGGTGATGATCTCATCTGAGCCATAAATGGCACCTGGATCCAAGTTTCCCTGAAGTGTGACTCTGCCATTGTTGACCTTAACTGCCTCTTCTGGCTCGTACAGCCAGTCAAGAGAAACAGCATTGTAACCGGAGTCACAAAGCTCGTTCAAGGCATACCAGGAACCCTTTGAGAAGATGGTGACAGGAATGTCCTCTTCAACGTTCAATTCTTTCAAACGGAGTTTCAATTTAGAGCTGATCTGTCTCAAGTAAGGCAACGAGAACTCTCTGAACTCAGCAGGTGCCAATTCACCACCCCAAGATTCGAAAACTTGCAACATTTGCGCACCAGCCAGAACTTGTTGAGCCAAAAACTCAACTGCAACATCGGTGATACGTTGCAATAGTTTATGTGAAGCTTCTGGGTATTTGAAGATCCATTCTTTCGCAAATCTGAACAATCTTGAACCACCACCTTCGATCATGTAAACCATTAAAGTCCAAGGACCTCCACAGAAACCTAATAATGGGACTCTACCGTCTAATTTCTTTCTAGTCAAAGTGATAGCCTTGAAAGCCCACTCCAGTTCTTTCAAGACGTCGACTTCCTTGTTCAATTTTTCCAAATCTTTTGGTTCCCTTAATGGATCAGTGAAATGAGGACCTTGCTTCTCAATCATCTGGACGTCCATCCCCATGGCTTGCGGTATGACCAAGATGTCTGAAAAGATGATAGCAGCGTCGATCAAGCCGTCAAAGTGGTCGATAGGCTGGATGGTAATAGCAGAAGCGATCTCTGCATCTCTGCAAGTCTCAAAGAAGTCACGACCAGCTTTGACTTCATGGTATTCAGGCAAGTATCTTCCAGCCTGTCTCATGATCCAGATTGGAGGTCTTTCGACTTTCTCACCTCTAGCGGCCCTGAGGATCAGATCGTTCTTCAAAGGAGGGAATTCTTCAAACATTTTCCGTGCAAATCAACACCTTCTTATAAGTGAATTATGTCCTGTTTCTTCATTAATGTTCACTTTTAGCAAGATTTGAAAAATCTCGACAAATTTCCGCGAAAAATTTAAGCTTATTTTATTGTTTATGGAAAGAAGTCTTTATATATTAAACAAGTTATTCGTTATATTCTTTATGTAAATTAAATTAAATTAAAATTAAATTAGGATTTGGAGTCGTCATTTGTAGTGAGTGAAAGGGGTAAGGGGGAAAAGAGCAGCATTTTAGCTGCAATTGCGTGAAATCTGGGTCCTCTAAACACTGTTGGATCCACTGTTATGGACATGAACAGTGCTAGCATTATTGTTATCTTCTAGTTTCAATTTCTTCCTCGTTTGTTCGTCATTTTGTTCGTCAATTCTCTTCTTTGCCTGTTGCTCTCTTTGCAATTCAAGGCTTTCCAATTCCTGGATTCTAGATTTGTACAAATCGTTGACTAATTCCAACTCAGAGATTCTGATCTTCAACCTTGCAACTTCACTCGATTCAGAAGTGGTTGTGGTATTGGAACTTGCAGAATTTTTGGAACTGGATAATGATGGCAACTCACCCGATGAAGGAAGTGGCAATTGCATTGAAGAGTTGCTGTTGTTTATCGAACTTGTAGGGTTTGATAATGAGAAGGCGGAAGGATTCGTTAATGAGTGTTGAGGACCAAAAGATGGAGATGAATAGAAATTCGAGTTTGCAGCATCGATCAAAGAAGGTAATTTTGGTGCTGGTGCTGTAGGTTTGAGCAAGCCATTATTCCCATTTAGAGCAGTTGCTGGTGAGAATGGTTGGGCATTGATCTCACCATTATTGTTGCTACTGCTTCTTTGTTGAAGTTCTTTCAAGTCACTTGCAGTTGGTTTACTATGTGATAGATTCTCTAATGCTGCTGCTGCATGGGCTTGTGCAAGGTGAGAAACAGGAACATGTTGTTTTGGAGTAGTGCTTAATAACAAAGGAGATGTGATTTTTTGCAAATTCGATGCAAATTGGGTAGGAACTGAGGATGGATGGTGTAACGGGACTTGTTGTTGTGTTTGATGTTGTAAATGTGGTGGTAAATGATGGAATTGTGGGAAGAAATTAGGAGTTGATTTCCCTGTTGTTGTTGCACCGGTGGAAGCTTGACCTCTTGGTAACAATGGAGCTAAAGCTGGTGAAGTTTGTGAATCCTGTTGCGTTTCAGCATCTTGAGCATGGTTGAAAGATTGTGGTAACTCATTGTGTGACGACGACAGTTGTATTTCAGAAGAAGTAGCAGATTGATGCTTTTCTTTCTTTGAAGAGGATTTTTTGGAATCTTTAGCTTTCAATTCAGGAACATCAGACCCATTCTTTGAATTTATCGAACTTGGAGAAGAACCACTTGAATTATTATTATGAGAGTTCTTAACTCTGTTTCTTGATTTAATAACATCAGTCTTCAAAGAGATTGGTCTTGGACGACCATGCAACTTCAGGAATAACCCACAGGCATTACACAAGACCTGACCTGACTCGTCTCTTCTCCAAAGTGGTGTTGTTGACGTTTTGCAGTTCTTACATATTGGTGCAGATATGGTGGTTTTCGACGTTGTTGAACCATTAGCACTGACATGGGTTGTCGTTTTCGCATTTGGATGTATTGGATTATTCAAATGTTTCTGTTGCAAATTACCGTCAGTTTCCTGTTGTGGTTTACCTTCAAGAACCTGCTGCAATGGGGGTAAAACGGATGGATTAGACGTAGGTAAAGCCTGTTGTTGTGGGTCTTGGGACTGGCCGTTGTTGATACTGGCAACAGCAGCTTGGTGTCCGTTCAAAGTTGGGCCCTGATAGGTCTGTTGTTGGTGTTGTACTTCAGGCATCTTAATCAAAATATGTGACTAACAATACCAATAATAGTAATAATAATAATAATAATAATATGGGAAAAAATGAGTTGGCGAAAAAGCGAATGAAGCAAAAAGGATCTTCTTTATTGAGTATTGACTTTTGGGTTTATCGTTTGTATGGATCAGAGTCTATCAGGCATTTAATGGTTAACCTCAGTGGGATAAATGGGATTTTCTAAGTGAGATTAAACTGATAAAAGATAGGACACTAGATTGTCTTAGAAGATGGAGAAACAGGAAAAGAACTAGAGAAGCAATAGTATGAAAGTGTCTCAGTATGAAGCTTGAGATCAGCGTGATTCGTGAACAAAAGTAGAAACGGTTCCAGATTCTCTTCTTCTTCAAGAGGCAAAAATTATTGAATTATTGGATGACTTCACTGGTTTTTCTTTATTTTTTTGTACTGTAAAATTTTTCAACTTTGGAAAAAATTTATCTTATCGACACGAAAACTTCTTGATTAGGAAGTTTCCTCTTTTGGGAAGATCAGATAAGGCTCAGTGTGTGCCCAAAGTTACGCATGTAGGTAATTGTGAGTCGCGTCCAGCGTAAAAATAAGAATAAGAAAAGAAGACAAGACAAACTATTACATAATAATTTGTCCTGGTAGGTCCACACTGTGTCAGGATTTTACTTTGTAATCTGATTAGTGATCTGACAAATATTGTGTGACTTTTGGAGAGGGTTAAGAAAGTATATAAATTAAGGGTGGATGGATAGTGTGTTATAGTGTGTTTATTTATTGGTGATTTTATTATCGTATTATACATTACTATAATTATTATTATTATACACCGGTTATGTCCTTCCACTACGATATCCAATCCTACGACTTTCATTCATACTATAAGCTAGATGACCCAAAAGAACTCGAGTTCGTTTTGAAATTCAGAGAGGGTTTCCAACAAGAGTTCAAAAGCGAGTTAGCCTCAGGTAAGACAAGACTGTTTAAGCTATGGCAGGAGCCTATTGGTCCACATCCTGATGGGTATGGTATGTTTGAATCCGATACGAGATCTCCAGAGACATTTTTGAAATTATTGAATTATTATCAGTTGAATCACGGTTTGATGAACGTTTTGATACATCCTAGATCTAATGTTGGTGAATTAACTGACCATACACATCATGCGTTTTGGCTAGGTGATAAACTACCTCTAAAAACTGAGATATTGAGTGATGACAAGGAGGAGTAGAGAACAAGTTACATATTTATTTAATCTTATAGCATTCGTTCATTATTGATGTATTAAGTTGTGGAGTAGAGTATTAGAGTAATTTGGGAATCTCATCTTCATAGTTTTAATTTTGATCTGTTTTTGTAATTCAACGGTTTATGTAAATTTCTTTCCAAGAATCACGTCAAAAAAACTTCAGATTTCTAAAAACAGGCCATTCTAGAAATTTTTTTAATTTACAGGTTGTCTCTCTGACTTTGTCACTGATGAAGTTTTTTGAATAAGCTGGAAACCTTCAATACATCCCTTACTTCACACTTGTTCTTCGACTCATTAAGAATCAGCTCATACGCACGATCATAATGTCACACGATATGTCCGCATCAAGCGACACTGGTGTTACATGGAGGTACAAGCTTCTACATGAAAGATATCAAAGAATACAAAAAGAAGAGCTCCTGCGGTCAGAAGATGAAGATAATGAACCAAGCGAGACAATAATCACCTCTACTTCAAGTTTTGCCAGGTTTAGACCCCCTAATAGTCCTTCTTTGTCTTCTTTGAAATCTACAAGAAGTTCAACATTTGGGTTGGGTCAGATATCTGAAACCAGATCGTTTTCAAGTTCACACACTTCAAATACTAATGGACATGATAATACTGGGTTAGGCATAAAACATCAAAGTATTCATCTGAGATGAGCTTGTATTGGAGATAGAGAACTTTCAACAAATGGAATGATAGATACTATTCAACTTCATTGCCCAGACAACCTCCAATCGTGAATATAGGATATCTTACATCCTTAATTCTGCTCTAATCTTGGAATCTTCCTCAATACTTAGATAGGTTCAGCTCCAGGTCAGTTTTCATTACTGAAGCAGCCATATTTTTAGTTTTGGGTTCTAATATGAAGCAAGAACGTAGAGATGCCACAATCAAAGGTAACCTTCATTTACGTTCCTTCATTAAATAGATTACACATAATATCACGGATAAAACCATTTAAAATAGACATATATGTATACTTTAGTTAAACTCACAGATTAGATGGGTTCATTAACAACTGTCAAGATCCCTAGTATAAAAATTAATAAATGACTACAAATCATTGAATCATGTAATTGAAACTGAATTCTTCAACTAGCATGAAACTATCTGTGTGATTATCACTTCTAGCTGCCTGTGTTCAGCCCCACATAATCTCTCAATAACAGCTTTATCGGTTAAAAAAATTTCAAAAAAACTCTCTCGGGGGCGAGTCGAACGCCCGATCTCAAGATTACTTTGTTTCCATTACAGTCTTGCGCCTTAAACCAACTTGGCTACCGAGAGGATTTCTGAAATTTCTGTATATTTAGAACAATATATTGAATTTAAATATCAAAAATTTGAAAATCTGGAAAGTTTGGGTCAATTCCTAAGTTTTATTGTCTGGAAACTGATCCTACATGCTGAAGTATCTTTGGATATTGCACAGTTAAATTTTCAGGTGTTTTGGCTTGGCAATTTTGGAAATATTTCAAGTTCAAGTTAAACAATGAAAATGAGAGTCTCAATACTTCATCTGTTTAACATATATTTGTAATAATATCAGGTAACAACATTTCTATGATTCAATCACAATAACCATAAGGACGAATAACTACTTAATTTATTTAAAATTTCATCTCTAATGTAAACATTTCATCGTCATTAATAAATATGAACAAACCCAACTTAACCCTAGCCCAAATACAATCGTAAAAAACTCTGATAAGTCCACAAAGAAATCGCCGTAGTAGGTGCATTCTTAATCAACGAAACGAAAAATCCCTTATATAAACCTCTGAAACCTTCAACTTTAATGATCCTAGCACCTGTCATTAAAAAAATTGGATTTTTATGTTTGTTAACCTGTGAACGTTTCCTTATGACATCCAATGGGAATACTATACTTTTAGCAAAGATACCTGCGATGAAACCACAAGTTGGATCGACTATCTGTCTATAAACACCTATTTTTGAAGACATGATTCTTGCTGATTCATAACACCAGAACATTAGGCCGGTGTATAATGAAATCGACACCAGTGCAGGTTGCAAACCCTTGAACATTGCCAATTTGCCTTCTTTTTTAAACATTGATGTAATGGTGTCTGGGATCTTGCTGAACTGATGAGTTTCATGAATAAATCTTGTTCTTAATAAATCAAATGGGTACGATACGAACGTACTCGTACAACCAGCCAAAGTCCCTAAGACAAAAGAATGCGTAGCTCCTCCCGTGCTGATATTGAACCTGGTTTGCAATGCAGTTAACTCTTTGTTGTAGAAACTATAACTGGAGAACTGCACTGCTCCATAGATGACATACATGATACAAGCAGGCACATTACCTTTCCATAAAGCCCTGATCGATTCCTCTTTCGCCACGGTTTTCATCGTGTCTAAGACTCCTTTGTACTTATGCTCGCTAACTTGTAATTGAAGTCTGATCTTTACAACGTCCAACGGTGCAGTGGCCATCCTGTAAACAACAATGGGTTAGTATATTCCGTTCTGTTCTATGCCAAAAGATGCGATGAGGTAACGTACCTGGCCACCAATCCGGACACTGAGCCGGCCAAACCGGCCACAAACGGTGACACTATGGACCCACGCCGCAGAGGATCCTGGTGGTCTTTCTCCAGTGGCATTTCCTCCTAAGTTATTGTCTTTTTAACACAAATTAGTTAATAATTGATTCAAAAATGTACAAGTACAGAAAAGAATTTTTCCGAGGATACGATTCCGGAATTGGATTCCATAGAAAAATTTATTGAAAAGCTCATCTCTTTACTAGTGAGATTAATAGTCAGTATAGGCAAAATGGTGGATATTATTAGTGAGACTTCTGTCTTGAGCAGAGTTGATGGTTCTGCAACGCTGCAAATTGGAAACACCAAAGTGATCGTGTCTGTTTCCGGTCCGATTGAAGCAAAAGCCAGACAGGAACTACCCACCTCAGCTGTCGTAGAGCTCATTGTGAGAGCTGATGTTGGTATTTCTGACACCAGGGAAAGACTTATAGAAGATAAGATCAAGGCTGCATTGTACCCTGTCATCATAGGATCGCTTTATCCAAGACAGATGATCCAGATCACGGCTCAAGTGCTTAATGCTGGTGAAAGTGATGAGTACACAGTGAATGAAATCTCAGCTATAATCAATGGTGCCTATTTGGCACTAATAGATGCGAATGTTGGTCTTAATTCCTCGTTTGCAGCCACTTCTTTTTCTGTTACGCATGACGGTGAGATTATCACTTCTCCGTCTAAAGAAGAACTATCTCTTTCAAAAAGCTCACATGTTGTGTCATACGAAATGAAAATCGGTAAGGCAACACAAATCTTGTTGAGTGACAGTATAGGTACTTTCACTGAAGAACAATTGTTACAAATTCTTGATCAAGCAGCTTTAGAAACTGAAAACATACATCAAGTCTTTAGAAAGACCATTCAATCCAAAATTCAAAAAGATTTCATTTGGAAATTTTAACATAAAAATTGCACTACTTAACTACTAATGTCATGAAAATTTTCTATATAATGAATTGTATATTAACAAAAACAAATTAATTTAAAAGGGATACTATGTAAAAGTTGAATCAAAATCTCTAAAAATCTATTTATAATTTTAAACGTTCCAAGTTTGCAATAGTAGCCTCAAAACCTTCAATTTCAGCAACAGCGTTATCTAATCTGCCTTGGTTTTGTTCTTGAGCTTCTTTAGAAGCTTTAGTAGCATAATCTTTACTACTTATGGTCTTTTCGATAGCTTCTTTTGATCTCTTAGATTTTTCTAGTTTCTTTTGAGCTTTGGTAATTTCAGCATCAATATCGACATGACCTTTAACTAATAAATGAACGTTGATGCCTGGAGAAACAGCTTGTAAAATAACACCTTCTGGGACATTAGATGCTGACTTGACAACTTCAATAGAATCAATGGCTTTAATTAATGAAACAATAGATTCTTTTTGGGTGTTGATACTTTGGAATTTAGTTTCATCGTTAACTTCAACGAAAACTTTACCATTCTTCAAGATACTGTATTGAGATAATAATGAACGAGCTTGACCAGTGATATTTAAAACGGCTTCGTAATCTTCAGCAGCTTGTGGATTATGGAATTCTTGTTTGAATTCTGGATATTTAGCCTTCATGATAGTTGGAGAAGTTTCAGTTTCACGTTTTGGTAATCTTTGCCATAATTCTTCAGAGACAAATGGCATGAATGGATGAATCAATTTAAGAGCGCCTTCAATGGTAGTGTATAAAGTGTCCTTAGCTGATTTTTGTTCATCTTCAGTACCTTCCAAGATTAAGAATTTAGAGTTTTCAATGTAGACATCACATAATTGATACCAGTATTCATAAATAGCAGAAGTAGCTTGGAAGAATTCACGTTTATCCAAGTTTTCAGTAACTGATTTAGCTGTTTCATTGTATCTATGTAAGATCCATTTTTCAACTAAGGCTTCTTTACCAGATAATGATTCAGCTGCAGGTGGTTTATAATCTTCACCTAAACGCATTAAAGCGAATTTAGTAGCTTGATAAATCTTGTTACCGAATTTTCTGTAACCTTCAACACGTAAAATATCCAAGTTAATATCACGACCACCAGTACTGTAAGCACACAAAGCAAATCTTAAAGCATCAGTGCCACATTGTGGAATACCATTTGGATAAGATTCTTTTTGACCAGCTTTAGCTTTTTCAATTTCAGCTTGGGCTAAGTTACCATTCAACAACTGAGCGTGTAAATCTTCTAATGCAATACCTCTAATAACATCAGTTGGATCGACAACGTTACCTAAAGATTTGGACATTTTTCTACCTTGAGCATCACGGACTAAAGAATGACAGAAAACTTCTTTGAATGGAACTTCACCTGTCATTTTGATACCTAATAAGATCATTCTTGAAACCCAGAAGAATAAAATATCCCAACCGGTTTCTAACATTGACCATGGATGGAATTTAGCTAAATCTGGGGTTTTGTTTGGCCATCCTAAAGTGGAGATTGGCCATAAACCAGAAGAAAACCATGTATCTAAAACGTCTTCATCTTGATGTAAAGTGTATTTTTTATCAGCGAATTTCAATTGAGCTTGTTCTTCAGCTTCAGCTAAGGTTCTACCAGAAACCCAGTAGTTACCATCAATTCTATCGTTTTCTTCACCTTCGATTTCAACAAAGTAAACTGGACATCTGTGACCCCACCATAATTGACGAGAGATACACCAATCTTGGATGTTTTCTAACCAATGGAAATATTCAGCTTCTGAAGACTTTGGAGTGATAGTGATATCACCATTTCTAACAGCAGCAATAGCATCTTTAGCCATATCTTTTTGAGCAACCCACCATTGAGGTTTCAACAATGGTTCAATAACATCACCAGATCTGGAACAGATTGGAATAGTCATTTCATTGTCTTGTTGTTCAATCAACAAACCTTTTTCATTTAAAGCTGCAATGACTTTAGCTCTGGCATCAAATCTCTTGACACCTTCCCATTCACCACAGTTGTCATTCAATTTACCATCATCGGTTAAGATGTTGATAAACTCTAAGTTGTTACGCTTACCAGTCAAATAATCGTTATTATCATGAGCTGGTGTGATTTTAACAGCACCGGTACCGAATTCCATATCAACGGCTTCAGAATCGGTAATGATTGGGATTTTTCTATCCAAGAATGGATGCAAGGCAAATTTACCATGTAAATGTTTGTATCTTGGATCTTCTGGATGAACAGCGATACCAGTATCACCGAATAAAGTTTCTGGACGAGTGGTAGCAACGACAATTTTTTCATCAGAGTTTTCAATAGGGTATGCGAATGAAGTCAAGACACCAAATTCAATCTTTTCATCATAACCTGGGACAGACAATAAAGTTTTACCTTTAACATCCTTGTTGTCAACTTCCAAGTTTGATAAAGCAGTGTTTAATTTGACAGACCAGTTAACTAATCTGGAAGCTCTGTAAATGGTACCTTCACGATGTAATCTAACGAAAGCTTCAACAACGGATTCAGATAATTCATCACTCAAAGTGAAAGCTTCTCTGTTCCAATCGTAAGAAGCACCTAAACTTTTAAATTGGGTTTTAATCTTGTCATGGTAAACCTCTTTCCATTCCCAAACATTTTTCAAAAAAGCTTCACGACCTAAATCATGTCTTGAGATGTTTTGTTTGGCTAATTGTTTTTCAACAACAGATTGGGTAGCAATACCAGCATGGTCAAAACCTGGTAAGAATAAAACAGTTTTACCTCTCATTCTGTTAAATCTGATTAAAGTATCTTGAATGGAAACAGTTAAAGCATGTCCAATATGTAAAGCACCAGTGACATTTGGTGGTGGGGCTGGAATACTGAAGGCACCTTCTGGTTTGATATCACCATTTGGAGCGAATTCCGGTTCGAAGAAACCTTGTTTGTTCCACCATTCATACCATGAACTTTCAACAACTTTTGGATCATAAGCTTTCAAAGATGGATCTTCCAAACTGACCAAGATTTTCTTTTCACCTGGAACGGTCTTGTCGATAAATTCAGGAATTGGTTCAGCAACTTTCTTTTCTTTCTTTGGTTTAGCCTCTTTAGAAGCATCAGCTTGTTTCTTAGCAGCTTCTTGTTTAGCCTTTTTAGCTTCAAACTTAGCCAACTTCTCAGCCTTCTTACGTTCTTTCTCCAACTCTTTCTCAGTCTTGACCTTCACTGGAGCTTCACCACATTCAGTAGCTGTAGCAGCAACGGTTTCAGTTGGTTTCTCTGGGATTGGAGTTTCAGCTGGATTACTCATCTTGTTTAATAGTGCAAAATTACTATGAAAACCTCTTTGATTGGACAAGAACGGAATTTTCTTTCTGAAAACAGGAGGGACCAGCAAAGTATTGAAATGTCTTGTTCTTAACAGTAATGACATGCAATATCACCGGAAACTATCGTTTTGCAGTGTAAGATTAAGGAACTTTGGAATTTAATTAACTTCTTCAATTTGAAAAAGTTCAGATTTTTTTTCTTTCATCATCGGAAAGAGAAGATCCGGGCATCGAACCGAAAAGGAGGGTAACCTTGTGTTTTTAGTATGTGAAAAAATTATGTGCCAAAATGGTTTGTTAGTGAAAAGTTGCAAACATTGGTACTTTTGGTGGGTTTTAGGATGTCATTGCAGCATGATTTGCTGAAGGATTTGGACAGTGACTTGGATAGTGATGATGAAGTCGAAATTAGTGAAGTCCAAGGTGGAGTTAAGGACACAGAAGGTGATCTGGATATGGGTACTATAGAAGATAATGGGAATGTCTCATTAGATCGTATGGAATTGGATAAAGTGCATGATTTGGTGAAGTTATCACAATTGTCAAGAAAATTAGAGCCTGTTGTTTCCCAGATAAATGAATACATGGCAAAACTTGTGTCTAAGAAGGAAGAAGCTGGTTTCTTGTTAAACGTCAATGATCTTGTTGTGGAAATATCTGAGGAAATTGCAATTATTCATAACTATATCAAAATACACTACGGAAAGAGATTTCCTGAGTTAGAATCACTGATACCCAGCCCCATTGAATACAGTAAACTTATTAAAGTGTTAGGTAATGAGCTTGAGACCAGTGAAAGTAATTTGGACTTCATTAGCAAAGAGAAGATTTTGGTCTTGACAATGTCTAGTTTGCAAGCTAAAGAAGAAACTTCGTGGCTGCCTAATGATGAACTGGAAAGTGTTTTTAAAGCCTGTGACCTTCTGTTGAAGCTTGAAGATTCTAAGGTTAAGATTAATGAATATATCTCTTCAAGACTTGCGATTTTTGCTCCAAATTTAAGTGCTATCGTTGGTGCTGCTACAGCAGCTCAATTCATGAACATCGTTGGAGGTCTAGATGGTCTAGCAAAGGCACAACCTCGTAATATCCCATCAATGGGCAATAAAAGATCTGTTAGTCTTGGATTTGGAAACAGTGGGATTAGACATCAAGGTTATTTATACTACAGTGATATCATTCAGGAAACTTCTCCAACTTTGAGAGTTCAAGCAATGAGGAAAGTCAGTGCTAAGTTGGTTCTAGCAGCAAGATTTGACGTGTATGGCAGCTCTCCAGATGGATCATATGGTGAAAAATTGAGGAAAGAATTGAATGAAAGTTTAGAGAAACTAGAAGAACCACCTCAATCACAAGCTGTTAAAGCACTCCCAATTCCAAAAGACAGACCGGCCAGGAAAAGAGCAGGAAGAAAAATAAGGAAGTTGAAACAACGTTACGAAGCCTCAGATTATAGAAAACTACAGAACAGAGTTGAGTTTGGTAAAAAAGAAGCTACAGTGATGGATTCTTACGGAGAAGAAGTTGGGTTAGGTATGACTGGATCAATGGGCAATGTCGCACTAAACGACAACACTAGGGCCAAACTATCCAAGAGCATGAAGAACAGACTAGAGACGTCTAAAGCAGCTGATGATCTTTTCAACCAGGACCTCATAAATCTACGTTCAAAGAAGTAATTAATGAAATAAATAAATTTTATAGAAAGAAGTAAGTTATACCTGAACATGAATTCCGACTTTTTGTATCATTTCCGGAAAGTTTCTGACCGCATTCGGAAATTCGTAAACAAAACTCGTCACAAAAATTAATGAAATTTAGACACTTTTTCTTGCACTTTTAAGAAAAGTTCACAGTTTCAACATCTGGAGACAGACTTTGGGAAAAGAAAGAATAGGTTGAAATAGCTTTCTCATAAGGACGATCCCAAGTATGGTGGCTAATTTTTTCAGTAACAGGATGAACAAAGGAGGACATCAAGTCGATGATTTGGCTAAAAACATGGAATCACTCCAGTTCAACAGCAATGATGCTAATGACAGGTTCAGTTTTGAGCCAAACAGTCCTCAAAACAAGGAAAACTATCCCTTAGATGGTCATTCATATGGGAAATCAAATCAACAGCAAACCGCATCACCTAATAACTTCTTAAGATCAAAGAGATTAGATCCAAGAAAGACACAAAAACAAAAAAGAGCAATCAATGTTTGTCAAATGTATTTCTTAGATTACTACTGTGATTACTTTGATTATGTTATAACAAGAAGGGAAAGAAGCAGAACCGTCTTGAACAATATTCACAAATCAGAAGCTCCAGAAATGGAATGGAGGGCTTATATAAACAATGAGACTCAAAATTTAAGAAAAAGAAGATTGAAACCAAAGAATAAAGATTTTGAAATCATTACTCAAATTGGTCAAGGTGGTTATGGTCAAGTTTATCTATCTAAGAAGAAAGATTCCAAAGAAATCTGTGCAATGAAAGTTATTTCAAAATCAATGATTGTTAAAATGAATGAAACTGAACATTTATTAACTGAACGTGAAATCTTAGCCGCTTCAAGAAGTGATTGGTTAGTTAAACTTTTATATTCTTTCCAAGATGCCGAAAGTGTCTATTTAGGTATGGAGTACGTTCCTGGTGGTGATTTCAGAACGTTGTTAAGTAATTGTCGTACTTTAGCACCAGTTCATACCAGATTTTATTTAGCTGAAATGTTTTGTGCTTTGAATGATTTACATAAGACTGGTTTCATTCATAGAGATTTAAAACCTGAAAACTTCCTAATTGATAGTAAAGGTCATTTGAAATTAACTGATTTTGGTTTAGCTTGTGGTTCAATTGCTGATGAAAGAATCCAATCAATGAAGCTGAGATTAGATAAGTTTGATGCAGCTGTTACCACTAATTCAATAAATACAATGAATAGATCATTAAATGAAAGAAGGCAGATATACCAAAGACTAAGAGCTTCTGATTTAAACTATTCAAAATCTGTTGTTGGAAGTCCTGATTACATGGCCATTGATATTGTTAAAGGTTATGCATATGATAAAACCGTTGATTATTGGTCATTAGGTTGTATGTTATTTGAATGTCTGTGTGGTTTCTCTCCATTCAGTGGTGAATCAACTGAAGAAACTTATGCTAATTTGAAAAATTGGAGAACCTACTTTGTTAGACCAAAGAATTCTGATGGAACATATGTTTTCAGTGACAGAACTTGGGATTTAATGTCAAGATTAATTAATGATAGTCAAAATCGTTTGAAGACATTTGAACAAGTTCAGAATACAAATTATTTCCAAGGAATGGATTTTTCAACTTTAAGACATAAGGCTCCACCTTTCATTCCTTCCTTGGATTCTGATACAGATGCTGGATATTTCGATGATTTTGAAGATGAAGCAGATATGGCAAAGTACACTGAAGTTTTTAATAAGCAAGCACATATTGAAAAATTGGCTAATCAAAGTAATATTAAAGCACCAAATTTTGTTGGTTTTACATTCAAACATAAAGGTGAAATTAGTCAAATCAGATCAATGTTTGAATCAAGTCAAAGGGATCCATTTTCAACATTGTATTGATCGGTTTTGTTGTTTATATTGATTGGTTAAGGCGGTAAATCCAGTATGCATGTTCTTATTTTTTTTCTAGCTATGGACTCTGGAGGGATAAATTATTGTTATTAGTTTTTTTTATGTTTAGGTATACTGTGAATTCTATATTTGAAGCTACATACATTACTGTAATTTTATTCAACATGCTCTAAAGATTTATATATTATTGATATCATTATAAAGATGCTGTAAAATCTAGAGGGGTATAATTCTTTTTGAAAGCTTCAGTTTCAAGTTTTTCTCTTTCCTCAGATTGCAAACAATTATCCCATTTAACTCTTTTTGGAGTATGTAAAAGGTATGCTAAAACACGACGACCGAATTGTAAATCCAAAGTCTTTTCAGGTTCGATAAAACTCAAATAAATGGTTTGTTTCTGGACAGATTGATCAAATACTTGAAATTGGATGTAATCTTTATTTGAATTGAATGCTTCTAAATATCCTTCATCGTTTGGATCTGTGAATTTTTCAAATTTGAATTTGGAATTGTTCTTGAATTTACTGTTATTATTAATTCCGGCATTCTTATCTAGGTATACTTCAAAATCGATGAGGAAATCAACAGGGATAGGCATGACTTGAATATGGAAATGAACTGAATCTGCTTTATTAATCTGGAAAAAAACAGTGGCCAATTTAAAGGTTGCAAAAAATTTGATCAATGAAGCTTGGTATCTCATTATTTCATTATATAACGGGGTTTTCAAAACTGATGAAGTTTCTTCATTGGTTTTAAGACATGGTGTGTGTTCGATTGGTATTATCAGACAATGGCCTGAGAAATTCATCAAATCAGTTGGTCTTGTTAATGGACCTTTAGCAACTGTTAAGTAGGCATGTTCACCAATTGAGATAATCATATGGGATTGCAATTTTGGGTTACTCAAGCAGAAGAAACATTCATCAGGTGAGACTATTTTCCTTTTAGCTTTTTTAGGTCCATTATTATCTTCATCTTGTGTTGGTAATTTACGTTTCAATTCAAGTTCTTTGCTGATTTCATTAGCTTTTTCAAATGGATTTTCTGTAAGATTAGTCGGTGGGGCTTCAATGGTATCATTGTTTAGATTGAATGCATAGATCCATTTATCTGGACCACCGAACTTCCCAACGCTGATAAATCTTGTAACTCTACCGTTTTCCCATTGAAACGGATTTCTTTCAAAAAAAGTTCCCGCTGATGAACCACAAGCGAAATGATATTTAGGTCTTGAAACTTCAACGAACTTGTCAATATGTGAACTAAAAACAAATAATTTCTTCTCGTCTGCTATTGCTTTGGGCCATTGGAATGTGATCAAAATATCCAAATTGGAATCCTTTAATAAATTTTGAATTTCATTTGAGTTTGTTGATAAATATTCTTCATCACCGTTAACAAACCCGATTTTAATACCATCAGTAGATGTGAAAATACCATGTTTACCTAAATATGTCAATCTCTTATTAGAATCACTTGCTAATTCATTAGAATCTTCAGATAACTCATTACCATTAGTGAAATAGGTCTGAATATCAAAAGAAGAAACAGTTGAATTTAAGGCACTTGTTGTGTTTCCAAGCAAGAATAAAGAATCAAAAGGACCAGATTTCTTATTGAGACCATTGACTTTTGTTATTATTGTCTCTAGTTGGGTATAGTCTGGGTGTAATACGAATCTGTGATAATTTAAAGTTAGTATATGAAGGCTATTGGTTTTTCCAGACCACATACATTTTTGGCATCTTAGAGTTCTTATGAAGTAAACAATATGATATAAAGTGAGATATTGAAGTCTATCAAATGTTATTTATCTCAAATACCTGCCCACTTGAATACAAACAGTGTTATTTATTTACTGTTTTGTATTTATTATGTCTCATTACAATAATTTTTTTCCTCATCTCATCTCCGAAAAGTAAAATCAGTGCAAAAAGCTTTATATAGTGAAGAACATGGTCTTAATGACAAAAATCGCCTTAATTAACTGCCAAAATCACTACGCAACCCTAGTGCTCAATTAATAACCATTTCTGTGTGCAAAATGAGTCAGTTTCTCAATTATTCACTGACTTTTTATTTTTGCGACTCTAGACTTAAATTCTTAAATATCCATACTCAACATTTCATTTCAACAAAACCAAATCAGGTAAATTTTTACAGGTACAAGGGCAGACGGCAATTCCACAAATATCATTCCTAATATTATGCAATGCTCGACATAAACTGGTTGAAATAAACTCACGTAATTAATTAATAGTAATGCATCATGAAATAGTGAACTCATCACTCCGGCATTCCAATAATCATACGAGCTGGACGTTCATAAATTAAACACTAATACATAAGAAAGATCACACAACATGTTTTTGAAAGGTAAAAAAGGCTGGCTACAGTCACGTGTGCCAATTAAACATAATTGATGAGCACAAACGCCGATCTTTCTAATACCAAACAAAATCTGCACAAAAACTCCAGTTTGTGCATCAAGCTTAGCACCCGTTAATATTAGTACATACTGGATGTTTTTTTTTGACAAAGTTAGGTTGACTCCTGGCTCCTAAGAGGCTACCATCACAGGTGGCTTGGACTGGAAGTTTGGATGGGTAAGATCGTTTTGCTAGGTGTGTATATTGTAATAGTGAGTGCTGGTAACAAGCGCTTGGGAATGGGTTAAAGGTGTTGTTGTTGTCGTTGTAGAGTCGATCTGACTGTATAGCTATATTTAGCATGAGGAACATGTCATGTCGGGCTGTAGCCAGTAATTAAATTTGTCAATCATGCCTGGGCATTGATTGGTCCTTGGTACTTGCACAACCATCCTTGTTGAATCGCATGGGATGTTCATCAGCTTGATGGAGCATTGACGTACTGTGAGTTCTGAGTCCTATGTCCAAAGTTCAAGTTGAACCAGCGTTTCTTTTTGTGTACATTCGTAACATGCTTATGCTGTTTGAAATCTGTAAGAGAACCAGAGAACCAGGCCATAACTACACAATCTTTAAAAGAGTTAAAGTGTTTATTCCAAATCTATTGAAACTAAGAAACTGAAATTGGCATAGAAAAAAACGCCAATGAAACATGGAACTACCATGAAGGCTAATACTTAACATTAGTAAATTAAAATAGCGAAGATGCAATTTGTTTAAAAGGAAACCCCATAAAAAACCTAAGAATGTAACTTGTAACTAAAACGTCCTAACCCAAG
Organism: Gotozyma botsteinii; assembly: GCA_020280145.1. Lineage (NCBI taxonomy): Eukaryota > Fungi > Ascomycota > Saccharomycetes > Phaffomycetales > Phaffomycetaceae > Gotozyma > Gotozyma botsteinii. Next base: position 282,073 of record JAFIIU010000009.1, on the reverse strand, counting down.
GACCCAAGGACATGACAATAAAGAAAACCATTAAAATATAGTAGAATAACAAACAATAATAAATTAATAACATGACAGACAAATCAGAACATTTGTAACAAATAACTTGTCTTTAATGATACAGAATGGAAAATTATAATAGTTCAACTTATAACAAGAAGAATAAGAATGAACCTAAAGCTAATGAAGCACCAACTCTAACTTGGGCAGCAGCACCTTGGTATTCAGAAACTGTACCGGTAGTGGCACCACCAGCGTTAGTAGTAGTACCTTCAGTGGCAGCAGTAGTGACGGTAGTACCAGTGATGAGGGTAGTACCTTCAGTTGAAGCACCAGTTGAAGCACCAGTACCAGTGGTAACAGTGACACCAGTTGAAGCACCGGTACCAGTGGTAACTGTGACACCAGTTGAAGCACCAGTACCAGTGGTACCAGTGACACCAGTTGAAGCACCAGTACCAGTGGTAACAGTGACACCAGTGGTAACGGTAGAAGTACCTTCAGTGGCAGCAGTGGTAGCAGTGGTTAATGGACAGTAGGTGGTGTATTCAGTAACAGCACCGTCTGTGGTTTTGGTAACGACAGTGACACCAGTAGTGACAGCACTTTCAGTACAGACGTGGTCTGAACAAGAAGTGATGGTGACAACGGTGGTTTTTTGGTCATTGACGGTGGAAGTACCAGTTAATGGACAGTAGGTGGTGTATTCAGTAACAGTACCGTCTGTGGTTTTGGTAACGACAGTGACACCAGTAGTGACAGCACTTTCAGTACAGACGTGGTCTGAACAAGAAGTGATGGTGACAACGGTGGTTTTTTGGTCATTGACGGTTGAAGTACCAGTTAATGGACAGTAGGTAGTGTATTCAGTGACAACACCAGAGATAGTGGTGGTGATGACAGCGACACCGGTAGTTAAAGTAGCATCAGTACAAGTACCAGCTGAACAAGAAGTGGTTGTGATGGTGGTGGTGGTTTCATCACTAGCAGTGACAGTTGAGGTAGCAGCACCAGAATCAGAAGCGACGGAAGAAGTGGAACCAGAAGCAGAACCAGATGATGATGCAACAGCATCTTCAGCAATAACACTGGTGAATTCGTAAGTGGTGGTAGCACGTTTAACTAATTTTTCAACATCTGGAGTAGTGACGGACACAGAAGCTTGACCCCTGTATGGACCATCACCAGTGGCTTGAGCGAAAATAGAGAACAAAACATCAGCATCTTCGATGAATTCATCGTATTCGATGGAGTATGCAGCATCAGAAACAGAACCAGTTGCAACAACCTCACCACCAACAGAAAGTTCAAGGTTGGTGAAGACGTTGGCACCACCTGGGTTAATACCAGATAAAGAGAAGGCTTCGAATGGACCGTAAGAAGCTGGGAAGAAGATTTCCCAATGTGGTTGACCTTCTAATAAGAAACCAGTCATGTATGGAGTTTGTTCAGCGACGGATGAAGAGGATGCAGTTTCATCAGAAGAGGTAGCTGATGGAGTGATGATGAATGAATCATCTGAAGAGGCAGAATCATCTGAGGAAGAACTGATGGAGTAGGTTGAAACACCAGAGCTTGAAACATCAGAGCTTGAAGTTGAGTTGGAGAATTGAGCTGATGAAACAGCTAATAAAGCAGCAACGATGGAAGTCTTAGTAAATGAGACCATCTTTTTAATGTTAGCGAAGGACGATAGTTTGTAAATGAAAAGAACAGCATGTAAGGAACAAGGGGAATCTGGTTTATATATAGGAATCAGCAATCAGGAATCTAGCTAGTACGTTGGATCATAATTTCACGGATTTTCCGTTTCAGTTTGCATCACGATGTGCATCACGATGTGCATGATGTATGCAAATATATATATAGGCATGCGTTTTGATACGTCTTCAAGCATGATGAAAATTACCTGATTTTGACTGTGGAATGAGGCGCGGGTTATACTCTCTAGTGAGTACAAAAACTAAAGTACAAGTACACCCTTTTAGAGTATTTTTTGGTGAGGGTACTTAGTACTTACTGCCCTGTGTTTACTGTTTACTTTATAAAACAATGGTCGAAACAAATGAATGAGCTCTACAATCAAATTGATATAAGATTCAATTGGTGCCACTCTCTAGATCTAAGGGTGCCATGTTATTTTGTAAATTGTTGCAAGCAATAATCATCAACTTGAAGTACGATTCTCGAAAAGGAAAATTTTAATGAGTAGATATACCGTTTTGGGATACTAAACAAACCCAAACAGTGAGATCCAGTAGATGGTACGTGTCAGGTTGACTTGATGATAGACCACTTTCTATTGTTTTAAGAGATATACCTCTTAAAGATTCCAGATTCGTGTAGGCCTCATTCATATTCCTCTAAAACAGCATTATTAACGATTGATGTTCAATAGTGAAGATCAGTCCATACTACATTTTCATTACGTGTACCTTCGATTCTCTCACTCATGTGCGTATAGTTATATATCACTGACATATCATTTTGTTCAAACAGTAAAATTTCTTTTTTTCAAAGTTAATGGTAGGTGATGAGTTTTGAGGTACCTTGATCTTGGGTTTTTGTAGCAATATCAGTAAACTCGGCATAATTTTCACGCTGATAAAGCATATGCTCTGCAAGTTGAATAGACTTTATTTTGAAAACAGAAATATTAAATTAGAACTGATACAGTACGTAGGGATTTGAGTGACATTTATTCAAAAGCTCGCCATCTATAATCTGAAACATTCAGATTTACCAAGCAAGCCGTTTTGATCTTAGGATCGGAAGATGTTTAAGATAAATTGAATAATTTTGAAGGAGAAAACTGGTTTGGGACACACTCAATTCTATAGTTACCTTGGAAACCATTCTTGGCCCTTGTGATGATAAATTTTTATAGAGAACTTGCAACTTGGATTCTCACCTTCTGAATTGAACTTCAGTTAGTATCCTTCTGTATACACTATAGAATACTGTTCATGACTACCTCTGGCTTGGTCCTTGTTTTCTAGAGATCTATAGTAGACTTGAAACTAAGCAAATTCTGCCTTTGCAGGTATCTGAGAAAGAAGTTCAAGCTTCAACAAATTTTTATTATACAACCTAGATTGTTGAAACTTGAGACTTGAGAGTGAATTGTGAGACCCGAGAGTGCTCTGAGTTCCTGATGTCTTCTTATCTGCACCAAAAGACACAACAAGGAATAGTACGTTCTGTACTTGCTAAGGTAATTGTAATTAATCTTTTTTATCAAGAGCTCAACGCATCTTCTACAACTTCTTTTCTCTCTTAACTTATTTTATTCTGTAAAGTATAATAATTACGCAGATGTATCATGATACCAGAGGTTCTTTTAAAAAAATAAGCTCAAACTCTGATTTCTGATTGGAAAGGTGTGATGTAGGCTGTACATACCATGGCCATTGCAACTTACTTTCCTACAAACACAAGCGCTATTTAATGTGCTGTACAGGTATACTACATAATATTTTGAAACTGAAATATTTCGCTGAGGGAAAATTTCAGTTCAGATTGCTCAATGTGCATGTTACATTTTTAGGCCAACGTTAACATACTGTCAAGTTTGATACCGCCGTTGTTAGGGCACTAAAATCAAAAAAAAAGTGAACAAATCTTCTATACTATGGTATAGAGGAGCACGTTTATGTTTATCTAAAGGGTTGTCTATCTGAATATACCACTCAGTTTCTCTATATAATGCAATAGAACATGAGTTGGGATTCTCGTGGTTTCGAATTTCAATTTTGTTTTTCAGGCCTGTCAACTTCACAATTGGTATCTGCAAAAGTGATTACAGTATAACAGTGGCAGTGCAGCTGTAGTTTTTTTTGAAAGTTCTATATTTATTACAATTGCTAGATAGGGATTTCACTAAAATTTAAACGACAGCTAATAATAGAGACTCAGGATCCTGATGGAAGAATCATAAACTACTACCTCACTTACGTTGAATTATGTATACGTCAAGACTGAAAGTTATGGATCATATTTACCATTTCATTTTGAAATCGAAACAATATTCATTTCAATTCTACACAATTGTATTGAAGTATCAACTATTATCTCACAATCTGCCTCCTACAGCACGATCTGCCTAAAAATGATAGAGAAGACGAGTACTCATCTAGTGATGTTTCCAAATTTATCAGAACACTGTGTTCATTAGCCTTATCTGTTCAACTTTTACGTTTCAGAGAACCTCTAACATGATCAATTGGGGGTTTACCAGCTTATCAAACTTCACTGTGGATAACAGTGTTTAGTACTCTTTGAGGATTAATACCTGCTTAAAAGAAAGGTACCTCAATTGAGGCATAATTGGACCATGTAGAATCTTGAAAGTCATTTATCTCATCGGTCGTTATGAATAATGGGCTAAACCGTTTTAACTGTTCAATAGCTGTAGGAAAGGCCATTCCATTTTCATGAGTTATCTAGATCTCGCTATCTAAAACAACTTGTGTTATCATAATTGATGAAATGGAGCCTGTACTGGTTGCGTTTCGTTATTCCTATTTCGGTCGTAGCAATTCGTGTTGTATCTATCTTTAATATCGGCTACATCAGTTTGCAAAATCAAATACGTGCACAAAAGCTTTTGAATAAGAAAACATGCATTCCAGATAATAGATTCCAGAATCCAGTTCTCGATCATGCAAGCAATTCAACTCAAGATGAGGTACTAATATTAGTCTGTATTCTTCCCTTCAGCTTCGTGTTTGAATGGCTTGACAATTTAGTTCCATTTAGGCCTATTAACGAAAAAACCAATCTCAGAATCCTTATTAACAAATACTTTAATAAACTGGCTTCTGCATTAAATTTCAAATGGTTATTCGAAGCAGATCAACCTTCTTTCCTAAAACGCGTTTACTCCTTTATCAAAATTTCCCAATTCTGAAAGAAACATGTTACTTGATGCAAATAGATGCAGACAAGAGGAAAATTCAAAGGCCTATAGGCAGATAAAGAACCATAAGCAAGAATTTCACACAACTCTATTTGTTGAATGAATCTGTTAAGCAATCCAGAACATCATAGAAAATGAATTGAACAATGTACGATCATATTGAAATTTTTATTGGAAATGTAAGTTGAAGTTGGAATATTTTAAATCGTGAACAATGAAACTCATTTTTTAGTAAAACCTACTGGCACTCATATTCGATCCATGCAATCTATGAATCACCAATTCAAAACGCTTATATTAAATTTTAGTTTTTGATATACTTACGATGATATCGAAAATATGTACTTTAATATACGGAATCTCCTGGATAGTGAAAAAATTTGGAGGTACCCATTCTTCTCGTTCTATAAAAGAGATACCATTTTGACAGATCAAATCTACTATTCTCCAACCAGTCTTTCTGTTAACGCACGTTCTAGTATAACACTTTTGACACAAATCGTATAGAAATGAACAAATTTGCACATAATTCTTCAACCTGGAATAAATTCAGAGTTTTCAAACAATGTTAGTAATCGGGCAACCCGTTTGAATACAGCTTCATCACTCTTGAGACATTTAGAGGATTATTGAATGAGTAGACAAAACGAACGTGAGGTCCCTTCTGCTAGAATTTTTTTGCACTAGATCATTTCCATTTCTGTTTTTTGAGTAAAGAAGAGAGAAAGAGAGAGATTACAAGCTTACTGAAGCTACAATACATTCGTCTCGTTTGTTAAAAGAGATTTGTACAGGTATCACTCAAATAATTTAACTCTTAATGGAGTTATGATACGTATCATAAATGTGGGTTTAAACTTCTTTGAGATTGTGGTTTTGCATCAAAAATCACAAAAGCACAAAAGCACACACATTATGCTAACAATTACTAAAAATCCCTCTTAAATCTTTACTTTATATCATTGCAAATTCTCGGTTTTTAAACATTATTTGTAATCTATAAAGCTCAAGATTCCTGTGAGATTACTCTTGAGGAGCTTATATGTGTTTTGAAGAAGTTGATTGAAATGAACTTGAGGTCCTTTTAGCTGGAATTTTTTTTCAGTAAATCATTTCTGTTTTCTAGTTTAAGAGAGAGAGAGATTACGATTTAGTGTGACTACAATCAATGGTTCTTGTTTATTCGAAGAGACTATCTATGAATCAAGATTTCTCTACTGGCTTGGGGGACGTTTATTAGATAAAATGTGCATGTGCAGAAAAATTGCTTTGATCTTGAATTTGAATCTGTAAAACAATAAAGGAAGAGAATTACCATAAACCACAAAGCAGTTTTAACACAAAAAAAAGTGCAGCATAGTGGAAGTTAGAAATCAAGAAGAAACCATCATCGTAACAGAGGACAAACCACTCAGTCCTTAAGTCAACAGTGACTGTCTTCTACGTCTTCTGACGTTCTATACTCAAGTGGTGAGTTCCCTAACAGAATTTGCATTGTGGTTGTATTTCAGTACTAACAACTGACAGCCTCTCCAGTTTTTTCTACAACAATATGTTTAAGAATCAAATAAATATCAATGTATAAATACAAGAGTTTAACTTCATGACAGATTTTGTCTATTTACAAGAAAACCAAACCATGCTTCATTATAAATCATTTCTTGGAATTTTTTTTAATTCCTGAACCTTTTGAATTAATGGTTGCTGGAGTGGAACCTGAGGAAGCAATATCAACGATTTTCTTTAAATCATTCTTCATCATTTCTTTGGTCAATTTAGCTTGCCAGAAAGGACCATGTTCTTTTCTCATTTTTTCACGTTCATTCTTTAAAATATTACTGGCTTCTTTCAATTTTTCGTTATATGATTGTCCTTTCATTGCATCTTCCAAAGATTCTTTACCGAATAAGACGTCAAAGACTCTACCATCACCCCAGAACCAACCATTTCTGTCAACAATCCAATATCCGAACTTTCTATTAGTTTCTTTCAAGAGGAAGAAGAAAGTTGATTTATCCAATGTTCCATAGATACCATTCTTGGTGAAAACCTTTGATTTATGACTTCTAATTAAGTTTTCTAAAGGAACGGTGTACATTGGAGTAGCAGCACCTGGAAACATTGGATGTGATGAGAATTTGATATGTGGTTTTGGACCTGGAAGATACCAGATTCTTCTAATCAATCTCGTTGGAAACTTCAACGCAATGTAAACGATTCCAAATGGGATACCAGTGATCAGGAAACATAGACCCAATCTACCTGCAAACATCAAACTATCGTTATCTTCTTGGTACAATTGCCAAACAGCAGAGTATCCCCAATCAATGAATGTCAAGCCGTAAATTGCAAAAATGACAGCAAGGGCACCACAAGTGAGGAAGTACAGTTTATGAGATTCTGCTTCGTATACCAATTCGGGTTGCATCTTCTTTGATAGGATCTCCATCATTGAACGAAGTGGTGTATCAGCAGCTGTAGGAACGCCTGGTTTAGGCAACAAAGTCGAATTATTCTTCAATGGGAAGCTAGGAATACGGGATGACAAAGAATTCGACTCCTCAGTGAAACCAGGGATGGTTTTCCGTATATGTTGAGGGATCGGTTGTGATGGTTGTGGAGGAGTTTTGGAAGGCTTTGGAAGAGAGGAGTTGAATCTCAACAAGGCAGGAACAGCATTCTGAGTAAGTCTTATATTGGACTGGAAAGACAAACGACTGCAATAATGCAGTGAGTTTCTCAGTAGAAGCATTTTTCTGATATTTTAATACTCAAACTCATCATCAAATAATTGATTTTTTCGAAAAAATTGTACTAAAAATGTTACATAAGCTCATCATATATAGTAAAGGACATTATATTCGTTTATTTCTTGTATTTCTTCTTCTTGTTATCCTTCTGGTCGTTTGCTCTTTTGAGGACACATGGGTGGAGACCTATATGTTTCCCCTGAACTTCCCTGAACGCTTTTAGGTAGTCGTTTGGGTCTGTGAAAGAGACGAACGCAAAGCCTTTATTAGTGTTCTTTGGGCCCATTGGGACTTCCACTTTTGCAAGACTCTGGTAGACCGTAAAAGCTCTCTCTACTATTACCGTGTTAGCATCTGGGCCCAGATTGCCCACGAACAGACGGAATTTACCGTGTTCTTTCTCTGTTGATGATGGCGATGGAGTTTGTGGTTTCGAATGGATGTTGATATTGCTCTTTTGCTGGGACAATAGGAACGATTCAGGCCGTACTGAAGAGGCCAGACGACGATCTGATGATTTGAAATTGGTCTTTGACACGCGATTCTTACTGGACATTCTATGAGTATGTAGTTTGTATTGTGAGTATTGTGAGTATTGTGATGTTAGTTTTAGCTGTAAAAAATTATTATATGTCAAACTCATAACCGTTGTAAAAATACAATAATAATGAGGATGATGGTCAATTGATGGTCAATACTCAATCGATAATCAACCCGAAAAATCTACAATTAGTCCATAATTATCGTCATATTTAGTTACAAATCGTATTGTTATTCATCTGTGTTATGTCTCAACTTCCTAGGAAGCAGATATGTTTAATTACCATAAAAATTATAGGATTCCCATAGCCAACAACAAGTAGTCGATCAACAGACCCCAAGAGATGTTCAATCCGTAATTGATATTACTAGTGAACGCCTTCCAACAACTAGTCGGATTATTGAGATCGACCTTTCTGATCATATTGATCAATTTATAGGCGAATATCCCACTTCCAATAATGAACCCTGGTCCTGCAAGACCAGCATTGAAACCAGCAGTCGCCAAAAGACCCAACTGTGCTGCCGTCAGTCCAGCAAACACTTTCTTTGAGTTCTCACCCCATGCTAACGCAGTCGATTTGACACCGGCTTTGATGTCGAACACTTTATCCTGATGCGCATAAATGGTATCGTAAGTCATTGTCCAGCAATATGACGAGAGAAATAACGGTATCATGACACTCCAGTCCCACAAACCCATGGCTGGGAACCCCAATAGTGCACCCCAGTTGAATGCCAATGATAGCACAGCTTGTGGATAGTAAGTGAATCTCTTGAATAGAGGATAAGTACATACGGGTATCAATGACAAAGAACCCAATACGAAACAATCAAGAGGCAACGTAAGAATAACACCCAACCCAACGGCTAATTGTCCACCAAGGAACATTTTAGCTTGCTTTGCAGTGACTCTCCCACTTGCAATTGGTCTTTCGATTGTTCTTAAGACCTTGTTATCAAAGTCCTTGTCTAATATGTCATTAATCGTACAGCCAAATCCTCTCATCACTAAAGCACCAACACCAAACATGGTCAATGTGAAGGCAGTCAACGTAACTGGTGCACCTGTCTGAATACCAGCGATCAGGATCGACCAAGTACATGGGATGAACAATAACCAAGTCCCCACAGGTTTCTCCAATCGCATCAATTCAGCATAAGGGATCCATTTTTCAGGGAGCTTGGATACAAATGGACCAAGACCATTGATACGCGCTTCAGCTGCTTGTTTTCTTTGTTCTTCAGTGAACATAACTGGTTGTGCAACTGGAGATGGAGATGGAGATGGTGGTGATTTGGAGACACTGTTGAATCTCTTTTGAATAGAAAATTGTGAAGGAACTGCCCTTAGAAGACTCAATGGTTCTCTTTTGGTCAATAAGGAACGCAATTGCACCCTTTGCAGCAGGAATTGGGAGCGAAACATTGTGATCAGATACTCTTCTTAATATGTTATGTGAGTAGTATTCAGATATGATCCTTTTAGTTGTTTAAATATTCCCTCAAAACACTTTTGAAATTTTGAAAACCGAAACGAAAACAATTAAAAAGCCAATATCTGTTTTTCCTCCTAAGATCTCCCACTAAAGACGCTTTTTTCCTGGATTTGATAGACAAGTCCTCTAATTTCCTTTGGATGAATATGTAATCAACTTAAAAATTAAAAATAATAATCCGGGTAAATTCATTTTCTTAGCACGTGATTTACACGTGACTGTTTTTTTCTAAACTCGTTTGAAGAATAAAAATGAAATGGAAGAAACGAAAGAGAGTTGAAATTGTTTGGTGTTTTAATAAGGATCGATCAAGATTGAAGAAAGATGTCCGTTTACACTGCCACGACCACTGCTCCAGTGAACATTGCTGTATGTATTTATATGTTATTGGATTTGTTTTTATGTCAATTGATCATGTATTAACATTCTATAGACCTTGAAGTATTGGGGGAAAAGGGACAAACAGTTGAATTTGCCTACCAACTCCTCGATTTCTGTCACTTTAGACCAGAATGATCTTCGTACTTTGACCTCTGTTGCCACTGCTGAAGAGTTCCAAGAGGACAAACTCTGGTTGAACGGTGAAGAAGCTTCGTTGTCTTCAGAAAGAACTCAAAACTGTTTGAAAGACCTTAGATCATTACGCGCAGAATTAGAATCCAAAGACGCTACTTTGCCAAAGATCTCTAGTTGGGGTCTTCATATAGTTTCTGAAAACAATTTCCCAACTGCTGCAGGTTTAGCTTCTTCAGCAGCAGGTTTCTCTGCACTTGTTGTTGCAATTGCCAAACTTTACCAATTACCTCAATCCATGTCAGAGATCTCTAAAATTGCAAGAAAAGGTTCAGGATCCGCTTGTAGATCCGTCTTTGGTGGATATGTTGCTTGGGAAATGGGTGAATTAGAAGATGGATCTGATTCCAAAGCCGTTGAGATTGCACCATTGGAACATTGGTCAAATTTGAAGGCTACTATTTTAGTTGTTAGTGCAGACAAGAAAGATACTCCTTCAACTAGTGGTATGCAAACCACTGTTCAAACCTCTGATTTATTCCAATGGAGAATCAAAGAAGTCGTTCCTTTGAGATTTGAACAGATGAAGAAAACCATCCTGGAGAAAAACTTTGTTGAGTTTGCTAATTTAACAATGAAAGATTCTAACTCATTCCATGCTACTTGTTTAGATTCATACCCACCAATCTTCTATTTGAATGATACTTCTAAAAAAATCATTAAATTGATCCATTTGATCAATGAATTTTATGGTGAAGTCATTGCAGCATACACTTTCGATGCTGGTCCAAACGCTGTTATTTATTACGAAGAAGAAAACGAATCCAGATTATTCGCATTCTTATACAAATTATTCAATAAAGTCCAAGGTTGGGAATCCAAATACAACACTGAAGAACTTATTGAATTCAATGCTAAGTTTGAAGAGATTAAATCAAAAATTAACTTCCCAATAGATGATGAATTATATAAAGGTGTTTCAAAAGTCATTTTAACTAGAGTTGGTGGTGGTCCTCAAGACACTGCTGAATCATTAGTTGATGAAAAAGGTTACCCAAAATTTTAATTTGATTCCTAATATTTCTTGTTCTACCATTCTGTTAGCTTAATAGATCTCTTTAGCTAAATACATAATTTTGGCATTACATTTACACATAGAGCTTGTTACGATATAATAATAATAAAACATCAAATTAATACTTAATACAGATTTGTTAAAAACATATTTTTTCTTCAAGCAACAAAAATAACATAAAACTTCAAAAATCATCAGAACTTATAAAACAAAGTGAAAAAAAATAGGAACTAAGTACTAAGATTAGTACAAAAAGATTCAAAAATATTATACTAAAAAACAAACCGGTGTTTCTAACCTTGAACTTTATTCCATCTCCAAACTCTAGCTTTACAGTCACCACTACCTGTAGCAAACATACCAGCACCTTCAATGGCCTTGTTTGCAACAGAAACGCTAATGACGGAGTTTCTATGACCTTGTAACATTAACAATGGAGATCCAGATTTCTTTTCCCAGAAAATAACACCACGATCTTTTGAACCAGATAAGATATATTCAGAATCTGGGGATGAACAAACTGAAAGAACGAAGTCTTTGTGGCCAACATAAGTAACTTCACAAGCAGTGACGTTTTTGGTGGTTGTTGTACCACTAGCACCTGCACCTGCTTCATTACCAATTTGTTTCAACGACCATAACTTAACGGTTCTATCTAAAGAACCAGAAGCGACTTCTGAACCATCTGAAGTGAATGCAACTGAATAAACAGAATCTTTGTGACCAGTGCCAGCTTCATTTTCAGAATCTAATCTTTCAACTAAGAAACCAGTTGAAGAATCCCAAACTCTAACAGTTCTATCCAATGAACCGGCTGCAATTAGTTTACCATCTGGGGAGACTGCAACGGTGGTGACACCATCTTCAATGGATAAAGTCAATGAACATTGACCCGAGTTCAAGTCCCAGATTCTAACTGTTCTATCACCTGAACCAGAGACTAATCTTGAACCATCCGGGAAAAAATCCAAAGAGTAAATATCTTGTTCATGACCCTTCAAATATTTAGTGATTCTTCTTGTTGATAAATCCCAAATTCTGATAACTTTGTCTTCAGCACCAGTAGCTAAATATTTACCATCTGGAGAGAAACAAACTGATCTGATGTATAAATCAGCACCTGCAGCGTTACTTTCATTGTTTAAGATGTTATCATCATGAAGTCTAGCAACTAATTCACCAGTTTCAACTCCGTAAACTTGTGTTGTTTTGTTACAACCGGTAGCTAAGAATTTACCGTCATTGGAGAAACGAACACAACAAACAACTGACGAATGGTCTAAAGAATGGACTAATTCAACGTCAACGCTTTTTGGTAAAGCTGGGTTGTATAATATGTAGTATTCATTTTGCATTTTCTTTAAATGAGCAGGGACTGAGGAAGCATCTAAATCCTGTAAGAATGGAGGAATCTGTTTGTCATGAGCGGCTCTTTGGTTAGCTGGAACCAAGTAACCATCACCAGCATTAGCAGCTGGAGCAATTGCAGTTGAGCCTGGAGTAGTAACGGCAGCAACTGGAGAAGCATTTGGTGGCTGGACTGGAGTGGAACCAGCACCAGGAGTAGCACTGACAGCAGGTTGAACAGTAGGTAATTGTGGAGTTTGTTGTTGTGAAGCAGTTTGGACTGGAGGTAAGGAAGGAGCTGGTTGAGAATTAGCAATGGACTCGATTTTTGGTTGTCTTGGAGAAGCTTCGATAGCAGCAACGGATGGAAGTTGAGCTGGAGCACCTTGTGGAGGAGGAGGCAATTGTTGGTGGGACTGAACAGGAGGCAATTGGGCTTGTTGTTGAGGAGCAGTAGCTGGGAACTGAGAGGTGTTTGGTTTTGGCAAGTTGTTGGTGCCATTGGACAATGAGTTTGAGGCTGACTGTTGTGACTGTTGTTGCTGTTGCTGTTGTTGCTGTTGTTGTTGTTGGTGGGCTTGAGCCTGTTGTTGTTGTTGAATGGAAGCCAATTGTCTGTCTTTCAACTCAAGCTCTGTTTTCAATCTGTTAATCTGGTCTTCGTACGCTTCTTTGATTTTTCTGTGGGCCATTTCAAGCTCGTACACTGTTTGTCTGATTTGCTGCATCTCACTTGTTTGCTGGGTGAACTTCAAGTCGTATTCATTCTTGTGCAATCTGAAGTTTGAGGCCTCATTGTTGACGTTCTCGAACTCTTCTTTGATGGCTTCTAACAGTTCGTTGAGTCTCTGGTATGACTGTGGTCTCTGCTGGTACGACATGTTTCCGGCTAGTGGGTAGAGCTTTTTTTTTGAAAAGAGGGTTGAGTTGGGGGTTCAAACAAAAGTAAAACGGGCTACTCAGAGGCACTCTAACAAAGGGGCTTGGAGTGTCTGAAAGATAGCTGTGGACAGTATGTCGAGTGAGGGCCTTCAAGTAGTGAAATGAATGCCGATCTATGTGTTTTGTTTTCGCTGTTTGGGCTTATAAACAACGAATTGTTCAATAAATGTTGACTTTTTTTTTGTTTTTTTTTCCAATTGGCAAAAAGAGTTCTTGATTGTTTTTTTTTTTGATGATTTTTGCAAAAATTTCTGCCAAGAAAAGTTCGATGATTATGCAGTCTTCGCGAAAAAAGAAACGGAAGCCTCGGAATATTATATAATATGATCGGAATCACTGTTTAAGGTAATTACTGGATTTGGGATATTTTGCAATGTTTTTGATTTTGATTTTTGTTTTGATTTTTTGGTTCATAAATGAAGAGGAAAGAAAATATTTGAGTGTAATTTTAAAAGAAAGACGATGGCCCCTAAGAAACGCGTGACCAGAACGCCTAAGAAACTAGATGTTGATAGAGAAGAAGAAGCCAGGGGTGAATCTCGTGAGTGGATTGAACTGAATTGTGAGATTGTGACTATACTAACCAACGTTTTTCAATAGCTGTGAAGAAGCGTACAAGAGTCACTAGAAAGAAGACCGAGAAGGCAAAAGAGATGGAAGAAGAAGAGGAATTGAAACTGTCGGTCAAAAAAGAAAGCATACTGAACAAAGAAGCGACGATCTCTACCAAAAGAAACAGTTCCAGAAAATCAACTGTGCTTTTAGAATCGTTACAACCTGCATCTACCCCATTATCTCCATCAAAGAGAGTCTCTTCCATTGGTACTTCAAGAATACCTTCCCCTGTCAGGACTGGAAACCTTAGAGTGAATGATAATTTAGATCTCACTAGAACAAACTCATCAGTTATAAATGCTTTGCAGAATAAAAATCTACCTAGACTAAGTTCAATTATCGATGAACTAAAATCAACTAAACAAGAACAGATATTTGACAATTATAAAAGCTCTATGGAATTACAACTACACGCAGCAAAAGAGATAATATCAAGTTTGACTGTGAAAAATACTCAATTGGAACAAGAGCTAATCGATACTAAAACTTTATTGGCCAATGAAACAAGACCTGAGACTCCAATCAAACCATCAAATCCAATAAACGAACAAGACTTTTTGGAAAATGAGCTGATTCTTGATATGATGGAGCAAATCGTTGGTTTAAGAATTCATAAAGTTGAAGACACAGACGAGGCATTGTTTTTTGATTGTTCTCAATCTGGGAAAAACGGTATTCTAGATTACAGACTAACGATTTCCAAAGAAGATTCTTCAGAAATCATCTATTCTCCTTTAGAAAACAAAGAGCAAGATGTTGAACAGTTGAGAAAATGCTTACCTGAATACTTCTTTGATGATCTAACTTTCCCACTTGAAACTCTGCAGCAGTTTTATCACAAGATATACAGAGGTTTAAATAAGTAAAAGCTATCCTACAGTCATGCAAAGATTGTAACTAATGTCCATTTTTTTGAACTTTTCCATGCTTTATAATACGCTAAATCTATTGTAATTCTAATTTACCATCTTCAGAAATAACAATCTTCTTTAATAAATCTTTCTTTTCATCTTTAGATAGTTTCTTTAAGACTTTGTATAAACCTTGACCTTTATGTTGTTTCAAGTCAAGTTTATCAGACTTTGAAACTTTACTCTTTTTTTCAGTTTTAGCAGATGATTCCTTTTTGGTTTCTTTAATTTCTTGCTTAGGTTCTTCCTTTGGCTTTTGTTGTTGTTGTTGTTGCTTCTTCTTTGGCCTGTACAAGGCTCCCTGGTATTTCTGGTCTTCTGTTATACACTGGGTATGTTGTCTGTAGTCTGTACCGTTGAAGGTAGTGGAGCAATCAATACATGTGAAGTAAGCACCGTGACATCTTTGGGTGTGCTGGTCGGCTTTCTTTTTAAGCATAGACTCATTACAGGCCTCACAACTGAAGGTTACCATTTTGAAACTGTTCTATTGTCTGGATGTTCTCAATGAGATGGATGAGCTTTTTGTTAAAAAAAAATTTGTGACATTTTCTTTTTTTTCGATCTTACATGCAAAAGTCCTTCCTCGACAGAACTTCAAAACTAAAACAGATAATTTCGTTAATTGTACAGTTAAATATGTAGATTTGGTTTAGCTGACTTTCTAAAATTGGTTCATAGCCCCAAGATCACTCTTCTAAAGTAACGTAATTAGATGGGAATAAACCTTTATCACCAGATTCGGTTTCTCCTAACCACCAATCATCATCAATGAAATCAAGAATTGTTATTTTATCACCTTCTTTGAAAGTTAATTCATTACCTTCAGAAGCCTCATAATCGTATTCAGCAACTGCAGTATATTGTTTCTCTTGTCCTTCCTCTTCTTGTTCCGGTTCTTCCTCTTGTTCTTGTTCTGGCACTGGTTCTTCCTCTTGTTCTTGTTCTGGCACTGGTTCTTCTTCTTGTTCCTCTTCAGGTTGTTCAGGTACTTCTTCAGATTCAGATTCAGGTTCAGGTTCTGGAACAGCTTGACGAGCAGGTGGTGGAGGGAATGCTTTTCTTGGTACTTGTTGTTTTTCTTCTTCTTCTTCTTCGACTTCTTCAGTATGTAATTGTTCGAACTTAGATTTTAAATCAGAGACACTTTCTTCATGTTCTTCATCAACTCCTTCAGATTCAGCAACTGGCTCATCAACAGAACTTGGAACTGGTTTACCCTCTTGTTTCAATTTCTTTTCAGCCCAGATTTGAGCAGGAGTCTTACCGTTTTCTGCACCGAAACTCTTTGAGATACCCCCAACTAATTTATCAGATTTTGTTCCAAAAGTAGCAGTTGGTGCAGGAGCCTTTGCAACAAAATCAGCAGGTTTGGCTTTCAAAAACTCATCAATCTCTTGATCTTTTTTCAATTTGTCCTTCTTTCTCAATTCTTCAATTTCTAATCTTGGATCAACTTTAGCATTTTCAGCCTTGATAACCTCTTGTAAATCGACTCTACCGATTGGTTTATAAGCGGAAAAGTTTGGAGTTAATGGTTTCTTGTGGAAGTCCCTTTCTTCAAGTTCTGGTTCATTCCATTCATCTTCATCATCGTTTGGTTTTGAAGCCTGAGCAAATGGTTTTGGTTTAATGATTTGTGGTTCAGAAACCTTTGGAGAAGCAACAACAGGGGCTGGTTTTGGGGCAGCAACAGGTTTTGCAACTGGAGTTGGTCTTGAAACTGGAGATGGCTTGAATGAAGATGAAGTAGTTGATGATGCAGTATTAGTTCTAGAAGCTTGGATTGAATAACGAGCACCCGCAGCAGCACTTAATCTTGATAACAATTCATCCCTGTCCAAATCATCAGAGTCTCTAGCGGTGATTTGGACGTGATATCCCTTCAAAAGCTTAGAAACCTCAGCGAAGTTTTGAGCAAAAGATGATCTTGGTTTCAAAGGGGCTGAATCAGGACACCAACCAACCAATAAATTCTTCTTAACATCCGAGCCAGGTGGAGTGATTCTAGCAAGACCGAATTGGATTTGTGATTCTTCGAAACTGGCTAAAAATTCATCAAAATCAGTACCAGTTTCACTGACATTATAAGCCTTTGATGAATCTGGTCCATAAATAACCCAACTGAATTCAGGTTCATCTCTAACGACCTTTTCATAGGCTTTTTGGATCTCTTTCCCGTTTGTGGACAAGTTGATTTGCTCCATTGCTCCAATTTAAACTAAATTGATATTATTGATTAATCGCAACTGCAATAACAATTCAACTAAAACTAATATAAACAATCAAACACCTTGTCCAAAAATCAAAATCAACTTTTTCAATTCGGCGATGTTTCCGTAAAATTCACGTGACACTTGACACTTGAAGAGACGCGCAGTGCACATAACAGGTTACATAATCTCGGAAATAAGTTCGGAGTTGAAAAATGAAAAATAAAATTCTTCAATATGATCTGATTTCATTTCTATGAAAGGTGCCATTACTTTGGTACCTTTGAGGATGTTTTTAAAAGCGGATGCGTAATGGAGACAATTGAGTGTCTTGATTTAGGCTGGTTTATATCGATTTATCATTCGAGAATCCATTGTTGATTTAGTTTCAAACTTACGAGTGCTGTGAGACAATGCGGTCAAATAATAATTTGAGGCCCAAAATTCAGTTGAAGTAAAGATTTTCTATATATCATACCATTCTTTCGTATCCATCCATGTACTCATATTATACTCGAATATCGGCGATTAGTCTTCCCAAGTTTACGAATTCTCAACAGTTTCGGAAATTTGATCTTTCACTTTAACTTTCTGTTAACGCGTACATAACATATCAAACCATTCTAGTGTAGGAGGAAATCTTAACCTTTGGACTTGTGATGTAGTTTAAATTAAAAAGTTTCTACTTGGTGCTTTTGCGTGTCCGGCTCGGGAGTCTGTGTATATGGAGCCTTGAAGGTTTTGTCGTTGATTCAATAGGGTTATATAACTGATTCATAGAAAGGACTACAATTTCTTCACTTTCCATCAATTATTTCTAGAAGAATAACACAGCTATACGCTATACACATCATCCCTATACAGTTGTAAAAATAGACTACACTAAAATCAGCTTCATATTCCTCCATCGTGAAAGCAGATCATCGATCCTAGTTGTGCTTTCTGTCAAATGTCAATAGTCATACGATTCCAAAAATGCAAGGGACTGGGATAATTTACTTTCGGAGTCAGAGTTAGGGTCTGTACGAGTAAGTGTCAACTTGCACTGGCAACACACACACCATCATATGATACGACGTACGTATTCAATCCATCATAGTATCATAGATGTAGATTTTCTTTCTTTGTTCTTTAATGTCTTAATAAAAAAGATTGTCGAAGATCGTGTATGATCTTCCATTTGTCAGATCAGATCAGATCTTTGTTTGATTTTCCATATGTCAGATCGGATCAGATCCTTGTTCGATAAATTCATAATTTCAAAATTTTTTCATCAAATTTTTTTTTCAGATATACCCATATCTATGTTTGATTACGTCGTGTTATAACTCATACTAGTTATAACTCAGGAGTTACTTGTCAACTTGTCAATTAGTACATGATAGCCAAGTTAAATTTTTAGTGCAATTTTAGGCGATATAGCCTCGGGCCGCTCTTCAATAATTATGAAGCCATGTGGGTTTGTAGGGTTGTTTGAGACAGTCATTAATTTACAGGTAAGACATATTTTCAAATTTCTCCTCAATTGTTACCTGAGTGGATTATTCACAGACAGTCACGAGTCACGAATTGACTCATGAATGATTATACCTTTAAAAGTTTTACCTCACTTGCTGTGGTGAAGTACAAGTTGCTACTTTACGAACCTCAGATGTTTTAAAGTTACATATGATATATTCGGTTTTTTCGGTTAAGTTATTTGTATTGCATATAAAAATACATATGATGATGATGAGATTAGCATTGATGGTCAATTGCTAAATCCTGATAGTGGTTAGTTTGCTCACTTTCTTAGTACTTAAAGTTGCTTTAATGTAGCTCATTTAATTTGTGTCAGTTTATACTTTCATGTACCTCATTAGCTGTATCTAGGCATTTGACATAATTCAGATTACATATCTCGCATACACCATCGCACTTTGAAGTTTCAAATTCCTACACATAATATTCAGTACCAGTCTGGAGAGATGAAATTGAGAATGATAAGCTGAGGGCTTAGGTCTTGAATGAATTTCATTACGACTGTTGCCAGAAGTGAATCAGAATAGATTTGATAACTGTTGATAAGTTATACTAACCTCATTTCAAAACCTTGTTCTAGTCACCAAGAGATCTTTGCTCTTAGCATCAAGGTTCCATCCGCTTTTTCAAACCAGAAATTTGTTATCTTTCAAAAGTCATGGTAGCTTAACTTAGCTTTTAAAGGTATGTGCAATACTTTCACTTAAAGTTGCTTGATTATTGATGGAGTAGGTGAAGCCAGACATACACCAACCAATCACAAGATCTGAATCTGATGTACTCTTATTATTGATGCGTACACTTAGTCATGGGCCATGGATCATGTGACCTGGAATCGGGAATCTGGGTTTTGGAACCTGGTTAATAAGCAAAAAAATGTTTATAGAAATTGTCAACCTGATTTCTGTCTCTGTTGTATTTCAAGGATTATGTAGTGGGTGGGGATGTTGACACCATCGAGATATACGTTCCATGAACGACAATCTTGTACAAAGATCAACACTGAAGGCGGGCAAAGTATCATTTTAGGTCTATAATCAGATAAATGAGGAAAGAAGTGCAGCGATAACCTAAAAAGTGTACCCAGCTTATCATATGCTTGTAGTTGGGAATTATGGAACTCATGTCGATCAAACAAAAGAGACAAAATTGGCATGAACTTTGTTTTTTCCACTTGCCGAAGTCCAACACCGCACATGAGAAGTTGTAGAATGCTGCATATGATGATGTAATCTGTTGAAATTTTGGGAATCGCGCGTGGTTGGTACGATGAATTACAGTCGTCTTTGTTAGTCGCGACCAATCGAATTTGAGACATCCCAAATTCTATATAGATAATAAGATCTTAAACAGCACTTAAGATCCTCGATCCTCTATCCGATGAAACCTAAGATCTAGAAACGGCTATTTTAGGAGAAACATTTTGATAAAGATGCTAAAAAACAGGGTTCTTGATTTTGTTTGCTTAGAACCTACAGGCAATAAAATTTTGAAGCTTAAGCTCATTCAAAAGTTCAAATGCATATCTCGTAAGCAATCGACCCACAACATATAAAATATCAGGTCATTATATAAGCTAAACGAGATTTATATAACAAAATTGCAGATTAAATAATACTTCGCTGCATATATTTCTTATTGCTAAGAAATAAAATATAAAATTCTATTTTGGGTCGTGTAGAAAAAAAAAATTCTAGCAATCTCAAGAAATTCATCAGAATTCACTATTAGAAAATAAAATTCCCGAGGCATTGATGATCAGTGATGACCTTTTTAGGACCTGCTTCCTCAAATTAAGGTTCCACAATCCCACAAAAATCCAGAACCCTAACTCCATTTCTCGTATGCGTATTGAAAAAAGAACTCAACCCTTTACTCTCAGAACCAACTTAGGCTTCCATAGGCAAAAATGTGTACTGGCACTTTCTAATTTTTCACAGATTCGAGATTTTGAACCAGTTTCTGTAGGAGTGAGTCACTAAAACCAAAAAACCGAAGGCAAGAAAAACCAGCAAGAAGCCCATGCTAATGCAGGTATCGGAAAATAAGCTTAACATGATGTGGCATACTAAGCTGCACCAGCGCAGAGATCTGGACTTCTGAACTATAAGACGTGGCAGGCGCATAAAGCAAATATACCTTTGGACTTGATGAAGGAAGTAGAATCTGGCAAAGTTTCAGGAAGAAAAAATACGTTTTCTTATATAACTAATTTGGTTCCCTTTATAAAAAATTGTTTTCAAATTCTTCATCAATACAACAACAACACCACGAATATTTGTCATTAACAAATGGTTCAAATTATTAAAAAGTCTGCTCTACTCTTCGCATCTGCTGCTTCTTTAGCGTCAGCCCAATCTTTGCTCACCCCAATAGAGTACGAAGGTACTTTAGATGTTTACTACTACTTCCAAGACAGTGATGCTATTGCTACTCTAAGTAATGAAGGTATCACCGTTGAAGGTACTTTCGCTTCAACTGAAGAACTTTGTCAAACATTAAACAACGGACAAATCGTTTACTCCACCAGCACTTCAGGCAACGTCCTTTTGACTTCAAACTGTTTCAACGTTTTCAACTTAGTTGACTCAGAAAACCAACTTATCAGCTGGGAATCTTGTGAAGAATTTCCATTTTACGAATCTATCTGTGGTGCCCTAGAGACCTCTACAGGAACCACCTCCACCACAGACGCTACCACAGACGCTACCACAAACCCTACCACAGACGCTACCACAGGAACCACTACCCAATCAAACACTGCTACTGCTGCTCAAACTTCAACCAATGCCGATGAAACTTTTGTTTTATCTACCGTCACCACCAAAATCCACAACGTTGAAACCACATACACCACTTGGTGCCCAATCTCTGAAGTCACCAAAGCTGACGAAAACACTTTCACAACCATCACCGAAGTCTACACTAAAGATGGTGTTGTTTCCACTTCAACTGTTTCTGCTATCATTGATAAGCCAATCCGTGCTACCATCGTTGATGTTGAAGAATACGAATCTTCATTATCTTCATCTTCCACCAAGGCTGGTACCACTGCAGTTGTTGAATCTACTGTCTTAGTTGCTGGTTCAGGTAGTACCAAGACTGAAACCGTCATTCAACAACAAGGTTCTTCATCCACTTACACTAAAGCTTCATCCACCGTGGCGATTTCCACTTTTGAAGGTCAAGCTGGTAGAATTGCTGGTTCATTATCCGCTGTCTACATAGTGGGTACTATTCTTGCTTTCTTTTTATAATCATCTTCTGATTTAAAATTAATTTATGTTTTGTTTTCTGTTTAAAGAGTTAAATCGACGTTCATGTCTTCATAGAAAAAATATTACCATGTAGTTTACGCTTGAGTTTTAGTAGTTTAGTAGAGGAAATCAGCTTCTGATTGAAGAACGCGTTAGTTCGGATATAATTAGTTTTTCTCACTATTTTTTTAATGCTTGCTTCACAGACTTTTAAATGTCGAATCGAACCTTGTGTTATCAAATTACTTCAACACTTGAGTACTCAGATATTGAGGATGCTTTCACAATCATATAATCGTTTTCATGAATCATACTTCCATTGTGGGTATTTTATGGTACAATTACCAAAATAGTCCTAGTTCATAACATCATAGTGAGAGACCCCGTCATTTTTTTATTCACTTCGATAGTGGATCTATGAACTATACGATACACATATAACTTAAGTATGTTACGATATGAATACAAGTTAGGTAGTTAGTTGTAAAGTGATGGCATTCTTATTTTTAGTTTTTAGCTAGAATTCAAGTACAAAAGTACATCAAAACTGGAAAAAATAATCATCAGCATGAAAGTTCTCGATTTCTTTTTCTAATCTACTTCCAAAGTTTTAGCAATGGGCTAAAGAAAAAGCCATGAAGGTTTAAAATGAATTATAGCCTGACCTGAACAAACTCTTGCAAATTACACTACAAGTTGAAGCGAGTTAACGTAGTTGATTGTTAATGCAAATTTATCTTTCGATTGTTTACTTACGTAGATAGACCATAGCAAGCATGAGATCTTGCTTTTTGAGGTTGGCTCTCTACAATTTCAAGAGTATGAGGAAAATATCAACATCAGATCCAGATTCCATACATTGGATTTGATGTGCCGAAAAGCTGAACAATAGCAAAAACAACTCACTGATCGAATGATTACACGCTTATTCTAGTGTACTCAGGTTTTCAAGGATTATCTATCGCATCCATTAGCCTTCAGTACTATAACTGGGGTTAATTTTACACATATTTTTTTTTTCAGAGACAATTTTCCACTCGAAAATCTTGATGTTTTCCTTCAACCTTGGTCACTGCCTAGTAAGTTTAAAACCAGCGGGTCTAACTACTGGATAGGGTACCCACCATTCAAGTAAAGTCTATTATACCATGACATCTTCGCGTATGACTCCAACCTGAATTTGTTCCTTGTGCTTTTCGTTTATAAGTCAAGTTTTGTACTAATTGATTTAGGACCAGCATAGGCTTTTTCCGATCGAGGAAATGTGTTCAAAAATATTTCAGAACCAGATCTAAGATTCCGAGAGATGCATAATTTGAGTAAGCTGATGGACCAAATCATCGATGCAAGAGACATGCATTTGCAGCCGTGACCTGGCCAGCAAGCTTTTGGTGGTACACTAAAGGCTAGGAAAGAGTGTATTAAGGCAACATATGATTTGTTGTACGATGTATTAACATTCGATTTACAAAAGAATGTTCAAGAATATTAGTAAGAACTTTGGGTCTCTTTCTATTTTGATGTTGGGAATGTAAAGTTAAAGATGATTCTTCAAGATTCAAACCTTAGACATTCTTGAGACTACATTTTGGATCTTGATTAAGCACCAATTAATCGAGCAAGATACAGTGGATACAGACTACAGTTGGGCGATCACAAGCCTCACTTATCTCTTTACACTGATGAGATCTATCAACTGATTTTTCTCCAACTAAACAGATTGGGAATACCAAGTTTTCCCAAGATGCACCTGTATGCGTGCAGACGGCACATACATACATGCATGACATCCAATCTGAGAAGTGATGCATATAAGTAGGACATATGTGCATAAAATATGATGAGTACAGACGCAGAGCCAAAGTAAAATGCTGGTACTTCCTGTCTTTCTTTTCCTGGACTGAAAGATCATTACAAAATTTTGATACAGTTCGAAATCCTATATTATAACTGGGTTCAGCACTTTTTGTAAGCTTTTCTTAGATTTTATATTTTACCAAAATAACTTTTCACAAAAACATCATTAATTAATTATGAAACTATCACTTGTATTGTTGACCTTAGTGGCTAAAGTCTTTGCTCAACAAACCACCACCACAGAAGATTTCACTGGTACTGCTATTCGTACTACCTTTGTTTACGTTCCTTCTTCTTCCTCATTATTACCAGGAAGTTCTTCTTCTTCCTCATTATTACCAGGAAGTTCTTCTTCTTCCTCATTATTACCAGGAAGTTCTTCTTCTTCCTCATTATTACCAGGAAGTTCTTCTTCTTCCTCATTATTACCAGGAAGTTCTTCTTCCTCATTATTACCAGGAAGTTCTTCTGCACCATACGCAAACTCCTCCACCTTCACAACAGAAGGCAGCACAACAGGCACCCTTCTGCCAGGATACACTGGTATTGAAGCAACCTTCAGCCCAACTTTTGCTCTCACATCACCTTCAACCTCAACCTTATCCTCAACTTCAACCTCAGAAACCTCAACTCTTGCATCAAGTTCACCAGTATTTTCAAGTACATCTTTGAGTACCACTTTGGATACTGTCACAACTTCATCAACCTCCTCTTACACTACAGAGTCTAGTTCAACTTCATCCACTTCCACTTCATCAAGTGTTTCTGCTGAAAGCACTGGCTTAACTGAAATTGAAGCTGCCCTTTTAGAAAGACACAACTACTACAGACGTTTACACGGTGTCCCAGAATTCACATGGAACACTGACTTAGTTAACTATGCTAAATCTTACATTGAAGAATTATCTAGTACAAGTACATCTGCCTGTTCCGGTACTTTAGTGCACTCCAAAAGAACTGGTAAAGATTACGGTGAAAACTTAGCTTACGGTTCCATTTCAGCTACTCAAGCCGTTGATTTATGGTATGAAGAAATTAGATATTACAACTTTGAAGACCCAGCCAGTGTCGATGACATCTTTGAACAATGGGGTCATTTCACTCAATTAGTTTGGAAATCCTCAAACCAATTAGGTTGTGTTGTCCAACAATGTTCCCCAAGCAGAATTTACTTAATCTGTGAATACCACCCACAAGGTAACGTCTATGTTTACGGTTCTGATGAATATTTGTTGTTCAAGAGAAACGTCTTTGCTCCATTAACATGAAAATAAAATGATCCTTAATATTATAAAGTTCAATATCATTGACTGCTTTTGTTCTTGCTGTTCTGTTTTTTTGGTTTAGATTAATGTATGGTTTCATATACAGGAACTACTGTAGTTGTTGTAAACAAACATGTTACGTTCATGTGTTCCTACCTGTCGAGAAACACTTGTCAATAATCCAAAGAGCCGAGGCCTCATTCCCAAGATCAGGTTCCATATTATTTCATATTGCAGGTCCTAAATCTCTAGTATGCAGTTTTGTACTTGGTCGCTATGGTTAATTTGAGAATAACAAACAAAACGCGCTAAAAGTTTTGTTAAAGGCAGACCAATTGTCACGTGAGATCATTTCCGCATTTGGACATTTTTTTTCATTTTTTTTTTGTTTTTTTTTATTTTTTCGCCGTTCGATTTTCAGACGAGGCAAAAAAGGGGAAAATATTTTTCGATTTTTGCCACTTTACATTTGTAACTGAAGTACTGTTGCTGCAATCTTTTCAATTGCCAGTAGAGACGATTGAAGCTTCTGTGTGTTCTTGCTGAAGCCACAAGACTACCGGTGCTGGAGAATGAACTGCTAGGCTGCGAGTCTTTTTGTGTCTTCTAGTTGTCCCTTTTTGTTCAATTCTTTACGCTTCTTTTTGTGTCAGGTGGATACTTGAATTGGTTGGTGTGTGATCTTTCAGTATGGCATTACCTTCCAAAAGAGTGAGTACTTCACTCGACAGTGGTGATCAGGCTAAAAGGCATAAATCTGGCTCCGATCCAGTTATAATAATGGAGAAAGACCATAGTAAACCTGTTGTCAACAAGATCAATTCTAATGTCAAATTAGAGACCTTCAAAAAAGAATCATTACAAGATTGTGTTGACTATATCTCATTGCAGAGTTCGTTATCATTACTACGTTCAAGATTGACCGATATAAAGCGTGATATCAAAGAGTTGAATGGTTTGAAACAGAATATAAAAGCATCAGAGGATGTTAAAGCCATAACGAAATTGATATCCTCCAATTCTGATTACTTGAACGAAATCAGTTATAAAGGTTCTTTCATCAAATGTCCAGAGATCGATTGGAAAAATGATTATGGTTTAGAACTTGATGAACTACAATCTAATGATGATGATTTAACAAAAATCAATGATAGTTACGAGATTATTAAGAGAGACGCACTTTTTGGTTACGACAAGCTTAAATAGAAAATGTCAGGGACATTTAAACACGGAGCAACAGAGATCTGATTCAAATAACACAAACAGAGAGGTTTAAAACAGCCAAAGAATAGAGTGCGAACAAAACAGACACTTCTTTCCCACACAGATATATATACATAGTTGTTGCTTGTTGATAAACATGAAAAATTTTCAATTCATTACGCAGTTAATATGATTACTTGCTTCTTTTATTTTATAAGTTTTTGATTCATATAGACTACAAATATTATGTATTCAACTTTTTTTTTATTTAAATGTTATGAAGTTTCATATTTGTTTCTCTTATTTGAATTCATCGATGGCTTTCTTGACACCAGCTGGATTAGCACCAACGATCTTACCAATGGCTTCACCTTCTTTAAATAGAACAAAGGTTGGCATGGCTGTTACACCGTATTCTCTAGCGATATCATTAGCTTCATCAACATCAACTTTCAAAAATTGGACATCATTTTCGTATTCTTTACTGAATTTCTCAATGACCGGTGCAATAGCCTTACAAGGACCACACCAAGTGGCGAAAAAGTCAACAACGGTCAATTTTGGATCTTTGATTAACGTTTGAAACTCTTCTAGACCATTTGATTGTTTAATTAAGGATGCAGTGCTATGAAATCTGGTAGTCATGGCCATTCTGGTTGCTGGTTGAGCAACAGATCTCAACTGCAGCACATTTGGACGAAGTAATGCTCTTGTGTAGGACATTTTTGTGGTCTTATTGGTTTATTGAAGTTGGATTAGGAATCAGAAATGTTCTTACTGAATGAATTATTAATTTTTAATTTTTCGGAGCCTGAGAGCTAATTTTTAGTTTACTTTGTACTCATATTAAATCTCATGACGGTATACAAACATTACTTTTTTACTTTCCCTTGGTCTACCATATATTTCTACTCAACCAGTTCATCTAGACCTTCCTTCAACACTTTTAGGTTGGAATTGTTCTCTTTCATGACATTAGTTTTACCATATTCGTGCTCAACTAGTAGCAATTCCTTTCGCAACCTCTTCTCTATGGCACTCTCCACTTGATTTCCGATTCAATTGGACTGTTATCAAACGTTTCTATCTCTTCAATCCATGCAGCTTGAATTTGAGCCTCAGTCCTAAGTTAGAGCTCTACATCCATCTGAGAAAAAGCATCTGTGGGAACAACACCCTTAGATCCAACAGAGATGCCATTTTGACGAGTTAATGTTGGTTGCATAAAGTCTACCACTTTTCCATTTGAATCAGAACTTCCATTCATACCGAAAGAACCATTCTTCATCTATGGAAGAACGATTATTGTTTCGGTTCAGTATAAGAATATGAAGAGTGCAAAAAAAATCGCGAACATTAGTACAACAAGTAGGATAACTAAAAAAGCATTGGAATTGTACCTAAACTGCTACTGGTCTTCTAAACTTGGTCTTGGACTAAGTTGGTGTAGTAATCAATCAAGCTGTACTCTGTTTGCAGAGTTTCGTCTCTGTAAGCTACTCTGATGTCTGGAACGTTGGTCTTTTCCAACTCGTTACCCTCGATGGTCTTTTTATCAAAATCTTTACCTAACCAGTGTTCTTTAATAGATTTTTCCCAACCTGATTGGATGACTGAGTTCTTTGCCAGTTCACACATATCGACGTTGGACAATTTGTAAATTTGTGCAGCGACGGAATATTCCTCTATCAATGGTTCTCTGGTGTATGAGAATTGCAAAGGATCATCAGTGGATAATGAAACGTTCAAACCTCTCTTAAAATAGAATGGGAATGGATTCTTGTCATATGTTAGGAATAAAGCATTGTTGGACAATGGAGACATAGCAACACCAACTTGATCTAAGTAGAACAGGTATTGAACAAATGGAATTTTTCTTAATAGAATACCATGAGAAATACCTTCTGATGTCAAGTATGCTGAGATCAAATGTTCTGGATCACCAGCTTCACCTGAGTGAGGTCTTAAAACAAAAGTGTTGAAGCCTCTCTTGGCTCTATAGTTGTTCAATTGTGCAATGTTAGCGTATAAGTAATATAAGTAGTAAGAATAAGGTGGGTTTTGTGCAACGTTCCAAAGACTTGGGATTGGATATTTTTTATGGAATCTCTTATCAACTTTAGATTCATCATCAACTGAATCAAAACCAATCACTCTTTGTAAGAAAATGAATAATTTTGGATGTTTTTGTGGATTTTTGGTAGCTTCTAATAAAGGTTCAAATAAATTGCTAATGATATCTTTGAATGATTCAACTTGACCTGTTTTTCTATAAATGTCATATAATCTTGGAACTTGAATTAACCATCTAACATTATGAGAGAATAATTTATTATCAACGACCCAAGAGGCTAATTTTTCCCATTCTTCAATTGAACGACCATAGATTGAAATTCTATATTCACACATTTGATATTTAGAGTTTTCCAAATCACTGAAAACTTCTTTGGTGATATCAGCTAGATATTTACCATCAATGTAATTATCAGTCTTCAAGAAAATTTCTCTCAATCTGGATTCACCAATTGGATTATATTTCAAGTTGAATTTATCGAATCTATGGAAAGAATCCTTATGGGCATGCATATCTAAAGTATCAATAGACAAATCATATGCTGTTAAGTTCAAAGATTGGAAAACTTCGTCTAATGTTAAAACTTTACCATCTCTGTAAATGACTTTCTTATCAGGATCGTTCTTCATCTTATGTTTAATGAATCTTAACAAATGCTTTTGATTCATACAAGCAGAGTGATGAACGTGAGTATCGACTTTTCTAACATTGTAGAAATCTCTATGTGGATTTTTTTTAGAAACTGAAGTTTCCTCATACTCGTTTAATAAAGAGTACAAATTCCACCTTGCTTCCAAATATTGCAATCTTCTGAACGCAAAAGATTTTGCTGGTCCATTTGAAGAGTAAGTGACCATTTGATCAAGGTCCATATAATAATCTTTCAAAGTTGGAACGTTATCAATTAGCTTATCACCAGTTTTAGTGTCAATAACTTCAAGGACATCATCTGCATTCCAGACAAAAGAAACCGAATCATCATCTTCTGGAATTGAAATATCTTCAATGTTGAAAGTTTGAGAATCAGGTTTGGCAGTCTCTGCCAGAATTTGTTTGTTATCCCATTGAGGTTTTGGTGGTTCTGGGTAAATATTCCAAGATTCTTGATTTTTAGGATTTTGATCCTCGTATTGTTTAGAGATTGATTGATATTTAGCTCTCAATTCTCTGCAATGTTTGATTTGTCTGTACAATTCAATCAATTCTGGGGATGGATTTTCTTGAGCACCATGGTCATGTTCATTAATGGAACCCAACTTGTAAGATTTGGAAATTTGCTCTTTTAATGGTTGTTGTCTCAGCAATAACTTAGGAGATCTTGGAGAGGAGGACAACGTGGTTTCACCAGTTGATGGGTTGATGACAATTGGAGGAGGTGGAGGATGATGCAAATTTGAAGTTGAAGCCGTTCTTTTTCTCTTTGTAGGAGCTTCTTTAGTCCATGGGATCTCTTCAAAAGCTCTCAACTTAGCGTCTTGGTCATGAATGTTCTTCTCTTCAGCATATGTGAAGTTGGTGGACAACATATGGTTGACAGTGGCAAAGTCTTCCTCATCTTCATCATTAGCGATGAATTTCTGATTGTTCACCTCTTCAGTGCTGCTGGTGATTCCAACATGATCCTCATCGCCTTCAAAAACCATTGGGTGATTTTCAAGGGGTGTGTCTTGCCCTTCAGAGCGTTTACAGCCACCACACATGCTTCTAATTCGCTCAAAATGTGATGATTTTTGTTAAAAGTTGTGAATTGAAAGTAAATGTAGATATTTTTTTTCTTTTGACACATGATGGAAATTACGCTAAAGATTTCCCTTTACAAAGGACCATGTAGATTGAGGCTATTTACAAGAATAAATATGGCAGTTTTTATCGCTCTTTTAACTCTAGGATTGCTAGAGATTCAACGTGTTTAGTTTGTGGAAAAAAATCGTATCCTTTTATCGTTTTTATTTCGTATTTTGAACCGTTTTCTGTGTCATTGATGAAGTATTCCAAGTCTCTAGCCTGTGTGAATACATTACAGGACACATAAACTATCAGTTTTGGTTTGAATTGCGAGAGTTGAGTAAGATAACTGTGACTGGACCCTTTTCTCGAAGGATCAAGCACTATGCAAGTTTCATTTGGTTTTATGACAGCGACATCCAAATCTTTGAAAATCTCTTCTGAAGATCCCAGAATAAACTGAGATGAAGTCAGCCCATTCAATTCAGCATTCTTGGAGGCCATTCTTAAATTACCAGCAGATATTTCAATCCCAACAAGATTATTTATTTGTTTACTAAGAGAAATTCCAATGAATCCACTTCCACAGTATGTATCCACCAAATTCTCTAACTTCAAACGTTGCAAATGCAGGCTGATATCCTCTATTAACAAAGGCAAAATCGAGTTATTGTTTTGGAAGAATTCCCCTGCTGGGAACTGGAAACTGAAATCGTTAATTTTCTGTGATATGATTTCCGTATGATCTGTAGTGTATCCAATTTCTCTATCGATGGATTTATCTCTAAGTAGAATCGTACCACTCTTCTTATACTTTTTAACAATTTCTTCTAATTTATGACGATCCTTGGTCAATGCATCAGATATCACTGGCCTGGCAATTTCACAACCATCAACGTCAAACATTCCCCTTCCAATACCACTTTTCTCAAACCCAATCATGATATTAGATCTATTGCTGTTGAAATGAGGAGTGAGTTTGGTTCTGTAATGATATTCCAAAGGAGATGCAACTGTGTCTCCGATAGGCAGTGCTTCAATATCAAATCCATATTTCTTGAACGCATTTGTCACAGTTGACTTCTTGAATGATAATTGATCTTTATATGGCAACATTTGTAATTGACAGCCTGAACATTCTGCGAAATGTTTGCATTTAATAAGTTCATCTTGTCTAGAAGGCGATGGCTTGACTATTTCCAACAGGTGACCTTCTGCGTAAGTCTTGTGATGAATACCAATTTTCGCTTGAATAACATCACCTTTAGTGACGAATGGAATGACGACAATAGTCTTAGACTCCAAAGGATCATTGTCAGATGGGAGAACAGCAATACCTTGTCCATTGCTAGTCACTTCTAGGATCTCCAAGTTTTCCACAGTCTTGAAATTGCGAAAGTTCAGATAATTCTCTATCGTTGATTCTGGTATTTCATAACTATGGATGTTATTTCTCTCAATAAACTGGGAAAGATCATAATGCAGTATTCCTTCTGAAGAATCAGGATCAGGATTCGGTTTCCTTCTCCTTATTCTCTTCTTCTTCTTCTTTGGTTTAGACGTGCATGTGTCTGTTGTGGATATGCTCTGTGGGTATAAATAAGAGTGAAGTTGTGATAGGAAAGGAACATTGTTGAAGTTGAAGAAAGACGAAGAGTAACGTTTTTGTGTGGCGAATGAAGTGTCTCGGAGTCGTATAAATGACAGCTGAGCCCTTGACCCTCGCAGGAGTCTCAACATTGATGAGTGGTTAATTATTTGTAAAGAGCTGAACTTGAAAAAAAATTTTAGTAGAGAGAGATAAAGTAGTGAAATCTTAATGATTCTAAAATCACCAGAAAATAACAGATAATAGATTTATTACAATATTGAATCTAAGGAATGAACACTAACTTGTTCTTAGATTATAATATACAGATAGATGTAAGAATTGCTTTAGAGTTGAATATCTCACAGAAGTAAAGAGATATCAACTGAACTGACAATTCTCTTCGTCAAACAAAGAATGACTTCCTTCGTTGTTCTCACCTAGAAAATATACAGAGGAGTCCATATATTGTTATAGAGCTAAAATATACCCTCTCTGAGACAAACTATGCAGGTTTTATAACTTGATTAAAGACAAAAAGAAGAGAAATTGAGTTTTGAAATCTGCTTTTTTTATCAATTTTGACATAATTATGATCAAGAAGTAAAGACCTGGTTGAGAAGTACACTGACTATATCAAGAGGAGTTATCTCATCCAAAGACTGAGATATTTCAGAAGAATTAATTCTCTTTGATACACCAATCATAATTATACCAGAATACGCTACAACCTGAGCCATTATGGTCGTTTATTCGTAAAAATTAATCTAGCTATAACTCTGAATTGTCCTTCTATGCGTCTCTCTTATCACAATATCACTTATTATTGAGACTTGGATGAAGTGA
The DNA here is from genome assembly GCA_020280145.1 of Gotozyma botsteinii. Classification (NCBI taxonomy): domain Eukaryota; kingdom Fungi; phylum Ascomycota; class Saccharomycetes; order Phaffomycetales; family Phaffomycetaceae; genus Gotozyma; species Gotozyma botsteinii. The sequence goes on along the minus strand of JAFIIU010000009.1, from coordinate 249,414 downwards.
ACTGATTTTGACACGTTTGGAAAGTCCAGTTCGAGATCTGATATTGTTCGTCTTTGAACAGAGCTCTGCCAAAGATGAAGTTCGTTTTGAATTGTTAGAACGTCGTACAGGTTGTATGATCTTTTTTGGTTCTGGTTTTGGTTTCTCTAGTGAGTTATTAGAGGATATATTAACATCTTTTGCTGGTTCTTTATCAATCTCTGGAGCAATTGTAATTTCCTGTGAAACCTCATTCTCAGTCGTTATACTAACATCAACACTCTTTACATCTTCATTATTAGGAATACAAGAAAATAACCGATCGAGCAATTCCACCTTATCATCAGAAATTCCACTTTGATCTTCATCCTGCTCAGTTTCCACCACTTTTGACTTCCTTTTGGCTCTTGATATCTCTACAGCTCTAGCTACAGGATCAAAAGACCCATCGTCTTCAGAGTCGCAAATCCTCACTTCCAGTAACTCCACCGATGAATCACTCTTACTTTCATCATTGGACTGGTCGCTCATGACACTCCATTCCTCAATAGCAATAAATCTAGCAGTGAGTTCTTGGTAATAGAGGAAATAATGGAGTTGTTCACTGTTTACTTTTCGCGTTTTATTAACATTAACAAAATTATGTCCAGTTTCTTCCTTCTATAAAAACTCATCGTTCGTTTGGCTTTGATTTCAGAGTGCAAAAAGGCCATTGATCTTAGTGATTTCTGTTCAGTTTTCCGTCTGGAGCTCAATTGTGAACTCCTGTCAATGGAGTACTTCCGTATTGTGTTTTGATTCAGAGTATTAAAACCAGTCCAATGGCATTTCAAGGTCACAACAGGCAACTACTCACAGACTACGTGTTCACACCCACACATCCTAACACCCAGATTATCTGCATCAATGAATCGTACTTTCTGTGTTGGTTATATCTCATCCTGTTCTGATGTTTGAATTTTTTTGACGTTCTGTGATGGTCTGTTAAATTGAAACAGAGTGTGTTGTCTTTGCAATTATGAGAGCCTTATTGTCGTTAATGTTAGGAATTAATGGATCTTCTAGATGAGGTTTTAGGATATGCTTTTTATCGTTACAAAAGGAAGAGATGCAACGACTGTTTCAGTTTTGTTGTAATCGATTCATTGTGTTAGATAAAGTATCGAATCCCGGCTCTGATCTTATTTCTGGAAGTCAATTCTCAAGTCTTATTGAAAGTTATAAGATAATAACAGGCAAAATTGACTCTTATGCATCGATAGAGACCTTTGTATCACCAAAGAAGCAATAGGCTTTCCCAATGGCGCTCATAACTGTTTGATCATCGGCGTGAACTTGTTTGGGGTTCAACAAAGAAATATGCTTCATTGAATTTGCTTCTTTATTCAGATGGTTCTTTTTTTAAATGATTATTTGATCTTTTCCCTCATTCAAAGAATAAAAATCATTCAGTCAGAAGGAGTATTGCCCACAAACGGATCTTGAATGTGATTATGAAACTAAAAGACTTCTTCTGTTTTCATTTTTGGACGACAAACGGTGGATTATATCTTTTTGTTTCAACTGAATCACAGTGCTGATAGTTAAACTCAGAAAAACAGTCTTATCAATCTTGAGAGGATCATTACAATGACGGGTATAACCAGTTTTTCATAATAAACTTCAGTTTAAAACTGTTTTGTTTCAAATGACAGAGTTATAATCAGTACACATTCTCCATAGAATTATACGTCTGATTTGGTGAATCTTTTCAAGATTGATAATATTTTTTTTCTCTGTGCTTTATCACATTGGGTGTTGATAGACTGGGAAGTGGAATGGAAAAAGCATGAGATCTCTCCTTCAAATGAACGTTTTTTTGTAAGTATTTCTACACTCCATGATAATTTACCCCTAATTTATTAACTAAAAAAACCAAATATTATTAATTATTAACCATTAACAAACCGTATCAACCAACCCTTGGGTCCAACTATATGAGCCTAATATTATAACCATTAGACAAAAGCAAGATATGACAGAAATGAAACCATACAGATAACTGTCGAAACTTTTAATACTATAAAGTTCAACAACAAATGTGCTCACTGTAGATAACGTCCCTGAGAATCCATCTTCTAAACCTTGCACCAATTGACAGGATAAAACACTATTAAGAATTCTACCATTTGGAGTCTTACCTCTATTAACGAGATAAAATACAGATAGTGTGATGGTAGCTAAAACATTAGCTATGAAGGTACCTTGTGGAAATAAAGGCTGTCTAGGATTGAAATTCCTTGCCAAATAATACCTTAACCAGCAGGCAATTGGAGAAACAACACAACTAAACATCCAACCTCTCCAATTTTTGACAGCCATTAAACAAATGACCGCAATCCAAGAGATACCACCTGCAAGAACAGATAAATCTTCCAGTATTTCAAGTCCCACAATCAAAGGATCTTGCCATTGAACAACATTTTTCCCAAATTGGAAAGCACAAAGTGATACACTCAATTGAACAATTAACACAGAAAAGAATTGCATTATACCATACCCACCAGCATTACGAAACGGCAAACTATCAAACTCTAAATTAGCACTCTCTAAAAACATGTCTAGGATCCATGTTGAAAACGATGAGAAACTTCCACAGAATCCAGTAGTCAACCCAACGTACAACTTTACTTCAGACTTCTTAGAAGCTCCAGCAAAAGCAAAGTCTGCCTCACGAGGCATAAAAAAACAATCCCACGCACTAGTAGACTCTAATAAGAGACCCATTATAAAACAACTTGTGAAATTAGCCCATAATATACCACCAACATAAGCACCATTGAAAGTAGTTAACACTGTCATGCCTTTACGAGCAAGCACTCCAAGAATCGAATAGAACGCAAGTATAAGCAACTGTTTGGCCTCCAGAAGCACGGGACTCGTCGTGTGCAAAAAAGGTCTGTGCCTAATCTTCACATCCAGGATCTCTTCAGCCCGATCTCCTTCGTTCATATATTCAAACTAAATACACTAAAATTTACTGCAAAACAAAGACAAAAATTTTCGAAATCTAAAAACAAAAACAAAAATTTTGACATAAAAATCTTTTCTTGGCATAAAGTGAAGAAAGAATTAGGTAAGTATAAAAGTCACGTGAAAAAATTTCAAATAAAATTTTTTTATGCGATGAGATAAAAAAAATATATATAGGAAGAGATAGTTTTCTGTATTATTCACAAAGATTTATTTAGAAAATGGATGACGACTTCTTGTTGAATATAAGCACTGATACATCAGCCCCAACAGTTTCTAAAAAGGCCAAAATTGTTGGTGGTAACTGGAGAGATCGTCGTTCTGAACAATTGAAAGCTAAAGGTATAGATCCTACCAGTTCTAAATCAAATGCTAATACTGCTCCATTAGGTGATAGAAAACCGAGATTCAAAGATAACAACAATAATAATAATAATGATGAAAGAAATCATAGCAAGTCAGAATTTGGACAGAAGAAACGTCCTGCCGAAGGTGAAGATATTAAAGGTCCTTCGAAACATGCAAGATTAGTTGAAGGTAAAGGTTCTGCAGGAAGGGATAACACTTATGTTTCATCTTTATTCACATCAAAACCAGAACTGACCACTCGAGATTATGATAATGAAATCGAAGATCAAGCTCCATCTAATGCTCCATTATCTGATTCTACTACTTTTATTGGGTTAGGTATCAATGAGAAATTATCTAAACAGTTAACAGATTTCAAGAAATTGTCTAATCCAACAAAAATTCAAAGATCCGTCATACCAAGACTATTGACACGTAATCGTGATTTACTAGTTCAAGCTCAAACTGGTTCTGGTAAAACATTAGCATTTGCATTGCCAATTTTCCAAAAGTTAATGGAAATTTCAAATTTGCATAGAACTAGCGGTATTTTTGCATTGATTTTGACTCCAACTAGGGAACTAGCCACACAAATCTATACTGTTTTGGAAGAGCTAAGTCGTTGTTGTAATAGAATCGTTCCAGGTATCGTTATCGGTGGTGAAAAGAAGAAAGCTGAAAAGGCAAGATTGAGAAAAGGTGTTAATATCCTAGTTGCTACTCCAGGTAGATTGAGTGATCATATTGAAAATACTGAAAGATTAGATTTGGCAAATATAAGGTACGTTGTTTTGGATGAAGGTGATAAATTGATGGAACTAGGTTTTGAAGAAACTATTACAAAAATTATTAAAGATATTGAAACCAATTCAAATATTAAAGAAACTAAAACAAAATATCCAACATTACCATTTAAAAGAGTCAGTATTTTATGTTCAGCTACCATCAAATCTAACGTTCAAAAATTAGGAGAAATCGCTTTGAATGATCCGGAAATGGTTAATTCTAATAGTGTCCCAGATGTTGAAAGTTTAGAAATCATGGAAAACATTGCAGCTCCTGATCAATTGTTACAACAAGTTGTCGTTGTTCCTCCAAAATTAAGACTTGTTACATTAGCTTCCATTTTATTGAAAATTACAACCAGTGAAGAACCAACACGTACAATGATTTTCTTAAGTTGTTCAGATTCTGTTGATTTCCATTTTAAAGTCTTTACTAAAGATGGACAAAAATATGATGCTAAGACTGATGAATATGAAGAAAGTGATGAAAATTCTACAGTTTTAACTTCTTCATTGGTGAAAGATACTACGTTTTTCAAACTTCATGGTTCATTATCTCAACCAATACGTACTGCCACTTTGTCAAGTTTCACAAAACAAACCAAATCGAAACATACAATCATGTTCTGTACTGATGTTGCTTCAAGAGGTTTAGATTTGCCATACATTTCCACTGTTATTGAATACGATCCACCTTTTGCAACAGAAGATCATTTGCATAGAATCGGTCGTACTGCTCGTGCTGGTAAATCAGGTAAATCAGTATTGTTTTTATTACCAACTGAAGAGAAGTACTTGGAAAGAATTGGTAAATTCCATCCAAATGGATTACAACATAAATCATATGAAGAATTACTAAAGACTGGGTTTGGAGAGAATTGGGACTTCGATGCAACTACATGGCATTTAAGCGTTGAAAGATGGATTTTAGAAGACTCTGCAGCTCGTGAATTGGCAGCAAGAAGTTTCACAAGTCATATCAGAGCCTATGCCACACATTTGGCTCAAGAACGTGATTGTTTCAACGTCAAAACTTTGCATTTGGGTCATTTAGCTAAAGCTTTCGCCTTGAGAGAAACACCAAAGAAGTTGGGTATTGGAGCCAACAGTAACGGTGCTAAAAAGAAGAAAGAAAATCCAAAGGATAAGATGTTCCGTGTTGCTAGAATGGCAGCAAAAGCTACGAGTGATGAGTTCAACTTCATGTGATAATACTAATAGTAATAATATGTTATGCATTTGTTTTTATTAAACCTTCTGTAGATATCCCTGTTGAATTAGTCTTTCGACATCTGCTCTTCGTACAAAGAATTGCGAATCTTTACGTAAATTGAAGACACCATATTCAGTCTGGATCTCACCAGCATCTTTCAACACACGGACATCTATAAAAACGTCTTTTGGTGGGATCAAAGGAGCACCCAAGTCCAGTTCGGGGAATTCACTCTTGTAATTCAGCACGATCTCATTGTAATTTTTAAAATATCTCTGTTCATGATGGTTTCCTACTTCCACTTCATTGTTCTCCCACACCATTTCCGTGAGTCTTTCTGCCCTGAGTCTTTCGTAGGCCAGTAAGCAACGTTTGTTGCGACGCATAGTGAGGTGTGCCACGAACTCCTGGCCTTGAGAGGCTCCATTTTCAGCCTGGGACGCGTACTCTTCTCTTTCCTGTACTTGTTGAACGATTCTCTCGAGCTCTTTCGTCTCACGCACAATATCACGTACCAGTTCGTCCTGGAATGTGGGAAGCTGGGCTAAACCTTGCGATCTCTTTGCTTCTGCTATCAGCTTGTTTGCCTGGTCTCCGTACATTTGTTCTGTTTATTTACTCATCATGGTAAAAACTGTTGATGTTTTGAATTCGATTTTTTTACCAATCTCATCGGAAACACATAGAAAGAGACTCAAATCAGAGAAATGGCTCCTGGTTACGGCAAAGGAAGAGCCAGGAATCACGTGTTCAGCAGTGGAGCTCCTTCTTCAGACTCTGTTGAAAGTGCTGCTTTTTTCTCGCCTGAAAAGAGCAACAAATTGGAGCTGAAAGATGCTGTTGATGCTGGTAATCTGAGCTATTTCATCGAATCACCAAACAAACCTCAATGGTCTCCCCGTTTCTCGCCTGGAAAGGCTAATAAAGAAGATTCTGTACTAACAGATGTTAATATCAAAGTCAAAAGAAAGCTAGAATTTGTTACAAGGCAAGAGAAACCAGCAAAGTCCACTAAGAAAGCCGAAACATCATTACCAGGTTGGGACCTTTTGGACAGTGATCTTGATGATGGTACCACTTATAAACCTAAGAGATTGTTAAGAGAGGAGTCAAAAATGTCAGTGGAATCAGAAGCAGATGATTCGCATTCTGAAGAGCAACATGAGTTGATAAAGTTCTTGAAAAGGGAATCACAGAACACTGAAGCATCAGAAGATGAAAGCAACAGCATGAAACCACTTGTACCACTTCCCACTATTCAGCACTCTCCAGTAAAGAGAAACACAAAGAATTATGGAAATGCAAGAAGTTATTTAATGGAACAGGAAGAAAATGAAGAGAATAATGAATCTGATAATGAAGTAAACACAACAATAGAAACTAATATGAGTCCAACAACGGAGACTTTCACGTCAATAACGCATCTCAAACTTCATGGACAAAACTCGCAAAGAAAAGACGATCTAAATTTCGTAATAGAAGGGATTATCACTGCAACTAGCTCTAGTTCAATACTTGGTGCAATACTCGAACTAGCTTTGACTCTATTTGATGATGAACTTGGTTTATTCTTAACGAATAACCTCTCAGAGAGTGAGTTCATATCGATTTATAAGAAGTTGAATCTCAGAGATGAGTATCAATTATACGTTTGGTCGTTTTTTGTTTGCAAAATCACAGAATCAAGATCCGCTTTTGTTTTAACTGATACATCACCTGTTGAAGAAATTATTGACCAGCTATACGATCATGAAGGAGATTTCCCAACTTCTAAGATATCTAAATCATTGAACTTACTATTAACACAATTTTTGAAACGGTTGAACAAGAAGTATACTTTTAAGTTTTTTTATTTGACCCTTTTATTGGAAAATCAAGAGTTGATAAAGAAGGAAACGTTAAAGAATTTATTGCAACTGGCTTCAACTTCGAAAAAGAATAATCTTGATGAAAATAGTTTCCAATTAATTCTCATATTACTTGAATCCAACCTTGAAAAGATATCAGATCAAAAATTTGATCTTGACCTTGACAACTTGATGGATGTCCTACTAGATGAGCCGTTTCAATCAAAAACTTGCATAATATTAACAGTGAAATTATTGATAAGACTGTCATCAATATTTACTGCTTTTCAACTAAAGATAGAAAAAGCCACAAAAGTGTTGCAAAAAATGTTATCACATATAGATAACGAAGAGATCACTTCATTATACATTGGCTTATTATTAAATTTCATCCATTCTAATAACTCAAAAAAATTGATCAATTCTGAAAACATTAAGACTCTTTATGAACTTTACGTCAAGGTTGGAGAAGCATCATTACCATATCTATCTTTATTCATTGGAGAGTTATACGTTTCAGGAATGTTATCAAGCTCAAATAGAGTGTTTCACCGCAATGAGTTGAATGAGATAAAATTACAATTAGAAAAATTCGATACCCAAGGAAGTGAGTTAATGAGATATAGAATCGAAAAAGTCCTAGCTAAACTATAATCTACAGCTACAATGAAAAAGCATCAATAGTCGTAATGTTTATATATATATATTGTTGATACTATTAGTACAGATTGTTCATAATCATTACAGTGATTATAGTTGATTGATCTATGGAGCAATTCTGACAATTTCCCATTCATCATTCTCAGTTTCTCTTCTGAAAACAATACGATCATGCAATCTACTTTCTCTACCTTGCCAGAATTCAATCTCCAATGGGATGACTCTTAAACCACCCCAGAATTCAGGCAATGGAATTTCCTCCAAACCTTCAAACTCTTTTTCTTTTGCTTCATAAACTTTATTGAATTCTTCACGACCTGAAATGACAGTAGATTGAGGACTTGACCAAGCACCAATTCTTGAACCTCTTGGTCTGGTATTATAGTATCTTTGTGAAACTTCTGTGGAGACGAACTCGGTCTTACCTTCAATTCTGACTTGACGTTGTAAGTTCTTCCAGAAGAAAGTCAATGCAGCTTGTGGATTGCTAATGATATCTTTAGCTTTTTTAGAATCTTTCCAATTGGAGAAGATGATGAAACCTTTATGATCTAATTCTTTGAATAAAACAACACGGGATGAAACTCTACCTGATGGAAGTTCAGCAGTAGCAAAGTTCACTGATTCCGGGATTGGTTCCTCCTTGCTGGCCTCATCGAACCATGCTTTGAATTGAACAATTGGATCTTTGTGAACTTGATCCACATCTAATGAACCTTTTTCATATTGGTAAGTCTTTGGAGCAACTGGTGAACACAATTAGTACATTATCAACAGAGTAGTAGCACTGTGTAACACTTACAGACAATTGGCTCTGTTTCTTTTTGTTCTGACATTTCTTTAAATATTAGTTGTAAAGTGGAAAGGAAAAGGATTTAAGAATTGTTCCACTGAATTTATAGATCTTTGAAATTACATGCACTAAAATGTCACGTTGTTGTCCTACAACTTTTTCGAATTGTCTATTAAATCGGTATAATATTGTGCCATTTTAACAATTATGCTCGGGTCTAGATTATCTGATATGCTAAAGAACTCATATACGATAGATATCTATGTAATTATAGTCGCAAAACCTTCTTCAAAAGTAGTAGGTTCTGCCAGTTGTAAAACGTCACGTGACTATTCCTGAAGACAGTATACTAAACACCGAGTTTTTTGAAGTATAGAAAGCGGTTTTAGCTCAGATGGGAGAGCGTCAGACTGAAGATCTGAAGGTCCTGTGTTCGATCCACAGAAATCGCATTCTTTTTTTTTGGTACCGTCTATCATTAGATTATCTTCAGATCTTTATAAGTTTTACCAAAGGTCCGTTTTCATTATTTTCCTGTAGTTATTTTGTTGTAGTTTTGATATTTTTGAGGTAAAGTATCAAATGCACTAAGTACTTACAAACAATATCAAGACATTAGTTAACATTAAATATAAATTAGAAAACTATCATAAGTGTGTTTCACCACCTAAACTATTATATTCGTCAAAAATACCAAATAAACTTGCATATTCTTCACTTGTCAATAAATTTGAGCTTGAAGTTGCATCAAAACCATCAGCTGCGGTAGTAGCAGCAGGAATCAAAATGTTCTCTCCACCTGGAGCTGTCTGTTGATTAGCTTTTGTGGCAGACCCATAGTACTGCTTGGTTAGACCAAAAATATTACCAGGATTGATACTCAATGGATTAATTGGAGTTTCTGCTGAATCAGTGCATGAAGTTGGTGTATCACCTGTAGATTTACTATCACTATTTGATAAAGGAGGATTATATGAATTGAATGGATCATTGGATACGGCAGACGATGAACTTGTTCTGCTGATATGATTATTAGTTATTGGAGTGTTGCTCTCAAAACTTTTACTTTTTTCAGGACTAACAGCAGGTTGCAAAATTGTGAAAATATCCCCTCTAATTATATCCATTAACAGTCTGATTTCAGGATCTAATAGAACATCAAATTGATTAGACTGAGGAATATCTTCTGGTTTAAGATCGTGTATAACCATTCTAGATACTCTGTTGTTATCAATATCATCAAGAATCTTATCTGCAACTTCTTTGAAATCAAATGATGGGTTATCCAATTGTAAATAATACAATCTCATGGCCATATAAATTTTTGAGAAGTTATAAGAACCAGTTGACATCTTATTGAATAATTGTAAGATAGTTTCCAAATTGGAGAATGTTAATGTTACAAAATCTTTCAAAAGCTTTAATCTTGAAATATCAGCAGAAGATGGAGAACTAGATAAAGAAACTCTAGTAGTCAATCTTTTATGAGAATGAATTAATCTGATATTGGTAGCAACTAAAACCAAAACACATCTAGTAATTGCAAAATTAGCAGTTGGCTTTAAGTAATAGAAATAACCATTACCAAAATATAAGGTTTCATTGTAAACCAAATTCATTAGAGAATTTGAGATTTTAGTAACAGACTGTAAAGTTTCAACAAGATATTCATATGAGTTTTTGTAATCTCCCAAGTTTTCAAAAGTCCTTTGTAATATAACAACCAAATGTAATACAACAACACGGATTTCCAATAAATAACAAATCTTTTTAACCATAGCAAATTTTGATAAGTTTGTGTCATTCAAGATTTCCTTGAATGTACCTAATTTAGTCATTGCAAAAATCTCTAATGCTTTCAATAATTTTATAACTTGTAATGTAGTTGGTGGTTCATTCATATTATGACAAGTATTAGCAATTTTTCTGAATAACTCAGTCTTTTCTTGCAAAAATACAAAATCTTTGTTTGCAAAACTATCAAAAGCATCATCTTCTGTACTAACCACAGGTAATGGAGTATTATATGAGTGATTATTAGGACATTGCATAGCAAAGCCAAATGCTAAAGCTTGAGTAGAATCTAATTCTAATAACTTATGCCATATCTTTTTCCAAATTTGAGCTTGTGGTTTATTATCTGCATTGTCTGAAATCTTAGTAAGTAGATTAGGGTCTCTATTCAAACCAATACTATATCCCATGGCAAATAAAGTACCTAATAAGATTGAACTGCTAGAACAATCAGATACATCATCATCTTCTGGACAATATCTGTAATATAATTTGAGGTATAAACCCAGTTGCATAACTTTTAGACTATATGGTTTTCTTAAGATTTTGTAATGTTGGAAACAGTTAAAAGCAACATCAACTGCAGTAACTGTGATTGGATTTTCTTTCAAACTCGCAAATTCTTTGTTTGTACGGAATTCTTCTTCTGAAATTGAGATATAAGCAAATCTGAAAACTAAAAGCATCAATCCCAGAACAGCATAATCATATTTTGAATTGATATTTAGGGTTTTCAGCTTATCTGAACTATAACCTGATGGACTAGTTAATGTGTCTAGTTCAGAAAAAAAAGTATTTTCGTCAATGAATGGTAAAAATGGATAAACATGTCTGAAGAATCTAACACATAAAGTAATCATGTTCTTTGGACTTGGGAAAATAGCCAATATCATATCTTTAAGATTTTTGTGTGTATCTATTAGTTCTTTTGATGCTGCTTTCTCTTTAATCTTTGATTTTCTAGCAGCTAAGAAGGAGGCAATACCACGAGAAGTAGCCTTTCCAGATTCTTGATTCATGGCTTCTTGAGCAATAACATGATTCAAACAAGAAGGAGGATCATCATTTGAATTGATTGATTTACCAGCTGTTAATTGTGAGTGTGATTGTTCTATTGTTCTAAAAATATGAATCCATAAAACTTTCAAATATGCATCTTGTCTCATTAAGGATAACATTGAAAATGGACCATGACATTCCAATCTTGTCTTCTTGATGAAGAATGGTAAACATTCAAATAGTTGGACTTTCGCATTGATATCAAAATCATAAATTGAATCTTTTGGTTCTGAAGGTTGAATAACATTATTACTAATAAAATCCTTTCCGTTTAAACTGCTTTGGGACAGGTTAAAAGTTGATGGCGGAGGCAAGAAAGTGAAACTATTTGAGCTAGTATGTGTTGTTGGGAATGGAGATGCTGGTAGAGTTGAATTTGCAGCATTGTTTGAACCTTTTGTAATCGATGAAGATAAATCATGAACTGCTATAGAAGCTTCCAAATGTTTGACCCTAGCTGTCAATTCTTCAAACGTTCTTCTGTATTGGGGAGGTAAGTCATTTAAATTCATACCATTAAACAGGGGCATAGGTGTGTTAACATCGGGAAGCAACGGTTTTGATATAAGATTACTAACATCAGATACCTTACTTAAATTGACAATAGCTGCAGAGATAGTCCCTGGAGCTTTGTTTTGTTTTATTGAATCATCTGGATTAACCCAAGAAGGCTCTTCATACTGGCACAAATGACCAACATTACTCTTGGAACAACCACTGCAAAAAGGTTTATTTTTATCACATTTGATCTTCCTCTTACGACAAATGGAACAAGAAGTTGGAACTCTTATTCTCTTTCTCTGTTGCTTTTCTAAACCATCAGGTTTGGATCTAGCAGCGGAAGACTTTCTAGATGAAGGAGAGTCTGAAACTCCTTCAGTAGAGGATGTTGGGATATCCATAAGGCCTTAACACTTTGTTGTAAGTATGGACTTGATTGCTTCGGTCTTATAAAACTATTTATCAAGCAGATGGTCTGAGGGAGTTCACAAAGCCAGCTGTAGTACTAAATGAGTATATGGATCCTTACCACTTCAACTGATACCAGTAGGATGCACAAGTAGCGTCTGTCTGCGAAGAATATCACTTGAAATCAGGTAATAACTGTTTAAAAAATGGTTTTAGCGGACTTTTCGACGTTTATAAAAGAAAATTTGTCCCACTTTGCTTCAAAGCCGAAAAGGCCGCCAATTCCGAGAAATAAATACGAACAGATGGTAAACTCCGTCTATAAACTATACTAATTAAATATCCCAGTTATTGTGTAAAGCATCCCTAATTGAACCATGAAACAGACATCATCATATTAACATCTCCTGGACCAGCCATATTGCCACTGGATCCACCAAATGGACCACCGCTTCCAAATCCAGAGCCACTTCCTCCACTAAAGAAATCTCCTCCCATTCCAACATCAGAAAACATATTAGAGTTACCCATACCAGCACCATTGGTCATTGAATTAGCTTCACCAGGTGCTGTAACACCAAAGAACTCACCAAATGATTTATTAGCATCTGCACCAAAGGCGAAACCTTCAGTAGCTTGAATAATCTCTGGGAATTGTTCATTGATTTCAACATCTGCATTAATTGGATTTTCAGTCTCTGGATTTTGTGTGTTAAATGCTAAACTGAAACCACTTTGAGGAACTCCATTTTGTGGTGTTGGTGCACTGAATTGCGATTGTGTATCATTAGTATACAAGAACCCGTTTTCTTCTTGATTCATTTCAGAATATGGAGATGCACCTGGAAATTGGTTTTGTTGGTGCATTTGTTGAATATGTTTCTGTTGCATCTGGTGTTGTATTTGATTTTGCATTTGTTGCAACTGTTGAATTCTTTGTTGCTGAGATTCACTGCTCACGCTATAAGTTCTTTGATGCATTGGTGATTGAGATTGAGAACCAGGTGTTTGACCACGAATACTCTCAGCTTTAAATTGATTTTGTCTTCTTAATTCTTCTTCTTCTGCAGATAAAACTAATGGAACAGAATTCAAAATGTTTGAAACATTACCAGTACTGTTTTCAACGTGTTGAACATTTTCAGATTTGACAATAGTCTTGACAACATTAATTGGTTTCTTAAGTAATGTAACAAAAAAACCAACAGCTTTACTCATTCTCCAACTGTATTGATATTTACTGCCTAAAACTTCAGCTAAATTATGGAACTTATCCATATGTTGCAATAAAATAGTTGCTAAGATCTCACCAGAATTAACATCAACGTTAAAAATTGAGCTGTATTCACTATGTCTATCTTTAATTTCAACATTTCTTAAATCATGGTTAGTGTTATCAATGTTATGATAACCATTCTCAACATTCAAAGCACCCGTAAAACTTTTTGGATTAATGGTTTTAACTTCAGAATCTTTATTTACCATGGTTGGTTTCATAAATGGACCACATCTTGATCTTAAGATTAAAGAAACCATGAATTGAATTGATCTATGACCAACCAGTAACATTAATGGAGAAAGAATTAAATCAACACCAGGACCAAAATACTCTAACCCACAGTCAAAGAATAAAGTACAATTTCTATAACCTTCTAAAGCACAATCCAAAGCCTTTTGAGCATAATTCTTAGCTAAATGGGAAGCTTGATCATCAGAACCACCTTTTGGTTCAAAATGAACGAAAAGGATATAATTCAGCAAGTAAATTAACATATTAACGGTGACGTGCAATTTGAATTCTAAACCTCTTGTAGCCGATGATGCTAATGTTTCATTCTTAGTTCTATTAACAAGGATTTTACCTAATTGAGGTAATGCATATTGATCATTACTAGTACCAAATCCATTGATGCTTTTTTGTAATAATTCAATCAATTGATCAACTTGATGTCTTGTAGCAGGTTCATTGACATTCAATAAAACTTTCATTGTCTTAGCCAGTAATTTATCAATATTGAATTTAGTATGAATGTTTTTGATAACTGTTAGTTCTCTGATATCATTCTCAAATTCTTTCAAATCTAATCCATCTTCAGTTTCTCCCGGCAACTTAGTATCTGAAAACTCTTGAAAATTTTGTAAACATCTAGGACAACCTAAATTCATACTCTGTTGAATATCCAAAGATAATAATTCATACCAGACTTTTCTCCATAGATGTCTTTGTCTTTCGTTTGTGAAATTTTCAAAATTCTTTGGATCACGATGTAAACCAATACTGATTGCCATTTGAATAATCATACCTAAAAAGATTTGAGAATCACTACCATCAGCACCATCACCATCTTCAGGAGAATATAAGAAATATAATCTCATGTATAGAGCACATTGGACAATTTTTAAACTTGATCTTCTCATTAGTTTTAAATTCGAAAAACAATGCTTAACACAATCGACTAATTCAATTGAAATCTCATTTTCAGGTTTTTGTAAAATTTTAATAATTTCTGAATTCTCTGGATATGTTTTAACAAAATTTGAAGATTTTTTCAATAGCTTATTCAAGTTATTCATTGGTAACGTATTCCAGGTTAATCTTAAAATAATACAAACTGTGCCTACTAATGCAAAATCAACACCAGATCGGATTTTAATGGAAATAACTTGTTCTTTATCATCACGGTTACCAAAAATAAACTTAATTTCTTCTTTGAATGATTCTTCGTCAACAAATGGCATATATATATATAATATTTCGAAAAATCTATCAATAAGCATCCAAAAGACTTTCTTGGTTGGTAAATATTTTTGCATCATAGAAACTGGATTCTTCTTAAAATCTTCAGGTTTAACCTTCTTTTCATTACCATTATGAGATTTTCCACTGTCATTAGATTGAGTTCTTTTTTTATTGGTTGTACTCTCAGGATTTCGAGCGCCGCCTTTGAATTCTTTATTATCAACAGATGGATGACCTGGAGGTATTGTCGATGAATCACCACCTAAGAATGAATTATCGCCCATCATCAATGGACAGACTCTTTCATCTCTTTCAGCAGCAAGTCTTCTTTGATCTTGTTCATTGTCTTCTTCATCTTCCTCTTCTTGGATTTCATCAATTTCAACCTTTCTTTCAGATAGTTTAGACTTCTTAGATTTTGCAGAAGCAGCAGATGATGTCTTTCTCTTTTTTGGACTTTCATTGATTGGAGATTCTTCTTGTCCATCCTCTTCTAAAATATGAGCAACAGGGCATTTACCACTTGATGCACCTTTACCACTGACAGGGCATTTTTCTTCAGGAATCGAAGGAATAAATTTAGCAGCAGGTAACTTAGGTTCAGGAAATGGAGCAGGCGAAAGTGACGCTGAAGATCTGTAGGAAACTGGACATTTACCAGAAGAATGTAAAACAGGACATTTACCTTGAGATAAATCTTTACCACTAACAGGACATGTGGGTATAGTGGCTGAGGGATCATGATTTGCAATCTCAGCTTGTAGTTCTAATGAATTGTTAGCATTTGGTTCTGTTTTGATGAAAGTTTCAGGCATAGGAGTAGAAGGTTTTAAATTTGGAATTGGTGTTAAAACAACAGAAGCATTTTGATTTGCATTTGCATTTGGAATCAAACCTCTTCTAAATTTCATTTCCTCAGCTTGTTTTCTCAACTTGAAAATATGAGCCCATAAAACTCTAAGATAAGGATCTCCTTTCATGATAGCTAACCACGAAGTAGCACCAAGATGAACTGTAGTTGTTGTCTTTATATGTAACATATCAAACTTCTTACCAAGATTCAAAGATTCGCTAGTTTTATTCGGATTTGATTTGATTTGACTTTCGTCAATTGTGGAACTATCAGAATCATTATTTGAAGTTGTTGGAGATGAAATATTATCAGCATTTGTCAATTGATTTTCTAAACTCTTTATTTTCTCTTTCAATTTCTCAATAACTTCACTTTGTTCATTTGATTCAGAATTCGTAACACCACCTGCATTCAATTCCGCATTTGATAAAGGTTGAGCCCAAGGTGGATCGATATAATGACAAAGATGGGCAACCCCTGTTCTTTCACAAGCAGTACAGACGGGTCTCTTTTTATCACACTTGACTTTTCTTCTTCTACAGATTGTACAACTGATTGGAACTCTGTTTCTTCTTCTAGCTGCCGCAGATGTTGAATCTTTCTCTTTCTCTTTGTCTTTCTCCTTTGGAGGAGGAATTGTTTTTTTCTCTTTCTTTGGTTTTTGGGATTTAGGAGGCATGGTTAAAACTTTGCTAATGAAAAACCCTCCTTTTATGGATTGAACCCCAGTGTAATATAAATTTGAATTTAACTAAATACCCAATTGTATATCAAAAACAAAAAGCGGGCCACTCAATGAAATATACGGCTGTTTAATGGTGATAAGATTCAAGAAATGTCGTGTTAAATAGTCAGAAACAAAACCACCCAGTTATGAATACAACACAGAACACAATATAGTACAGAAAGAGACAATATTAATGAAAATTCTTCTTTTAATTCTTACAAATAAACAAAATCAAAAAAAATTACTAAAAAATTATTATGCGGTGACTTCCGAGGGTAACGCTTTGGGTGTATTCAACCCAGGAACAGAGAAAAACCTTCGAGATAGTATGGAAAAGTTGTGAGTGTTTCTGCTGTATAAAAGAGTACATTTCTTGACGTTTTTTTAAGCTTAAAGATTCAAGAAAGAAAGCATGGAACTGGTGACTTATCTATTAGATCTGACAAGGGTCCTTCGCGAATCTTGACAAAGTGCCAAACAATGGTATTCTGCCTTTTAGAAGAGGTGGAAAGTTGTTTTTCTGGTAATTTCTGATAATACAGGTCCCTTTCCATCATTAAGAACATGAGCAACCTCATAAAGTTCGATTCTTCCTCAGTCATGCTCAAACTTCTATATCCATTCCATCACTTCCGAGGGCATGCATCTTTGGGTGTTTGGATATGCAAATAATAAAATTAGGCCATCTTTGTGACAAAAATCTCACAAATTAATCGCCGAAATCGCCGTCCAAGGCTACTCGTCCCTCTTTAGGAAGTGTAAACATAAGTATTACAGTTGTGCATGTATTACTAGAGGTATGAGTCGTAACTGTTATTGTTCAATGAAGAGAACAATCTTTCAATATCTGGCCAATCCATGTTTCCATTAATTAATTCATTCAACGAGTTCTGTCCTTGGTCCGTTTGAATTTCTGATGTTGAAGCATTCGGTATTGTTTCAGCATTTGAAGCCATTACTGGAACAGTTCCATTATTCATTGTAGTGTCCAAGTAACTACCTGATACCATGTTTGAACTGCTACTAATTGGAGGAACAATCATGGAGTCATCACTGTTCATTGTGAAAGTAGTCGTATTGGAATTAGATCTTCCCATTTCTTCAGATCTATCTTGAGTCATCTGTTCCAACCATTTCTTATTAGCATCACTTATCAACTGAGAGTTCCAAGCCATTGTTGTATTATTATTGGAATTTTCAGTTTTAGTTTCACAATATCTCATTTTTTCAAATTCTATGTTAATCCTGATAAAATCGTCTAAATCGTAAATTTCAAATATTGAATCATGGATTCTTAGATTTTTAATTGAGTCAAAAAATTCCTGAACAATTTTAGATGGTTGGTGATCTTGATTAATTGGACCTTTTGGTACTTGTAAAATATTCGTTAAGATGAATGAATGCATCTTGCTAACCACCCATGGATGATAATATCTATCTGAAATATTAACAAATCTTGAAATTAACAACAGTTCAGATTGTTCACAAATATCTGCAATATTATCAACTATTGAAACGATTTCCAAACTTGGATTTGTAGTTTTTAAATGCTTGATTCTTGACAAAACTGAAAAAAACAGTTCTGAAAATCTATGTAAAATCAATTCAATCTTTGGGAACAATAACACGCCACAACCAAAATGCTTTTGGAGATCATAATCTTCATTGTTTCTATCAAAAAACAATCCAATTGCGTGCAAACTTGTTATTATCTTGAGAATATCAAAAAAATAACGTAATGATTCTTCTTTATCTTTCAATGCATTATAATACAAAAAAATATGGTAATAGACCATGAACAACAAGGCTTGACCATCAATTAAAAATGTCAATTCTTCATATTTCTTAGCTCTTTGGATAACAGTATCACTAGGCTTTTGCATAATTTCCTCTAATGTACTTAATTTGTTAATAAAACCAACTAATGGTAAACATAAATTCTTAATTTCTGATACTTTTGGCTTTTGTCTAATATTTAAAATTAACATTAATAAAGGGTAACAAACTTCATATAATTTTGCCCTTTCATAAAACCAACCATTCAATCCATAGTCATACTCATCAACACACTCATCTAAATGAGGAAAATGAGTGTCATAAAACTTAGCATCAATAATTGGAGGTGATCCAACAAGCATCAATTGATGAGAATCAAGATAAACAATCTTATACCATAATCTTCTCAGTAGATTTCTATTGATTTTTTGGTTTGGACTTTGCCTATCTGGCAATAATGAGGGGTCTCTATTCAATCCACATCTGATACCATAGTGTAGTAGAGTTCCTATACTTCCTGAATTTGCAAACCCAATACAATCAGCTTCTTCAGGTGCAAAGAATTCGAAATATTCCTTGAAAATGTAAAATTGGAAAATGCATAATTTTGGATCATTTAAAGTTGATAATTCAGTATAACATCTTGAAATTAACGGCATTATATCTTTTCTTATTGGATTATTTAATATATACTGGTCACTGTCTTCAATTTCACCAGTTTTTGAATATGGTTTCTTGCCAAAATTGTACATGGTTAATGACCCCATTCTCATTATTAATAGCAATGAACCTATTACGCTCAATTGGAACTTTTTGTTGAATCTCAATTTTAGAACAGATTCACCTCTTTTGCCAATGATCTCAGCAATGGATTTTTCTAAATCGTCCTTGTCAAAAAATGACATAACTAAAGGAAATTCTGAAGCAAAATACTTATCAAACAACAACCAGACCAACCTCACGTCTTTCAAAACGGCTTTCAAAGAAGTCAAGAAATTCTTCTCCTTTCTTGCTCCCATTTCAGTCATTAAACTGACGTTTTCAACTTCCCATTTCTTCAGGAAATCTTTCTGACTATCGAAACTAGGTTCCTTCTTAGCATGATCAAGAACAACTGAATTTCTGGAGGATATAAGCAATGAATTCAAATAAATGTCCTTATGTAACAAAGTAACCCATGACAATGGAGATTGGAACAACTTGATCGAATTATGGAATAAATTACCATAGAAGTCAATAGTCTCAGCAGATTGATCAATGATATTAGAAGAACTGATCTTGTTACGCGTCACTTGATTCTTATTATTGAAACTCTCGAATTGAGAATTCAGTACAACATCTTCCTTAGCTCTCTGAGCACAGAGCTCCTGTTCCAACCGTCTAATCCGTTCATTCATCATGACTAGATCCTGTTCCTTTGGCTGCCTGCTCTTGAAATTTGTATCACCCATGTACTTTGCTGTAGGCAAAGAAGGAGGGGTTACAACCTCGCTGAAACTGCCAAAAACTGAGTCTCTGCTGCGTTTCATCGATATTTGTGGCATGTTGATATTCCAGTAATGTTGCTCGTAGTGACACTCGTCAGACTTGCCTCTCTTCACACAAGTCCCACAGACTGGCTTCTGCTGATCACATTTCGTCTTCCTGACACGACAAAGGGCACAGGATTTCGTCATTCTGGGACGTTTCCTTTGCTGATCGTTTAGCTGCCCGATTGGGCTCATTTCAGCCATGTTTAATGGGCTTAACAGCGTTTTTTGAAGAATTTTCGATTTGTTTGTTTGTCTTATTTTCATTTTGACATAAATAATATTTTATTACTGATGAGAAAGGTTAAAGAGGTTAATATAAGAAGGGAATCAGGTCTTGGTGGAAATCATCAAATATCTGGTTGTAACGCTCTGGTAGATACTTTTTAGCTATTGGTTTGTTGCTGTGCTCTTTTTTCCTGAGATTTCTGCTCAATTATTGGAGATTTATGCCATTTTACTGATTATTATGTCCAAACTAAACTCATTCAAGAATCAAACTGGACCTCCCATAAAGAGGAAAAGAATTGTCACTGCATGTTCGAATTGCCGCAAGAGGAAGATCAAATGTGATAAATGCAGACCCTTTTGTCAGGCTTGCTCTAAGAGCAAAATCAGTTGCACGTATCAGGAACCATCATGGAATAATCACACTTCGATGCAGATATCTTCAAATTATATGAATGCTGCATCTGTTCCTATGGCACATATAGGCACAAATACAAGCCAGTCAAGTACGCAAAGCCAAGATAATAGTCCACAGTTTCAAAGACTGGAATTTCAAGCGAAAGTTGATACCAAAATTGAGCATGATTTCACTCTTAAGAACACTGAGCCGTATCAAGTGTCAAATAATAATAATAACGTTCAGCATTTGGAGTCAAATATTCGAAAGACACAAGAAGTGTTACGACTTGCTCCATTTAGATCAGTCCACTCACATTCCCACTCAATACCCTCAATTAATGAAATCACTAAAGAATCGAAGTGCATGAGTTTTTATGACTATGAGGAACCTATCACATTCAGAGCTGGACGTTTCTTCACCGCAGGTCCCTTATCATTACCTTCAATGATTAAGAAGGATCCGTTCTTGAAAGTAAATGCCTTAAGATTGAGAAAACAACGGAAACAGATAACACATCATTGGACTCATTTCACACTAAAGACTTCCAAAGAGTTGGTCAAGGAGATTATCGTTCAAGATAAATCATCATTAAGTAATAAATTAGTCGATGAAAGGTTTCAAAAAACGTTAATTGAAAATGAAGGTATAGATGAAATTAAAATGCCTGGTTCTTTAGAACAGAACATTAATGATCCAACGTTATCAAAGACTCACGTTTTCAATTTAAACAGACAAGGTTATGAAGCGGAGACTATTCTAAAGATTCAAGAAGTTCTACCTCATGAGAAATTGATTTGGATTTTATTAGATAAGTATTTCAATGGTATACTATCTGTGTTCATGCCAATGATATCAGAAGAACTTTTCAAGGAAAAAATGGTTGAAATAATCGGTCAGAGAAAAGATAGAAAGGCCAAAATTGAATCAATCTTATTATCAAAAAGGTTTGATTTCGCATATATGGGGATATTATTAATCATCTTAAGACTGACTTCGTTAAGTGTCACTAAAACGTCCAATAACACTGCCCAAGAGCAATATATTTTGGAGAATCCAATTGGACTGAGTGCTGTTAATGTTGCACAGATGTGTCTTAATCAATTCAAGTTGTTCAGGAGAGGTGCGATCCCTATAATGCAATGTTGTTTATTCATGAGATTCTATCATAAATTTGCACCAGAAGACGGTGATGGTAGTGATGGTGGAGATGGGCAAGTTTTCCTTGGAATGTTATTACAAATGGCTAATTCAGTTGGGTTGAATAGAGATTTGAAACATGGTCCATCTTTATTGAGTAATGATGGCATATTAACTAATACTTGGAGAATGATATGGCATGAGATTGTTTCCTTGGATTTAAGACAAAGTTTGATATTGGGTGATCCGATTTTAATTGATGAAGATTATTATGATACTTTGTTACCATCATTGGAATCTGAGTTTAAAGATAGTTTAACTACAAATTATGCAATTCATAGTTCAGTTGTCAAGAATTTCCATATTAATGATGAGATTAATACCATTATAAGAGATATTTTGAAAATGATACTAAGTATTAAGAAATTAGTTAACGTTGGTGAATTATTACCAAAATTACAAAACTTAGAAAGTTTTATCAATAAAAAATTTAAAGATTTAAAAACTATTTTGATGTTGAAAAATTTTACTTTAGAAGATACAAGTTCCAAATTATTCAACTTTATCAATTATGTTGAATTGAAGACTTCATTATACGTCATCTATTACAATATATTCATCAAATTTCCTAAAGATTATAAACGATTGTTTTTTAAACTTGTTGAGATCTCAATGGAATTAAACCCATTAGCATATCTGTTGATAACTACAAACAATGAAACCACGAATTACTTTGACTCAATATTTGGGGCAGGCTCTCAATTGATTATAATACCTACGCTTATCACTTCCTTACAAAAAACTCATCAAATTCAATGTGGAATCATTTCAAGATCGTTAGACATAAAGTTTAATCATAAAGATTTCCAAAACTACTCAATCATAATTGACATTTATGAAGAAATGGTTAAGAAATATAACCTTAGTAAAGATGGGTTTCAAAATTTAAGTTCAGATTATTTCCATTGTTGGAGAACATCAAAAGCTACTAATTTGCTAGGTAAAATTTTCACTGATTCACAGAATAACATCTGGGATAAAAACAGC
Organism: Gotozyma botsteinii; assembly: GCA_020280145.1. Taxonomy (NCBI): domain Eukaryota; kingdom Fungi; phylum Ascomycota; class Saccharomycetes; order Phaffomycetales; family Phaffomycetaceae; genus Gotozyma; species Gotozyma botsteinii. The sequence goes on along the minus strand of JAFIIU010000009.1, from coordinate 226,578 downwards.
GAGATCTACAAAAAGGCATTAAATGATCCTTCGTTAATTGATGAATTGAATCACGCAAAGAATATACCTAGTGGAAATGAATTTTTGGAAATGAATGAATTTGAATTGAATAAATTATTAGAAATGACAACAAACAATGAAACAGAAGAAATCTTTGTGCATTTACTGAATAGAGGTAGATCTAATAATGATAGTCCAAATGGTATGAACAACGCCTATATCTATGAATCACCATTACCTACAATTTATTCAGATAATGCACAATATCGACCATTATCACATCTGCACCAACCACAACCACAACCACAACCATCTTCAACGTCTCAACCGTTATCACAAACTCCACCGCAATTTCCCCCGCCATCATCTATCAACTCTATCTTAAACATCGCCAAGAGAGAACCACTAAATGCAGAAGAATTACACGTCAATAAGAATTCTAAAACCAATCTTGAGATTGATCGTTTGTGGATTCAGATGTTAACGAACAACACTGGTACTGGCAGAAAAAATGGAACTGGTGTCTATAATGAGACACCACCGACAGATGAAGAACAGTTATCATCTGCTGATAACAATGTGGACAATGACACAGCGAATGCACAAGATGCGTCAATCAAAGTTGGACTAGATAACCAAATGAACAGTGGGATGAACTACAGTGTATTTGATTCCAACTCGCTGGGTTTGGAGGGCTTTGACCTCGATAAGCTTATGGGAGGTGCCTCATTGTACGACATGTTTGGAGATATATAAGTTAATAAATATATCCATAAGATCAAGCAGTAATTAAATTAAATAAGTATCATACAAGTAATAAGTAATTCATATATGTAGGCGTCCGGGGCAAACCGCGTCGATCCCACTCACGAATCAGGTAATTCCGATCCCGGAGGCCCCCGGTGGGCAATTCTTTCCCCTTTCGTCACGAAGAAGTCCGAGTTTTTTCTGCAAATTTCTCCAATCAAGAAAGAATTTTGGAGTGAAAAGTCGGAAGCGATTGCAGTTTTATGATCAGTTTCGGTGCAGAGGAGTTTAGTTTAATATATAAGAGCAGTTTTACCTGATAATAATAGTAGTAACTTAATACCGGTGTTAGTATAGCATTAATTACAGGGTAAAATGGTCAGCAAGATTACAGTCAAGACTCCAGTCGTCGAGATGGACGGTGATGAACAAACCAGAATCATCTGGGAGTTGATCAAGCAGCATTTAATCACTCCATTCTTGGACATTGATTTGAAATACTACGATTTGGGTATGGAGAACAGAGACAAAACTGACGATCAAGTCACTATTGACTCTGCTGAAGCCACTTTGAAGTACGGTGTTGCTATTAAATGTGCCACCATCACTCCAGATGAACAAAGAGTTGAAGAATTTGGTTTGAAAAAAATGTGGAAATCTCCAAACGGTACTATCAGAAACATCTTAGGTGGTACTGTCTTCAGAGAACCAATTGTCATCCCAAGAATCCCAAGAATCGTCCCACAATGGGAAAAGCCAATTATCATTGGTAGACACGCTTTTGGTGATCAATATAGAGCCACTGATGTCCTCATCCCAGAAGCTGGTGAATTGAAATTGGTCTTCAAAGGTAAATCTGGGGAAGACTTGGAATGGCCAGTTTACGACTTCCCAGGTGCTGGTGTTGCTTTGTCAATGTACAACACTGACGAATCCATTGAAGCCTTTGCTGAAGCTTCTTTCAAAATGGCCTTGGAAAGAGGTTTGAACTTATACTCCACCACTAAAAACACCATCTTGAAGAAATACGATGGTAAATTCAAAGACACTTTTGAAGGTTTATACGAATCCAAATACAGACCATTATTTGAAGCTAAAGGTATCTGGTTTGAACATAGATTAATTGATGATATGGTTGCTCAAATGTTGAAATCCAAAGGTGGTTACATCATTGCCATGAAGAACTACGATGGTGATGTCCAATCTGATATTGTTGCCCAAGGTTTCGGTTCATTAGGTTTAATGACCTCTGTCTTAGTTACCCCAGATGGAAAAGCTTTCGAAGCTGAAGCTGCTCACGGTACCGTCACTAGACATTACAGACAACATCAACAAGGTAAAGAAACTTCCACAAACTCCATTGCCTCCATCTTTGCTTGGACCAGAGGTTTAATCCAAAGAGGTAAATTAGATGAAACTCCAGATGTTATTAAATTTGGTGAACTTTTAGAACAAGCCACTTTAGACACCGTTCAAATCGACGGTAAAATGACCAAAGATTTAGCATTGGCTGAAGGTAAAACTTCAAGAGATAGTTACGTTACTACTGAAGAATTCATCGTATTGGTTGGTAAAAGATTACAAACTCAATTCCAAGAAGCCTTCTAATTTTATTTATGTTTGGCTGGCCATTTATTTAAACCTGTACAGGTATTTATTTATGTATGTATTCATGAATCGTTAAAAAAAGCTGTAGTTATTTCATATGAACTCGTCACACCAGCTCATCGTCTCGTCTAGTTCTTTGACCAAAGTGTAATGGTTTCGTATTTTCTGGCTTTTGTTCTCGATCTTGTTCAGGACAACATTGAACTTGCCGAACTTATCCGTTGTGAACTCATCTTTCCTGAAACTGTGAGCAGTATCGAACTTCACTGACTTCGAAGGTGTCCCCCTGATATCCTTCCAGTTCCACTCAATGCCTTGAGAGCTGGACATCACTAAATTAATACAAAATTAATAGATAAATAACAAAAAGACATCAAAATTGTGTCAATTTTTCAGTTTTTCTCCTGATTCAAAACATCAAAACGCCGTTTGCGGAGAAAAATTCCGAAACCGGCGCATTTCTTTTTGTCGAAGAAAAAAAAAAGTTGTGAATCATTTGACTTCTTTTCACTCCATAAAATCTCCATCTTTCAATTAAATTCACACAAAACAATGTTGAAGAGTGCATTGAAAGGATCCTCCACTTTCGCCGGTGTCCAGGTCCGTCACAAGTCCTCATCCACTGCCGCATTGGCCTACAAGATATTAAGAAACAAGCAAAGACCTCCATTACCAACTTTAGAAGCTCCAAGATGGACCACTGAAGCTGCTGTTGCCTCCATCTTGTACGAAGCTCCATCAGACATCAAAGCCCCAATTAAAAAACATGTCCTATCCTGTTTAGTCCAAAACGAACCAGGTGTCTTGTCTTTGGTTTCTGGTACTTTAGCTGCTAGAGGTTTCAACATTGACTCATTAGTCGTTTCCAACACTGAAGTTAAAGATTTATCAAGAATGACTATCGTCTTAAGAGAAAAAGACGCAGTCATCGAACAAGCAAGAAGACAAATCGAAGGTTTGGTCCCAGTTTATGCCGTTTTAGATTACACAAACTCAGAAATCATTAAGAGAGAACTGTTATTAGCCAGAATCTCTTTATTAGGTCCTGAATATTTCCAAGATTTATTAAAACACCACGGTAGTCAAGCTGATGTTGACATTGACTCCGGCTCTGTCCAAGGTGAATTAAACGATAAATTCCATCCAAAGAACTTATCAATCTCTGAAATCTTAAGGTTGAAACATGATTACTTAAATGCTATTACTCAAGTCGTTGAAAAGTTCGGTGGTAAAGTCTTAGATATCAGTGATAAAAACTGTATCGTTGAATTAAGTGCCAAACCATCAAGAATCTCTGCATTTTTAACTTTGATGAGACCTTTCGGTATTTTAGAAGCTGCAAGAACTGGTATGATGGCTTTACCAAGAACTCCTTTAGTTTCTGAAGATAATGAAACTGAATTCGAAGAAGATACCGTTGTTGACGTTACTGATTTACCACCTGGTTAGATAATGTACTCTGTATATGTATATATCATACTTTTTTAGAAAAAAAACAAAATTCAAGGTGAAACGTTATTGCTTTCTTATACATTCTCCTAATTCATTATATTTATAAGTATATACACACTTTGAGTTGTAGCTAAAATAAATGGGTTTCTTTCCATTTCAATTGAAGATAGTGCCTCTTGTTATTTCTGATTCACTATGGATGTTGATTCCACTAAACTGGAAATCTCCAACTAACGTATCGATTAAACAATCCATAACAGCATCAATCAAAACGTTAGATTTACCACCATATAAAATCTCATTGACGACTTTACCAAAGACTGATTTATTCGTGATTGTCAATTCTTCCTGGCTTAAATTTAATGTAACAACTAGTTTATTATCATCTTGAAATTCATTCTCACAATCATGCCACTCAACGAAATTAATTTCACCAAATTCTTCATCGACTTCATGGAATAACTTGATTGGTATTAGTTTATCACCACGAATTTTGGAAATTTTCAAATTTTGCAAATCATTAGTCGTTGAATTTATTGGTAAATTAATGACAATCTCTATTTCTCCATTGATTATTGGTTTATTGACATTACCATTGGCAAACTCAAACTTAAGATTATTCATAGAAACTGATTCAACTAATTCAGATAGTTTGAAATTTGAAACATAATCGACATTGAATTGTAAATTTGTCAAAATTTCATTAATAAAATTCGGATAATCTTCAGAACCTTTACTATTCTGAACCATTAACGGCATTGCTTCATTACTCAAAAACTGATCAATTAAATGATTCAATGGAGAATAATCATCGTCATCAATTTTGCAATTAACTGATAGCTCTGGATTCAAGTCATTCAATAGAGCATTGATGTTAATTTTTAAATTTTCCTTGCTGGTTGAAATCTTGAAATGTTCAGTTTGGATCTCATCAAATAAACTGATTGTTGAATGGTCAAAACAATCATTAATAAATAATTCCCATTGTAAAGTTGGGACTTTGAATGAAATCAGTTTGTTATATAAAGGATTTGGTAGACTTAATTCAAATCCAATATCATATCCTTTATTTTCCAATTCATTGACACTCAAATCACTTATCTCAATTTCATCTCCCTTTATTTGGAAATAATTGTTTCCAACTATTTCAGTTTCAAAATTTAACTTTATGCCGTTAATTGGTAAAAATCTGGAGCCTAAATTAACGTTCAACTTAGTAGATCCATAAATTCTGAAAATCTTATCTGGATGTTGAATTAAATTCTTTATTAATTTAAGAACTTTCCTTGTGTCTGGTTGTAAGGATATTAGTAGATCTAAAATTGTGATTTGACCATCCCCAATGTTAACTTCGAATTCAGGAATTTTAACATTTCCAATATTAACTAATTCTCTTTCTTTATCTTCTTCTTCATCATCAACATCAACATCAATAAAGGTTTCAAGTTGAACATTCTCGAGGTGAATAGTTGCAACTTTAAGCAGTCCACCACCAAGTTTAAGCAAGCTAGAAGCAAAGTCACTCTCAATACCTTTATAATCTACCTTGTTTATCCCTCCAACCCTAACAAAAACTCCCTCAGTGTTGATACTCTCCAGCTCAACCTGCCTTATATCAAACTCCACCGACTGGTTAACATATTCCTGTGCATTAGGAACAACAATGGCCGCACTGACCAATACAAATACCAACACGCTCAAAACACTTAGAGCTAAAGCAATGAGGCTATATCTTAACCAAAAACGTTTATCTTTGCCATTGTCTTTCTGCTGTGCTGGAGACTGTGAAAGTGAGCCATACTCAGCTGCTTCATTCATAATCAATCTCTCTTCCTCATTGGAATTAGCCATCTTCTACTCTCTTTCGTTTTTCAACGTAAAAAACCACAATTATCAAACAGCAAAAGGATTATTAAAATAGAAGTAAATTTTTTATGTGTCAAAACATTACAGCAATTGTTCCGGGCACTCAGCCAAAATGAGAAAAATTTAGTGATACCATTTGTTACTATTCTATCGTGCTAAATGTTCATAATAGTGATGAGTATCAGTCAATATTATCCTCTGTATCACTATTCATATCCCTGTCAAGACAAGTAATCACCTTTTGTCACTCTTTTCTGTAAAATTCCTATCCATTTTTCATCCATGACTTCAGTGTAATCACCCAATATTTCCTCGTAACTCGTCCCATTTTCGTCTCCAGTATTCACAATATTGGACATCCATGGAATGACCCAAAACAGCGGATTCTCACCCATTGCCTCTTTCCAATTTCTCACAAAGCCTTTATTCCAAATCAGATCCATCTCTGGGTTAATCCTCAACACGTACCTCTGATCGCCATATTTCAGATTAATGAAATGATCATTGATGATGTTATTCTTGCGATGTCTTTTGTTCAAAATATCATCGATTGCAGAGATATTCCTCGAAATGTAAAAAATATGTGAGGTGAACAATGCAAATATCATAATCAACCAAAACACAACAGCAACAAACAACACTATCAAATTCCCATTGACACTATCGTTTCTCTCACGAATCTGCTTTATGTAAACAGCAGATGATATCCCAATATAAATGAAATACAATAAGTACCAAAACATGAACTGTACGAAAAGCCTATAATTTCTTCTTCCTACCGAGGAACCGATCCATGAACAATAATGATCAAATCTCGCCACACAACTATTCATATCTGACGAATGATGAGTTCTGTTAGCCTTGATTGATTGACAAGTTGAACACCAGATAGGCAACCCATTAATATCACTATAAAAATACTCTGGAGGTTCAACGGATTTATAGTCTGCACTCTCGTCTTTAATCAACATGAACACTGGAATTTTGGGCTGTACCCCAGGTCCTAACGCAAACAACTGCATCCATATGAAGAATAGAAGTAATACCAGTAGGCAATTACCAACAATCAGTCCAATAGCAGTGGATCTTGAATGATGACGATATACTTCATACCAGCAAATATGCTGTGCATAGATCCATGACAAATAGATCATTCCAAGAAATATCCCCACTGGAATCACAGGCTTCAGAATTTTTCTACCACTCCCTTTCCAATTACTTTGCTTGCATCGAAGCAGTGCAAACATCACAATCTTCACCCTTTTAATTACAGTTAGAGACAATTTAGTTCTAATTTTAATCTCATCGAAAATCTTTATTTACATTCTGGCTCACATGATAATCACCTGACTGGATTTAATTTTTTTTTCAACTCATCGAATTTGATTTAAAACTTTCAAGAGAAGTGAATTGTTTTGTATTGAGAAATGTTGTACGTCATTGGTTTAGGTCTATCGTATGAATCAGACATCACTGTTCGTGGTCTAGAGATTGTGAGAAAATGTAAAAGAGTGTATTTGGAAGCGTATACTTCTATTTTAATGGCTGCTGATAAAGAATCGTTAGAAAAGTTCTATGGTCGTGAAGTTATTCTAGCAGACAGAGAGCTTGTTGAAGGTGGATCTGATGAGATATTGGCTAATGGTCAAGAAGATGACATTGCATTTTTAGTCGTTGGTGATCCATTCGGTGCTACTACCCATACTGATTTGATCATTAGAGCTAGAGAATTGGGAATTAAAGTTGAAGCAATTCATAATGCTTCTGTGATGAATGCAGTTGGTGCTTGTGGTTTACAACTTTATCAATTTGGTCAAACTATTTCATTGGTTTTCTTCACTGATAACTGGAGACCTGATTCATTTTATGACAAGGTGTTAGAGAATAGAAAAATTGGTTTGCATACCTTGTGTTTACTAGATATTAAAGTTAAAGAACAAAGTATTGAAAATATGGCTAGAGGAAGATTGATTTATGAACCACCAAGATACATGGACATTCAAACTGCAGCTCAACAATTATTAGAAATTGAAGAGAAGAGAGGTGAGCAATGTTATACTCCAGATACACCAGCTGTTGCAATTTCAAGATTAGGATCACCAAATCAAAAATTCAAAGCTGCTACTTTGAAAGAATTATGTGAATACGATTCTGGGGAGCCATTACATTCTTTGATTATCCTAGGTAGACAAGTACATGACTTAGAATTGGACTACTTGGATGAATACGTTGATGATAAAGAAGCTTTCAGACAAGCAGTTGTTGCTGATCAAGAATTCTTCAAACCTCCTCCTTATGTTCCTCCTGAAGAAGATGAATTCAGTGATTAAGGGGATCATAATACAACTTGTAATATAATATAATAAACCAAAGTAATTTACCTTAAGAAGTACAGTTGTACATGAACGTTGAGATTACTCTACTAAAACATATTACTAAAACATATGCCTAATAAAACCCGTATTATCTTTCCATATTATTATCTATCTAGTCTGTCCAACTGTATGTAAACTTATATCATCGTCCATGCTATCATCGAAACTATCATCAAGATCTTGTGCAACGCGATCATAACCTGTCTGGTTTTCATCATCTGGCAATCTCATTACCTCATTTGGTTTGTAATAAATAACCATGAATGCACTACCCAAGATAATGAAAATACCCATCCAACTCCAAAAATTTGGTAAATGATGCCACACTATGACCTCCCAAATGATTGCATAGACCATTTGAGTATACAACATCGCACTTGCTCTGCTTGCCTTTTCCCTTTGGATACCTTCAGTCAATAAGAACTGCATGAAGAACCCACTGATACCCAATGCGAAGAACAAGAACCATTGTTTTGATGTGTGTGGGATTTTGAATGATAAACCGGGTATGACTAAAATACCACCTAAACTGATAAAACAACACCATGCTGCGAAATATTGTGTTGTGATTAAGGAGTGAACTCTTTTCCCTATCTTTCTGATGACGATATAAACTGCACTTGCACCCAAGACACCAACTAACGCAACCATAGTTGCTATTAGTCTCTCTTCTGGATTAGAACTTTCCACAGAGTGATCTGTTGAGGAATTCTTTGGTTGTCCAAATAGGAAAGTTGGTCTTGCAATCAACAAAACACCTAGTAATGAAACCAACCCACCGACAGCTTCTCTTAAAGTCCATTTTTCCCTCAGTATAACCCATGCTAAGAATCCAGTAACAGATGGAACTAAAAATGTGATGACAACTGCGTCTGAGACAGAAAGGTATAATAATGAGTAGTACATTGAGAAAACACCAAAGAACCCAACAACACCTCTCAATACTAGCAACCATCTCAACGGTTTTGGTCCTAGGATCTCTTCTTCTTTTCTAACGTATTTCAAAAACAAGAAACATCCAACAACTGTTATTGTCATTCTCACAAACAGTATTTGTAACGGATGAATAGGCTCTTCAAACTCAGGGTCTGTCTCTAATAATTTCGTTGCCACCACCATAATTGAATTGAAGAACTGTGACAATATGATTAAGTAGAGACCAAGACTGGGTAACACGTTGTCTTTCCAGATCGATGAGAATGCAAGATAGGCTTTAATAAAAGGCGTAGAGACCTTGTGCAGTAGGAAGTTATGCGATGATTCAAAGCTTGTAGAATCATCAGCATCGTTGTAGGCTAAGTCGAATGAAGAGTCATCGTCATTGGGAAGACCCTCATCTGTCAAGATCGGTCTATCTATACCACTCATGTAGCTTTTATCTTTTATCTTCTAGAAGTTATTTGAAGACTCACACTAAAAAGCTTGATGATAACCGAAAATTTTTTTGATGCAAGAAGTGACAGATTATGAAAATTGCCAGATGCAGCTACAGCACTGATAAGCAATAAGACACAAAAAAACTATAAGTGTCAATAAAGGATTGACTTATTCTATAAATTCTATAAATGTGGCAAAAATGAGTGATGTTCATTCTTTTTCATTAAGACTTTTGATGTCTTCGTTAATAAGATGGGAAAATACCGAAATCGTGGCTATGCCTTTCACAGTGCTTCTTTCTAGGCCTTTACGAGCGACAATTCCGTCATGAGCATTCAACACGTTCACGTAAACTGCGAATTTAAACCAATCAAGCTCGTTCAATTTATCGTGGATTTTCATTCTGTCCTCATCTAATTGCAAAGCGGTTGATTTTTGGAAAAGTTCATAATCATCAACTTTTGGATTCTTGAATAGAGTATCAGAATCTCTGTATAAAGTGTTCAATGTTTCTTGTAATAGATTTTCTTCTTCTTCTGTGTTGTAAAGTTGTTCTGATTCCGTTCTGTCTCTCGCTCTAGAAGATTCTGTAAGACTGTCATATTGTGTAATGTTGATAACGTTCTCAAAAGCTTCCCCCGTCGCTTCGTCGATTCTCTCCCTCAAACTAACGCTATTTCCCTCATCATCTTGCCCTTCATCATCCTCATTTTTCAAATATGTGCTTCCTATTTCATTCTGTAATGAAGGACTGTTTATACTTAAAAAATCTTTCAACTCAGGAACTGTAGGTCTTTTGTAAGTCTTCACAATAATATAACTAATAACAGAACCAATAGAACTGGCTGTGAATACAAAAGGAATCCAAATCGGTAAAATGATTGATAGCAATAATAAAACACCAGCATATTTCAATTTTTCATATATCGAAGGATTTGGTTTCTTATTATCTTTGCCTCTAAAGGTAGATTTCTTGAAATCCACAATCTTTGGACTCACTTCAACACCTCTGATTTTATACTTTGGTATGACATTATCTTCTTCAAAGTCAAATGAAATATCAAGTTCATCCCAATGTTCATCAAATGGATTTTTGTTAGTTATGAAAGAAGTGTAAAAATTAACTGTTCTATCATGACGGATATTTGCAAAACAAAACCTCTTCTTAAACTTCTTCAACCCATTTATATAATCACCTTCAGTTAATCTAAGTAGTATCTTATCTTTATCTTTAATGAACAACTCAGAACCAACCAATCCTAAAATATTCGAACCCAAGATATTAACAAAATGGAAACTCTTCTTGAAATACCAAACACCTAAATGAGGAGTGGCGAACGTAGCAAAATACTGAGGTTCGATGTGATTAAAAATAGTCATCTTCTCCAATTCACCAATAATATAACGAGCAACTAAACCACCTAATGAATAACCAATTATGCTTATTTTTTTAACATTCTTTCCGTCATCCGCTAATCTCTTCAATTCTTCAAATATCTCCAACATCATACGTTGTCCAATGATCTCTATCCCATCATAAGTCTTGAACAAGGACGAAGTCTTTGGTCTTAAGATACTTATCTCTTCTTTGGAATCAACAACGTTTTGTTTGATAATACCTTCAATAGACTTCAAGTGACCAGCACCTCCCCATAAACTACAACGTTTCGTTAGTAATGGCAGTCATAAGGAAGGTTCCACAGACTGGAATACATACCCATGCACCAGCAAAAATAAATGGGCGTCAGTTGTCATTGTTGGGTTTCTATTCAGGGTGTGAATATGTCTCGATTGTTGCTGAATCAATTTATCTTTTTTTGATCTGTACAGTTCAATAATAATTCTAAAATGGAACAAACACACCAGAGATTCCATTAATGAAGATTTTAGAAAAGTAAGAATAGCAGCTACTTCTTAATATATTTAAATGCATGATTGATAGCTAACTATATTAGTTGACATTACAGCAGAGGATAATCCTTCTCATTGTTCTATAAATATTTCACAAATTGTCTCGTTTAAATGAACCGGATATTTAAAAATTGTTATGTGATTACATAATTTTCCGTCGGAAACACCGTCGTACTTTAAATTATAAGTTGAATTTCATCAAGAGAATTGGTTTAAAATATTTCAAATGTTGTATAATATTTTTAATTAATTAAAATAAATAATGATGATGATTTATTATAATAATTATTATTGATAGTATTATTATATATAGGTTGAGAAGTATCTAAAGAAGTTATCCAATAATTACGCTACTTGTGAGTAATAGATCACAAAGTAGGGTATTGGACTATAGTAAATATTTTATTGATCAATCATCGTATTTATGCTACAATATTACACTATTTGATTTAACACAACATATTCTATTACTTACAGTTACAATGATATAACTGATCTATTCATCTTTTGGTAGATACAAGGGAGGAGCATGATAAGGCCAGCCATAAGAATAAGCTTGGTTCAATCTAACTTTCAGTTCATCCGCAAAAGCCCAAACCAAACCAGGATGTTTCAAAAATTCTCTTCCAATTAACACAACGTCTGCATAGCCATTATCTATAGTCTCATTAGCTAGAGTACCACTATTAATACGACCAACCGAACCAATTAACAGTTTATCACCAACATGTTCTTTGACAGCTCTAGCGAAAGGAATTTGAAACCCATCAATTTTTGGGGGTCTTGTTTGATTTGAATAATTACCACCTGCACTAACATCTAATAAATCAACTCCATGTTCAATTAATAAATCGGATAGTTTGACACTATCTTCAATAGTCCAAGCACCTTCGATCTGATCCGCTAGTTCAGTACCTGAAATACGAACAAACAATGGGTGTTCATCATCCTTAATAGCATCAACAATTTCCAGTAAGAATCTTGATCTGTTTTCAATAGACCCACCATATTGATCAGTTCTTTTATTTGAAGTACCACTTAAGAATGAACTTATCAAATAACCATGTGCACCATGAATTTCAACGAAGTCAAATCCAGCAATGTTGTAAGCCCTATCTGCAGCATCTTTGAAAGCTTGAACAAGTTGTTTAATCTCTTCGATAGTCAAAGAATGAGGAATTGGATGAGTTTTGTCACTGTATGGAATTTCAGAAGGACCAACAATCTTACCAGGAATATCAGTCCATCCATGATTTGCACTATCGATAGGCTGTTGTAAGAACTTTGGAGCTGCAGCACCACTGGATTTTCTACCACCATGGCCTAATTGTATACCGATCTTAGAACCTTGAGAATGAGCGAAATCAATGATTGGTTTCCATTTAGCAGCTTGATCATCGTTCCAAATACCAATATCTTCAGGTGATAATCTGCCTTCTGGAACAACAGCACTTGCTTCAGTGACTATAGCACCTACACCATGTAGAGCAAAAGATCCATAATGGACCTGATGGAAAGTGGTTGGTTCACCAACATGAGGACTTTCAAAAGCAGCAGAGTAAGTACACATTGGACTGACAAACACCCTATTTTGGAACTCCACACCTTTGATAGTTAGAGGTTGGAATAGTTTTGGCACATCTTTGTCAGTGGTAGCAATAGAACCAACTGGTTGATCAGGCTTTGGAATGAAGTAGTCTGATACTTGAGGAGCTGGTTCAACGTTGAGCGAAGAGATGTATTTAGTCATTAACAATATAATTGGAGTGATAGTGTAGTAAATCCAGTCTAATTGTTGAATTGTTGGAAGTGAGAAGGGCCACAGTTGTGGCTTATATAGTTTTAGCAAATACAGGAATTAATAATCATGATTGAAGCACGGATAGCATCATGCCTCTGAGTGGTAATAAGTGTGTATTGTTCAATGTTGATAATTTGTCAGATTTCTGCAACCTTCAAGATTAATGCAAACGTCCTTCATGAAGTCAGTTTTATGGTGCTGAGTAATCCACAGTTGAGGTTTCTGTGAGATATTTGTATGTGACAAATCGAGCACTCTGAGTCTTTTGAACTCTCCGACGATGGTTTGAGCAAAGGACTTATTATTGGAGAGGTCCAATACTTCCAGTTTATCATTGACCAAGTTTTCCTGTTTGAGGTTCAGGATCTCTTCGAATAAGTAGCATTTAGTGATGACTAGTTCTTGGAGATTGTGGAAAAATGCTAAATCGAAGGATTTTGTGAGGTGGTCACCGTAGATCCTGAGTATTCTGAGGTTGTGGAACCGGTTTAAAGTGGATGGCTCAACTCTGTTGACAATTTCTAGGTATTCTAATTGATTTGTAAAACTAAGGTTAGAAAGGAAGTTGGAGAATGAGATTTTACTGGATGTGACAGTTTCATTGAATGCTCTTTTCTTTAATTGATCATTGTAATTCATCGTTTTCAGCATTGGTGCCTTCAAGTTGAACAATTGGAATGAAAAGCTTCCTATTGTCAATCTCATCAACTCATGGAAATAACATTGCGTGTTGTCTAATACTCTCAAATCATCAAATCCATTAATAGACCTTAAGAATGGAAAGAAGAATTCGGTGTAGCAAGATTTCATTTTTGGTAAAAGGAATCTGATTAAAGGGTTGTTATTGATACTCTGAGAACTATGATGACCTTTAATAGTTATTGAATGGTATTTTTTCTTCTTTTGTAGATTTTTCAAAATAATTTTCATCAATTGGATTGTGTTAGTTAAGCCATTCTTACAAGACAGGTCAAACACGAAATAATCATATCTTTCAATCAATTGATTCATTTGTTCTATGGAGATCCTATTAATGTTCAAATGGATCAATCCATTCTCAAGATAATTCTTGTCCGTGTCATTTATTATCACGATGATCTCTTTCAATAATGCTCTGAATGATCTTGACGTTTCTGACAAGGCTTTATATGTATGGTAAGAATCAAACTTGACTAAAATCTCCAGCAGGAGTTCATTGGGAAGATCCAAAAGGGAAACAGTCATCTTATTTAAATTACTTTGTTCAGTAATGAGCAGAGAAGGGCTTTCAAGCACAATTGGGCTTTGATTTATATTTTTTTTGTATTAAGATCGGGCTTTGACCCAATTTAGGGGTTTTTGTGTCTTAGGTCCTACACCATAAACTTAGTGTTCTATGCTTGTATAATTACAGTCTAGTATCTATTTACTCTTCATCACTGTCGATCTCGATTTCTGGGATCTCGAACTCACCATCACTGCTATCTTCTTCGTTTTCAACAGTTACCTTAATTTCATTTGAAGCTGATGATGATGGTTCTTCAACGATTTTAATACGTTTAGAAGGTGTTGTCTCTTCTTCTTCTTCTTCTAAAATTCTAACCTTTTTCAATTCCTGTTCCTGTTCTTTCTTTTCTTCAGCTTTGGCAAATTGTAAAGTTTTAACTTCTTCATCAGTTTTGAAAATTGTTTCAGTTGTAGTGGAAACTGGTTCTTCATTTGGTTTGAAATCTTGCAAGAAGTCTTGTTTTGGTTCTTCTTTAAGTTCTTCATCAATTGATTCTTCTGGTTCTTCATCATCATCTTGCTTATCATCATCTTCATTTTCGTCCACAATTTCCTGTTTCTTAACATTGTATTTAGTATCTAATGGAGGTAATCTTGGATTGGTTAATAAACTCAATTTTTCATTATTTGGTAACAATATCTTGATGATTGGCAAGAATGAATAAACTTCACCCTCACCTGGGAATAGAACGATGATTTCCAACAATTTAACAAATCTAGCATTAATTTGACCGTTTGTAGCATTTTGTTTAACAGCTTGACCAATTAAATATTTAACAATTTTCAATCTTGAATTGATAGAAATCTTTGGGAAATTCTTCAAAATGATTTCAAAAAATGATGAAATCACATTAATTGTTGAAATTGGTGGTTCTAATTCAAATAACTCAGCATGTGATAAAACATCAGCTAATGGAGTTGAATCTTTACCTTTCTTTTTATTCTTCTTGTTTTTTTGTGATTGTTCCAAATGTTTGTTCTCTTGTTTATCCAATAGTCCATCCAATGGTGTTCTCTTCTTAACATATAACATACAAACGTCAATCAATTTATTGATTAAGTCATATTCTGTCAAACCTTCAGATAATTTCAACAGTTCAACACTTGTTTTAATGATTTGTAATAAGACAGATTCAATACTCAAAGCAAATTCTTCATCAATTTTAATGATTTTCGAGTTGGCTTTTTGTTTGGTCTTTTCAATAGGAATAACAACTTCTAAACTTGACAAGATTGTTTTGATATGAGGTGTGATTAACCTTTTATAATTAATTGCAATTTCATAAATCAATTCAGCACCAATTGCTTGAGATCTTGTTAGATCATTAGCAATGATTCTCTTAAGACCTTCATCTCTCAATAGCTCCCTCTTGAAAGGGATATAATTCAATGATAAACTAGATAATAAATTACCAGCTTGAACAATTGTACCTAATGGAACTCTAATTGGGAATGGAGTTGGTGAAGTGATGAAAGCAATTAATAATTGAACCAAAACGTTGATTCTTTTAGAAATTGAAACAATTGTGATTGGATCACTTAAATCAACAGACAAGAATGGGAATATGAAAGCCTTGGAATCTGAGTATTTTGTTGATAGTTTTTTCAAAATTTCAACAAGGTCTGATTCTTCTTTCAAATCGATCAAGTTATCATAGATTTCGATAACTGAACTTAATTCACTTAGGATTTGGAAGATTTTCATTCTCCATTGATCATCAGGTAATGACTGGATTGATTGTCCACTTTTTTGCTGGTTTTGATTATATGAATGAATGACTAAATTGATATAAGCAAAACAAGTACAGACTTGCTTTTGCAATAATTTATCAAAATTACCAAAGTTTTCATTACTTAAAATTGTGATTAACTTAGTTTCAAATCTTGTTAAGAATGGTTTGAAAGTTGTGGTATTTTTCAAAACTAAACTCTTCAAGACCGGTAACACAGTAATGATATCTTTTTGCAATTTATCAATCAAAGAAGAAATAATGTTTTGTAAATTTGGAGTTAAGATCTCTCTTGTCAAAACTGGTTTACCTCTAATCCCTTTGATGATTGTATTCAAAGCTAAGACTGCATTTTTCAAATTAACAGGAATGGTGTTATCATCATTAATCATTTTCAAAAGAGCAACGATAAAACCCTGACCATTAGTAGTCAAAACAAGAGGACTTGATCCAATGACTTGAACTAAATGGGCACCGAACCATTTGTTGTAATCTTCATGAGAATTTAATAAATTAATAGTTCTTGAAGTCAAATGGATGATTTCCGGTTTGGAAGCCTTAGTGATGGTGGATTGAGAAGAGCACAAAGATCTCAAGACGTACTGAACATTATGAGCTTCTGGTTTCTCCAAGAGAGTCAAGATGACAGAAATAGGAACCTCAGCAATCATCTACAGTCTTTAATATTTTTAAGTACTAATTGAAGCTCATCCCAAAGTGAAAAAATTACAAAAAAATTAATTATTTGGGCTGATTTGACCGTAAAAAGCGCATACAAAAATGGCAGAACTGTATAAAGAAAGACTGGAGGAAGAAAGTCCAAGAGAAGGAATAAAAAGAACAGACACAATACAGACGAAGGTTGAGAGTTTAGTTTATGTAGGTACTCGTATATAAAACTTTTGTATATTAATTGTAGTGGATTCTTGTTGCTGTGACTGTTAGTTACATGATGAAAGATATTGTAAAACTTGCTCTATTATTGCAGTAAATCCTTGCTATGAACCAAAAAATAGATTAAAACTATTGAAATATACCTAAATTCAAGTACTGATAGCATTAAGGATTCCACAAAGCACCACAACTCTTCAAACTAACTCAAATCACCATATAATAAGATTCGTACTAGAAGCCCTGAATGCTCAACTTAAATAAATCCTCTCAGAAAAATATTTCTATTCAAAACACAAACTCCATTCAACTCTTCTGATTCACCTCTCTGTAATGACTTCCAAAGGATCCAACGGTGCCTCGGTGGCCACTGTTTTCCACTACATCCCTAACTATATTGGCTACCTCAGAGTGGTGACTGCGATCATTTCATTCCAATTGATGAAAAACCATCCATTATCTTGCATTACCATATATTCCGTCTCTTGTCTATTAGATGCATTGGATGGCCATGCTGCTCGTTACTACGATCAAACTAGTCGATTTGGTGCTGTGCTGGATATGGTCACTGACAGATGCACAACTTCCTCCTTGCTTTGCTTCCTGTGTGTTTTGTACCCAAATTACGCTCTTGTTTTCCAATTGTTGGTATCATTAGATTTGGCATCTCATTATATGCACATGTACGCCACGTTGCAAACTGGTGGTAAGTCCCACAAGACCGTAACCAAGGAGTCCAGTTGGTTGTTAAACTTGTACTACACCAACCGTAACGTTTTGTTCACAATGTGTGCGTTCAACGAGTTATTTTATCTTGGTTTGTACTTATACTACTTCCCATTATACAAAGTTACTCTGTTTGGTGAAACTTTCTCAATTGCAGGTATTGTCACTGTTGTTTCATTGCCATTCTACTTGTTCAAGCAAACAACCAATGTCATCCAATTGATCAGAGCTTCAGTTCTTCTAGCTGAATTAGACGTTGCTGATTTAAACAAGAAACAGTAATGGTCTTTTACAATTAATAATACTACATAAACTTCTTTTTATGGAAAACTGTACATTCATACAATTATTGGTATGACCTCCCAACCTTTACAATATTGAAATATCAATAAGGGTCAGAAGATCTCTAAAGTGTCCATGTAAAGTAACAAGAAAGGTTGCGCTGAACACCGTCTCCAACAATACCCTGACAAGAGTCATCTCGTCAATCCCAAGGAACAGTCGTTGCCAACCGCTCAACTCAGGGGTGGAATTGTAAGACTGATACGCGAGAATT
The DNA here is from genome assembly GCA_020280145.1 of Gotozyma botsteinii. Lineage (NCBI taxonomy): Eukaryota > Fungi > Ascomycota > Saccharomycetes > Phaffomycetales > Phaffomycetaceae > Gotozyma > Gotozyma botsteinii. Next base: position 208,272 of record JAFIIU010000009.1, on the reverse strand, counting down.
CATCATATGAGTATAAAACTTGGAAGGTCATACAAAGAAAGGGAAAAAGAGAAAAGAATGAACTGAAAAGTTTCATTGGAAAAAAATTTATACCAAAAACAAAAAGAAGGTGAGAGTTACCCTACATATTAGTCATGTGACAAAAAATAAAAAATAACTGCTCTCACTCAGAGTCGAACTGAGGATCGCTACATTACTAGTGTAGCGCCTTACCAACTTGGCCATAAGAGCTGTTATTGGCCAAAATGCAGTGTCTAAAATATGTTAAAAGATTCTGGTTTGAGCAACATTTAACGATCGGCGCCACACTTTTAGTTCTATTTCTCGATTTATAATTTTTATTAATAAGTCTTTCGTATCTTGAACTTCGATTTATATTATAACTATTAGATAAAATGGCTGTTAAAGGGATAGGTCAAGCTGATGAAGTATACAATGGTGCCAATTTGAGAATTGGTATTATCCATGCTCGTTGGAATTCTGCGATTATCAAAGCTTTAGTCGATGGGGCATTATTAAAATTGAAAGAACTTGGGGTTAAAGAAGAAAACATTTATATTGAATCCGTTCCTGGTTCATTTGAATTACCATTTGCCACAAAGAAATTCAATGAAAGATTATTGAAGACTGAAGGTGTTGAAGTGGATGCGATTATCCCAATTGGTGTTTTAATTAAAGGTTCAACTATGCATTTTGAATATATTTGTGATTCAACAACTCATGCATTGATGAGATTGAACGAAGAATTGAACATTCCTGTCATCTTTGGTGTCTTAACTGTCTTGACAGAGGAACAAGCTGAAGTTAGAGCAGGTTTGAAACCAGGTTTACACAACCACGGTGAAGATTGGGGTGCTGCTGCCGTTGAAATGGCTTTAAAATTTGTTAAATATTAGAATGAATTAATGTTATGATTTGTTAATGATCTTGTAGCAGAAAATCAATACATGTAAACTACGAATGAAAATAAAGATGGTGAAAATTTTTCTTTTTAGCTGGAAACTAAATACTCAACTGATTTTTGCTCATACCAGTTTAATTATTTACATCACAATAGAACCATCTATCTTATCAGTGTATTTCTAACGATTATTTTTACGTCCTTTATTCGATCCGGCACCACCATTGTATCCGGTATTGTAACCTCCTCCATTATGAGAACCTGGATGAGCTGGTATACTACCTGGAGGTGAAACTCCTCCTACAACCTGTGCTCCTGGTGGAGGGAAATTACCATTTGGCAGTCTCTGTTGATAAAATTGTGGAGATTGTTGAGGTAATTGTTGTTGTGGTAATCTTGGTGATAATTGACCAGCTATTGGTTGTTGTGGAGTTCCACCGTTTGATAACGGCTGTTGCTGTTGTAAAGGTGGTGATCCAATTGGCATTGGATTGGTCTGTTGATAATAGTATGGTTGTTGGTTTGGTGACATTGAGCCTGGTTGAATGAATGGCATTGGTTGGAATTGCTGTTGGTATCCACTAGGCATACCTGCATTAGCAGGAATTGGCGCAACAAATCTTTGTTGGATAGTTGGATATTGTTGATAGGCTATTTGTTGTGGTGGTAAGAAACCGACAGCAGCTTGTTGAGGGAATCCAGGAAATTGTGGTGGATATTGTTGATATGGATATGATTGTTGTTGTCTTAATCTTAATTCCTCTAGATCTGCAAAAACTGAAGAGTATGGTTTTTCAAAAGTTGGATCATTTGGATTAAAACTCCAAATTGGTGATGTTGTGAAAGGTTTCTCCAAGACAAATTTCTCTTTAATTTCACGTTCTTTGTATTGTTTCAAACAACCTTTGAAGAAATTGAATTCACCATTTTTAAAACCTCTTGGTTTGTTCGAATTTGGGAGTTTATTTGGACTGAAGAATGATGCTGGTGAAACGGTATAATTTGATCTTTTTTGTTTATAGGTAGCATGTGGTAATCTTGGTGAATTTTTTGAGAAGTTTGGACTTGAAATGTGCGAAATGGTTGGAGAACCAACAGATCCAGTACTTGGAGTAAAACTTGTTGCTTTTGGATTGAATTTTTTGGCCATTGCAGATGGTGTTTCAGTTTTTGGCTTTGAAGATGATTGAGAGATTGAAGTTGATGATGAATTAACAGGAGCTGAATTATCAGTGATAGTTGAACTTAATGCTGGTGATTTTATTTCATTATCATTCTTCTTAACAATTTCTTCCTGTTTTGTTTTATCTTTAGAAACTATTGGTAACAGATCAGATGGGAATTTTGAAGGGATTTTGAAATTTTGTGAAAATTCTTTTAATGATTCCAGTTCGTTCTTTTGACGAATCTTTTTAGAGTTAGATGTCACAATTGGTTCTTTATTAACAATAGGTTTTGATGGAATTGAGGGTTTGGCAGGAATAGTTGATGGAGTTTGAGCTGGAACAGAAGAAGCATGTTTACCTGATTCAACGTTAGTAGCTGCTGTCGTTGTAGATGAAATAACTGGAGCTGATATGGTACTAGTTGAATCAGCATTAGTTGGGGAATTTGCTTTTGAGGCTGAGACGATTGCTGGGTCCATATGTTGAATAGTTGATCTTTGACTTGGTGGAACATATTTACTTTTGACTTCTTCCTTTGGTTTATTGATTGTATTATTTTTCTTATTAATTAAAGATTCGAATAAAGCATCACCCTTAGATTGAGTTGTAGTATTTGCTTGTGTTCTATCAACACCCGAATATTTATCTTCTTCATCAATACCACTGTCATCAAATTTCAAACCACGTTCTTCAGCTAGATGATAATTACCGTTATAAGATTGACCTTCGATTGATTTTGCCAATTTTGTAGCCTTTTCCAAATATTTTGAATATTTTGGATCGTCTTTATTAATTCTTGTTGTGTATAAGTTTTCATCGAATTCAGATACAATACCGAATTTTTCTTCATTAGTTTGAAATTGATCCCAATTAGTATTACCACCATCGTTCAAAGATAATGAATTTAAAGAAACTCCATTATCTTCAGGAACCCATTTTTCCATTTCTGAACGACGTTGATTACCTGTAGTTCTGGAAGTTTCAACATCCGTTTTGAAAGAACCACTTGTATTGGCACCACTTGAGTAATTGTTATTGAACAAGTCAACGTTTCCAATTTCAAAATCAATTAAATCACTGAAATTAATACTTGAGATAATTGAATCATTTGGGTTTTTCAAAAAAATTTGATATGACTTAGGATCAATAGATTCAATGATACCATTGATCTTATCACCTGAATTAACCTGAAACTCAGCCTCACACCCGATGGAGTGAACAAACAAGAATAACAATCTATCATCAGAATTCTTTTGATACTCTTCATTGTTGAAAATGTCAAAAGAGAACGAATTGTTGTTACCATTGCTGTTCCCATTACCATTACCATTGTTGGAGCGACGATTGATGGTGCGTGATCCTGAACGCTGATGCTGGTGGACCGTTCTCTTCTGCTCACCGGAAGAACGTGATGATTGGGGCTGTTTGCTAGTCATTGCTCAATATATCAAATGTGATTATTTACTGATTGAAATTTGACACAACGGGCGGGTATGATACAGGAAAAAGAGCAACAGAGGAGCGTGTATCTGGATGGAAGAACACGTCAATGACTAGATGGAGATTCCTGCAACAAACAAATCGCAATTAATTGGCACAGAAAGGGCCGCTTATTTGAGGTTTATGCCTATAATTGCATTGGAGAAGTTATTTTAAGTTAGTCTTTTTTATCACGTCTACGGAGTGGCCGGTCCATTTTTCATATTGCGGGTAACTCTTTTATTAAAATTAGTTACTAGATACATTAAAGGACATAAGATTCATATACGGGCATCAAGGAGGTCATTGGCTTCATCGAGTTTGGTGGAGAGTTCAGTGAGATGGTCTGTGTGTGCTTTGAGCTTGTTCAGATGCGATTCAATCTCGGTTAGCACTTCCAGTTCTTCTGTATCGAGAACTTCAAAGTCTTCTGTGTCGTTGTTAATGTTGATATCCAGTAGTTTACCTTGATTTAGAATATTGTACAATTTCTCATATTCTTTTGCAGATTCATCAATTTGCTCAGTTTGTGACTCTTTGTACGCTTCAGCATACATTACTTCATACTCTCTAGCGTATCTCTTCCATAATAGCCTCTCTTTTTTCTGCTCAGCTTTAGCGTCTTTCAAATTACCAACAAGTTTGAGTTCATTAGACAAGACGTTCTTCAAAAAATTATACTTCTTCAATTGGAAATCATAATCAAAATCTTGAACATTTAAAGATTTCGGTAGTCGTAATCTGCTTTCATTTGCTTCATCTTCATCAACGCCTTCATCTTCCGAGTCTTCTTCATCATAAGCAGTTAATCTCTTGATGAATTGATCGATGAAATTCGTAAGTTCCACATTGGCTTTTTGAACTGAGGTTGGACCAAACGATTGTAATAGTGTTGTTTTGTTCATTTGCAAGATTTTCTCTATAGCCTCAAGGACTTCTGGAGAGGGGAACTCCCATCGCTTGATGCTGCTGCTTGAGGAGTACTTCTTTGATATCTGTTGCAATGTGTATGGATCATCAGACATACTTCCACCAGTGTTTAATGCAAATGAAGACAGATCAAGTAAGTGTTTGTTTGTTTATAGAAGATTGAAGTCGGAAATCCGCTCGGAACTTGTTGATCCAATTGCCAAGAAAACAATAAGCCGAAACAGAGCCAATTACCGTCCAGAATTGTCAAGACTGGAAGTTTGTACAGGAAATCAGTGATGAACCATTATTATACTACAATAGACAAGTACTTAGAATATTTGACTGTTTCTGATCTGACTGAAAATTTGGGTAGAGCTTGAGTCTAAAGGGGTTACTATTTCCTATAATTTATAGGCCATAGCCTATCGAACGGGAATTGAGCCATGTCACATGTAATTACAGTACATATTACATGGAAACTATGTACATACATATGAGACCAAATGATTGTCTAAGACTTCAAGAATTTGGGAGCTTGATTAAATGACGGCATTTATTCTAGATTCACTTTTATGAGCCTTCAAAATCTTGCAAGTTGGAAGTATATCAGGGACCTGTCCGTATCTGAGATCCTTCCGGCGTGTAGACTGTACGTCTCATTTTATTCCACAGCCAATATTTCAATTTGTGCCCACCATGATAGCTGAAACGAAATAATAATACTAAGACTTGATGTACCCCTAATCGTAACAGATCGCTAAATTACTGAAAACCTAATTGATCGCTAAAATACTGAAAACTTAATTGACTGCATTCATTAAACTTCCTGCGCTACGAATATTTGATTTTGGTACCCCTTCCCCATTTCTTGATTATCAGGGAACATCTTCCTACTGTTGGATTAATTAGTTTGAGGTGTTTTTGTGTTTCTCTAGTAGGTAAAAACTCAAATTTTCAAAGAATAATGTGTAATTACATCACCAGGAATTGGATACTCACGTCAGAATGCACCTAATTACAGAACGTATCCACGACAACTGAACCTCATTGGTACAAAAAATCAAGTTGAAAAACAAAAACCGTTGACTGTGGCATTAATTTGCATATTTTGAACGCAAGAGTATTTTTCATAAATTACAAACTGGTTTTTTTTTCAAATTACATTCAAGATTGATTTTTTTTACAAATCAAAGATTCATTTATAATTTTTACGTTCCTTCATCCATTAATCTTACCAATATCTATAATCAAATAATCAAAGTTGAAGTGCTTTAGATCCAGTTGCTATATCTCTACAAGGAACCTAATCATACTGGAGATCGTTGTACCTATTTTCAGTCCCCTTTAGCGTCATACTTTGGACAGGTACAAAACTCCAAACTTTTGTAAAATCAATCTTGACCTTGAATGAACACTTGATCCTTAAAATAATTTTACAAAACGGATCTGGTCCAATTAGTTCATTCAACACCATCTAATCTGATATAGATTTTTAAAATTCAACTGTCTTAAGTTATTTCAAACCATATTTCCAGAGATCTGTTTCATTTCAATAGCTTAATCTTCAAACAAAAAGAACAATAATGTTCAGGACCCCAAATCCTGGATTTCCTGGTGCAAATTTAAAAAATAGCCCTCATAGCTCACAAAGGCCTACACACAGATCTTACACATTCCCAAATCACAAGCCCATCAATACAATAGATGAAGATGCGGAGTTCAACGAGATTTCAGGCGGCTTACCAAAATTCTCTCTTGGAGATTTTAGCAATCAGCAAGTTCAAGCACCTTCGACTAATCCTTTTGAGAAGTCATTTCAATCTGTCAAGGTAACAGAATTATCAACGCCAATAGAATCTGAGAGTCCCTTAGTTAGTGATGGATTTGGTTTTTCAAGACCTCCCATGTTACATTCTAAAAATGATTCCCGAACTTCCATAAATTCAGTCGATACCTTCTCAAGTTTCAGAACCAAGGGATACAGCTCATGCTCTTCGATATCTTCAGCATCTGAGATTTTAGCATTATCAAGTTCTAGTCTTCCAACATTAAGTTCGTTTAAGAAGAACTCCAAATTTATACTTCAAGATTCAGTGAAATTGATTTCAAATGAGGAAGTTTTCGAAATCATACAAGAAGAAGAAACCTTTTTAGTTGTTGATGTCAGACCATTTATTGAATTTAATAAATCCCACTTGAAAGGTGCGATTAATTTCAATTTACCTTCAACTTTATTGAAAAGATCAAATTTCACATTACAAAAATGTTTGAATAATCTATCATTATCAGAGAATTTCAAATTAAGGCAATTCCTATTTGAAAACACATCAAATAAGAACAAGAAGATTATTATCTATGATGATTTATCAATCACAAATAATGAAATTTCTTTAGCAATTCATGGATCTTTGAATAAATTTTTGGAGTATGATGACTATAACGGAGAATTATTTGTCTTGAAAAATGGGTTCCAATCATGTAGTGTTAAATATCCTGAAGTTTTAGAATCTGTTGATTGCAATGATCAGGATCCATTAATTGAAGCACCTCCACCATCAACAGCGAAAGGTCACTCTTATTCCATTTCTAATGCTTCAATGTATTCAAATGGTTCATATTCATCGAACAGATCGATTTCATTAGCAAATTTATCAACTTCAATATCCCCACAAAGTGCAAATTTTGAAATTTTTTCTGCTCCATTATCATTGTCCTCTATTTCATCAAACTCACCAAACTCACCAAATTTATCAAGATTTCAATTACCTAAATTACCAAAGACACCAATATTCAAAATAAGACATAATGAGGAATCTTATGATTTCCAAAATTACAAAATTTTAAATGAATTTAAGTATTTGAATTCTCAAACTGATGATAAAATCAAACTATTACCAAGCTGGTTGAAGAATTTGTTGCCTAAAAGAGATGATATTGATGTGAATATAATGTCTCATGGTTCATTGATTGAAAAATTTAAATTCTTGGAAATGGAAGAAAGAAATAGAATTAATGAAATGATTACCAATAATTCGATTGGTTGTGGTATTGAACTTGGTGCAAAGAACAGATATAAAGATATTTTTCCATATGAACACTCAAGAGTTAAGTTAGTTCCTACACCAACTTCTGAAGTTGTTAAAAATGATGATAGTAACAGTGATTATTTGAAATCTAACAATGGAAGCTCTAATTTGAACTACATTAATGCTAATTTCATTTCTTGTCCAGATTTATCCAGTTTTAAATACATTGCAACACAAGCTCCATTATTTACAACCTTATCAGATTTTAATAAATTGGTTAATGATAATAATATTGAAATAATCATTGCATTGACGAATCAATTTGAAAATGGCGTTGAAAAATGTTATCCATACTGGGATGAGAAATCAATTTATGAAATAATTGAAGAAGAGAAATTAGACAATATCATAATTAGAAGATTGAAGGTTACCAACTCCAAAATTCATAGAGAGATTATTCAAATTCAAATTTTGAATTGGTTAGATTATGATATTATGATTAACTCTCAACAAGGTGATATTTTAAAATTGATTTATTTTAAGAGATTGATCATGGAAAAATTGGATATTTTGAACGAAAATGTCCTGGTTCATTGTTCTGCAGGTTGTGGTCGAACAGGAACGTTTTGCACTTTAGACACAATTATTAATATTAATGATGATGATATGAAAATGAAATCAGTTGAAACTGATAAAAATAATGACAAAAATAATAACAATAATGATAACAGTAATGAAAATAACAATAATGAAAATGTTAATGTTAATAATTGTGCTAATAATGGTAAAGAATTTGACCCAATCTTCAATATAGTTGAAAAATTCAGACATCAAAGAATATCAATGGTTCAAAATTTAAGACAATACCTTTTCATTTATGATTGTCTTTGTAATTATTTTGAAAACTTTGATCATTTTGAAAAATTTGATAAAGATTTTAAGAATTTGAACATTTTGAATAATTTTGTTGATCAAAAATTAGTTTATCATCAAAATGACAATAAAGTATAATGATTGAAAAGAAATAATAACTGGTTTTAACATTTTAAATTGAATTATTTGTCCATTTAGTTCATGAAAAGTAGTCTAGTATCCAACTAGTTTCGACAATATGTACAAACACTAAAAGATAATTAAACTTAAGCCAGAATTCAGCTTTTGGATTCAAATAAAATTAAACAGACAATCATTAAATAACATACAAAGCCCCTTTCTATAGTAAATATAACCCTTGTTTCCTAACCTAGGATCAATTCATAAACAATAACAATGATATTAACAACAATTAATGGGATTCTCAATAGTGTTTGAACTGCACTAATCAAGTTTATTATTCTGGATTTCGTAGTTGATTCCATACCACCACCGAATGCAGATTGCGTGTCTTGTCCCAGACCAACTAGAGATCAATCAGTTAGTCAACAGTCCTGGACTTTCACAAATTATTTACTTATACTCACTTCTTTTAAGGAATCTATCTTCACTCAAAACAGCGACTGAATTCACCAAGAGAAGAACAGCTAGCAGGAGAAATGTTAGTAGTAGTCCTCACCATGATTTAGAGCACTTCACCTACCGTAGAATAACTTTCCAAGTCCAAACATTCCTGAATTATTGCACTGAACTGCGAACTAATGGTTTATTTATAAGTTCACCAGATTGTTTTTTGTTGATCAAAGCCGAAATTCCAGAAGGAAACCTCCGTCTAGATTTAGGCGGACCTTTCTGCCTAGCCAGTGCCTACATTCCCTAATTATAACCTACACCTATATTAATGACTTTACGTATATGTTAATTACACAAACCACACAGTAGCACCCCTCATTAGTTCATCAAAAGATCTAATCAGCGTTACGACGAGCAGTACGTTTGGTGATTTTCTTACCAGTACCGAAGATTTTCAAACCTCTGTTCTTCTTTTGTTTTCTTTGTTGTCTTGATGGTTTTTCAACTTTAGTAGCTAAACCGTATCTGATTAAACGGTAAGCTGGTTCGAATTTTTTAGCATCAGCTGGAGAGTTGTAGACTAAACCGAAACCAGAGGATTTACCACCACCGTATTGGGTTTTGAAACCGAAGACAGAGACAGCATCTTTGTCAGCTTTGTAGGTAGCAGCTAATTTTTCACGTAATTCATCTTTGGAGACGTTAGCTCTGTTTGGGTGTAAGACGTCAATGACGAATTGTAATCTGTTTAATAATGGGTTGTTGATAACCTTTCTAGTTCTGATGGTAATAGCGTCACTCTAAAATAAAAATGTTAGTATATCATCTTCAAAGAAAGATAGAATAAACAAAAAACGTGTGTGATCTGGGTCTTTTATAGGGTATTTCCTTCTCGTTGCTTGTAAAACTTTGATTCTTAATTCTTTCTGTGTTGAATTTGTTGTTGTTGATAATTTAATTGTTGACGGTTATTGATTCATTGAAACTTGATAATTGAGTATAATTGCCATCTAGGTGTATTCCAGTTGTGAGTTCAAAGTTCTCTAATGTTCTTCTCTCCTATCTCCTAAACAGTTCACACACGCTCTGTTTCTAGTTCACTTGAACATACCATTTTGATCTAAGATACGTGGTTGTTAAAAGTCCTGTCTGTTTGTTAGTTTTCAACTTTTCACTTTTTTCGTTTGTAGTAGAATTTTCGTCGAGTCGAGTGCCTCTACCATAACGCTTATATAATTACAGTACTGTGTATTATGTAATTTTATATGCGTTACTGGTGTTCAGGTGTTTGACTTTTCGCGCGTCTTTTATGCTGTCCTGTTCAAAAAAGAGCAGTCACAAAATTTTAACAATTAGGGTTACGCTGCGATGGACTTTGTTTTGTGTTTTGTGTCAAAAGTATTAATTTGAAGAGTTTCATGTATAAGTGTTTGGTTTTTCAAGTAGTAACTTTCATTAATCAAGAGAGGATAAAATGAACACTACTATATAATAATAATGAGTTACATTTATATTTTCATAATAGTATACAATAATTTGTCGTTAAGGGGAATATTTAGAAAATCATTTTTGTTTTGGAGTAATGGCCATTCTAACAGCTTTAACTTGAGTGTAGTTATCTAAAGCTTCAGCACCCATTTCTCTACCAATACCAGATTCACCGTAACCACCGAATGGAACAGATTGGTGGAAATCGTTGTAAGTGTTGACCCAAACAGTACCAGCTCTGATTCTGTTGGAAACGTCAATGGCTTTGTTGATATCAGAGGTGTGAATACCAGCAGCTAAACCGTAGTTAGAGTCGTTAGCTAATTTAACAACTTCATCAACGGTAGAGAATTTAGTAATAGTAGCAACAGGACCAAATATTTCTTCCTTGACAATTCTGTGGTCTTCTTTAACATCAGCGAAAATGGTTGGTTTAATGAAGTAACCTGGTTTGTTTAATCTTTCACCACCAGTAACTAAAGTAGCACCTTCATCTAAACCGATTTTAACATATGATAAGATTTTGTCAACTTGCATTTGAGAAGTTTGAGCACCTTGGAAAGTACCTTCAGCAAATGGATCACCTAATTTCAAACCTTCAGCAGCAGCTTTGAAAGTTTCTAAGACTTTGTCATAGATACCTTCTTGGACATAAACTCTTGAACCAGCACTACAAACTTCACCAGAGTTGAAGAAGATACCTAAAACTAAAGCATTGACAGTTTGTTCAACATTAGCATCATCAAAGACAATGTTTGGAGATTTACCACCTAATTCTAAAGTGACTTTTTTCAAGTTTGATTCAGCAGCAGCTTTCATAATGTGACGACCAGTGGCAGTTGAACCTGTGAATGCAATTTTTTTAATTTTTTGATGTCTTGAGATAGATTCACCAACGATTTTACCAAAACCTGGAACGATATTAACGACACCATCTGGGATACCAGCTTGTTGAACTAATTTGGAAACGTATAAGGCAGATAACGGAGTAGCTTCAGCTGGTTTTAAAACAACGGTGTTACCAGTGGCTAAAGCTGGTCCAATTTTCCAAGACCACATTAATAATGGGAAATTCCATGGAATGATTTGACCACAAACACCAACTGGTTCTCTTAAAGTGTAATTGAAATGAGATGAACCGGTGTTAATGACAGAACCGTTAACTTTATCAGCCCATCCAGCACATGATCTGATGTATTTGGACACTAAAGCAACATCGTATTTAGCACATAATTGAGATTTACCGTTATCTAAAGATTCGATACCAGCTAAGACTTCAGCATGTTCATCAATTAAATCAGCTAATTTGAATAAGACTTTAGCTCTAGTTTCTGGGTCAGAAGTTGACCATTCTGAATCGAAAGCTTTTTGAGCAGCTTCAACAGCAGCTTCAACATCATCTTCACGAGCTTCGTAAACGTGAGTGATTTCTTCTTCAGTTGAAGGGTTTAAAACTTCAAAAGTTTTGTGTTGTCTAGATGGAACGAATTTACCATCAATGAACAAACCAGTTGGTTGTTCATAAGTGATACCGTTTGGTAAAGTGACAGGAACACTTAATGGGATATTTGAGTAGAATCTTGAAGCTCTTAAAGCTAAGGATAATCTAAGGGCAGTAGATGCTCTAGTTGAAGCAGAGAACATTATTGATACTTGCGATTGGATTTAGATCAGTGCAGTTGAAACAATTGAAAAATTACAGGGAATTGCAGTATTTATACAATTATCGAAAGGGATCTTAACTCCTAAAGGATTAAGATGACCAAAATATACTTGAGTAAAACAAATCCAGTTATCGGGGGACAATTGCAGGTCTCATCGCTGTAGATTAGAAACGTTTTCCCACTAAAGTCCTGCAACCGGTGACCGGACACTACTCTTTAGGAAAATTTACACAGAATCCAGCGTAAGGCTGAATAGAGTTACCATGAAAGGTATGGCTAAAACACAGTGTAACCCCAATGCTCTACATAGTTAGCAAAGAGTGGTGCTTGTAGTTTCCGATGTTGTGACTTTGTCGCTTGTGGAGTTGACTGTCAATTGATCATTAAGAGATGGGAGAGGTGTTCTTAAACCCATAGTTTCATGCTTCTTGTTTTTCCGTTCCTGACTGTACTAGGTTGGCTTGGGCGGGGTTGTTGTCTTCTAGCGCGTTGCAATTTAGTCGGATTCCTTCTAGTAAGCGGCAATCACCCTTTTTTGGGAGAAACAGTCGCATTCCTACACACACGGAGAACTGTGAGGAGTGTGTTTGTACCGAAGCTGTTAGGGCTTCAATTGATGAAACTGAAGGGTGTTTTTTTGCACTTTGTAGGTCTGTTGGAAGCAGTATGAGTTGTATTGTTATTGTTATCATGCTTATTGTTGATAGCAATAGTTCAAAGTTCAAAGCAGACATCTAACGCCGTGCCTGGACGTCATAGGAGTTTTTTTGGGCTCTGCCTAAACTCAGAACAGTTTGCCCCACAGCAGAAGGAGGATCTTCTGGAAGTCCACCTACGCACGGGATTAGTTTCGGCCTATATCTTAACACCGAGAAGGAGATTAGAGTCTATAGTACATTTTGTGTAGATTACCTAGGGTTGGAAATGGAACTGATTCAATGAATGGAGTGTTGAGTTATGTATATAATCTTCAACGGTGTTTCTGACAGTAAAGACAGGAAATAGGACTCCAGAAACCCATTCAAAACATTAAATGGCGCAATCTTACAACAATAGAAAATAAGGAGTCCTTGCTAGTGACACATTGTTAATTCACGCGGTGTTTAAAGGAACTTGAAGTTATTTTTTAAAGGTCAGTTCAACTTACAAGGTTTTGTGTCTCCAAAACAAAGTGGTATGTGTACATCTATTATTACTGAGTGTGTTTAGAATTGTAGCAAATGATGTGATATAGTTGCTTACTCCAAAGTCCTTTCTCTATAATTTATGACTGGTCTAGATGTAGCCCCTCCAGTAATCTCTAACATTTTCTCATCATAGAGGTAATTGACTGAACAGAATGGAGGGTAATTGAAACAGTGACTTTTTGAAATAATTCATAACGAAATCATTCGTTGAATATGCCCTACTGTGGTAACAATGAAAATATAGTGCAATTCTTTTTTCCCCATCCAAACGAGTTCATATGAAGGTACAGTTGAATCAGGTAGATCTTCACACTCTAAAACTTAATCTCTGATCTCTAGCATTTGAAGAGTGAAGATCCTAACAGGCCATCATAGATAGGGTGTAATTTTAATCGTATCCATAACGTTTTTTTAATCCTCTATATGTCCTCAAGAATAACAGAGTTTCAATTTCTAACACCCATACTGTTAATAATCAAATCATTAAAACCATAATAGCTGTGAGTTTTAAAACATACCTTTATAAATGAATTCACCTTTAGCTAATGCTTTGGCTAAATCATCTTCATTGTTTATATTGGCATTGGCAATGAATCCAGAATGTAATTTATCTCTGAAGAACTTGTAGCCTTGTCTTCATGTTCAATTGTTAGTTTATTTATCATGGGAAAGTGATACAATTGAACTTACGGGTATTCTCTCCCTATAAAAAGTAGATTCTTATAAAGTTGTCTCACTCTGGGATCCATTTGATTAAGTATACCTCAGTTATCAAAGTTTTTGTGTCGAAAACTCCAAACATAAACATCGCGAAAATGAATATTTGAGCCTTGACTTTTGAGTACAATAGTTTGCAGAGATAGGTTCTATGGGAAGTAGTAAAAAATATTATCAACCTTAACTAGCATTCAATTGTAAAATTTATATCACGTTTGGGCTCTGTTCTAAATTTGAAGCTATGATTTTAGTTGCACCTCTCTTGTCCTTTTCTTTAGATCCAAACCTTGGAGCATCAAAGCAAATCCAACCAGTCCAATAACTACAGCAAACTCCAGACAATGACTAAAGTATCCATTAAAACTGTCTAATAAAAGGTATGTCAATCAACAACCTCAAAAACTGAATCTCAAAACCTAATATAAAACAAGCACTTTTCCTAAAAGCACTCAAAAAAACCACACACGCACACTTCCAATTCACTTATTTTCTTTTTATAGACAAACACATTCATGCTAAAATAACCCTCTTACAGTTTTGAAGCAACTCATGCGGCTCTAATTCTCAAAATGAAGTTAACGACAACTGCAACCAACAAGAAGAAACATAACATAGTTGGACCAAATCTGTCATCGTATGGTCCAGAACATCTCTTTCTAATGGCAACAGCTCTCCAATGATACGTTACTAATGCGTAACCCATAGTGGCCATGGCAACTAGAGTGAATAAACCAGCACTTATTCTACCAACTTGATCACCAAAATTCAGCAAACCAACACCTAAACCACCTAATATCACTGTAAAATTCAACCATGATAAGAAAGTACGTTCATTAGCAAAGAACACTTTTGGTTCAACTCTTGTTGGTAATGCAATTCTCTTACCTGTTTGAAAGATTTGTTAATAACTGATGCACCCCATAGTACATAAACTTATTTCTCAATTGACTTACCTGGAGCAGATTGTAATAAAGGAGCAGAAGACATTTTTCGAAGAAGTTCTTTTAATGAATTGATAATTAATTATAAGATTAGTAGTAACTTCAATAAAAGAAGATTAAATAACTGATTTAAATAGAAAAAATTGACCACGCTACCCTTTGCTGCTGCATTTTTGACTTTGATTTTCTCTTTCGTCTGTTATTTTTGCACGTGGGAAGAGATCGCGAATGATGCCTCATTGGGACATTACGAGGGTACTCGGCACGTGATGATAGAGACATTCCGACCTTATCTCATTGAACCATCATATAATGGCAGATTTATGGTTACAATGAAGAGTTAATGGTATTGTAATATAATGTTTATATTTCACAGTTCAACTATATATTTTTCATTACTTGCTCCATATTTCTCTAGATCATCTAGTCCAGTTTTGATACCTTCAAAACCTTTATAAACTTTCAAATTCTTTTGAAAATTTACTTCACTATTCAATAAATGGGTATAAGTTTTCTGAACAAAGTTTGAACCATACTTAATATCTTCATGGAATTTTTTAATCAAGACTTGCTTAACTTCAATATTTTTCAATAAGTTCGAATCTTCTTTGAATGATGGCTTTGAAACGACTCCAACAAAAGTTTTTGTTTCCTCGTTTGTTTTATTTAAATTCAAAAATTTAATTACATCATCTGAAGTTTCCTTACCAACGACATCAATACCGATTTGTAAACCATCTTCACCAACAATCTCTAACAATTCTTTTTCTAATTCTTCAAATGGTTTAAATCTATCTAAAATATGAGTAACTCCAATTGATTTCAAGAAAAATTCATGAGTTTTGGAAGACACTGAAATAATTTTTTCAAATTTTGCAAGTTTTGCAAATTGAATAATATATGAACCAACACTACTTGAACCACCCCAGATCAATAAACTTTTTCTCTTCTTTAAAACTTTTTCTTTCTTGACTTCATCTGTTCCGAATAAATTCAAATTTAATTCGTCAATGACACTACCAGCAGTGACCAAACTGACGCCAATTCCAGAACTTTCCTTCAATGTGATATTTTCAGGCAATTTCCAAACGAGTCTCGAATCTAGAACTGTGAATTGTTGAAATGTAGAAGTTTTCAAATCTCTATAAGATGTAGAAGCAAGAAAGACGTTATCGCCAATTTCCAAATTTGAAACTCTTGAACCCTTTTCAATAACGATTCCTGAACTTTCACGACCTTGGATCCATGGGAATGAATAAATACCAAATCTGTACTTCTTCCCTTTCCAATCAATAGGATTCAATCCAATGAATTTGTTCTCGATTAGAATTTCATGTTCAGAGAGATTTTCAGGCTTTGGATAATTAGAATCGATTATGAATGGTTGGTCAAATGATTTTATAACTAATGCGGTTTGTAGATTAGAATCATCAGGTTCGACCAAGTATCTTTCAGTAAGGTTGACCGTTGATTCGATTCTTGCTATTTTGATTTTTTTATTATGTGTTATTTGTTGTTCATCATCAGACGACTCTGTGCTGGATGATTGATCAAATTTATCACTTAGGTTTTCTAGATCTGTTGAACTCACGCTGGCAGTTCTTTCTTCTAAGACAAGTTTTTCGTCATTTTTTGAGAAAACTTGGTTTAACTTTCTTTTCAAAGAAGGTCCTTCACTTAGTTCTTTGAGTTGTTTGACTTGTGACATTTTAATGAATGAATATAGAAAATGAATATGTAAGTTCTGAATAAATAAACGTCAAACGTTACTCTACAATATAAGAATAAAGAATCATTATTGAATTCAAGAAACCACACCTTTTTATATAAATTTACTAATCTTCAAAAAACTGTGGATAATGAAACCAAAACCAAAACCAAAAAAAAATCTTGATCAAGTTTAAGAAAAGAAAGCGACATTAAAAAAATGTGGTAAAATAAAAATTACCTACAATCTCAACCAAAACCAAGACACAAACTTCATGACTCATAATATATATATGATACATCTATCGTTTTCGATTTCCATCATATTTGAACCGTTTCCATCGTTTTAGCTCGTGTTATATAGTAAAATTAAGCAAGTTTTAAACTATGGCTTTATTGTGGCCAAAATAGTAAACCGAACCGCGAAGTCTTTCTACAACAATGCTAACAATCATTACATTCACTCCATTTCTCTCATTGCTTCCATTTCAGCTTCATATTCATCATCAAACTCATCTGGTGGTGGGAAGTCTTCTTCTTCCGGTATTACTTCATCTGTTTTCGCTGTATCTGTTGGTGGTAGATTAGTAAAATCTAGTGGCTTTTCCAATGGTTCGGTCGTTTCCTCAATAGGAAGCAAGTCCGGGTCTTTAACTGTGCGTGTTTCATATAATTCATCATCATCTTCATCATCGAAGAAAAGTGGATTTGTTTTCTTTTTATGTATTGTAATGCCAGCATCTTCGTCATTATTTCTGTTTTCTTCATCATTATCATCATTTGCTTTATTTTCTTCTTCATCTGCATTGTTATCGTCTGCATTGTTCCAAATATCATTCGTAAACATGAAATCATCATCCTTATTTTTCAAACTCATCTCTTCTTCAATCCATTGTTCTCTTTGAAGTCTAACTCTTTTACTAACGATGCCCAAATTTGAAGTCATTTTTAAAAAATCTTCAAAATTAGCCCTTGGAAACAGTTTATGACCCCATGTTTGATAATAAACCAAAAAATTCTCTAAATTCTTATACTCTTCTTTATGTTTCATCTTCCTTAATAATTTCTTTGATGCAGTTTTCTTAATGAAACTCAATCCATAGTTAGATAATAATTGATTCTCTGTAAGATATCTGCTCCCTAGCGTTTTCTTAGCACCTGATCTCGCCGTATCATCTTTACTCTTGTCCACGTTGAGATCTATACCCAACATATCATCCACATTGACATCAGTCATAGCATAATTATCATTTTCATCCTGAGATTGTGATGGTGACTGTGAATATCCGCCATTCAACTCATTGTATCTGTCTTTTTCAGAGACGTTGAAGTTGAAATCGGGGAGATCATGGTCGTTTATATCAATAGCGATGTTATTGGAACTGAATTCAGACATAATTGAAACCGATTATACCACTCTGTATTGTATTACTAGTTTATGTAGAAGATCTTGAAAACATCAATAAACGCGAAAAACAAATAATTACAAAACGCGAAAAAAATTGCTAGTTCCACGTGACTAGGAAAATATTGTGTCAATATGATGAAATATTGTGTAATGATGGAGGTCTAGAGTGGTATATAAAGGGTGTGTTTTGCTGATAATTGTATCGTAGTTTATTGGTAATTGGAAAAATCATTCAGACTTTTGTATTATATTATCATAATGACAAGACCTAAAGTCATAACAATCGTTAACAAAGACTATGCAAAAGGTGACAAAATTAGAAAATCATCGAAAAACGATGAAGCAGATGATTTTGTTATCAGAATGGACGACAATATCAAATCCAGAAACACATCACCTTTAACTCATCACAAAGTACAACTTCACAAAACAGTTGTTTCATAGTTGTTTCATATTCTAGAATCTACTTTTCTTCTTCATAGGGAATTCTCGGATGCTCTTAATTCCTTAAGCAAGTTGATGTACGTACAATTGCACTTCTGATTACGACAGACTTACGCGGTGTTAAAATCAATGATGAAAGAAATTAATTAAAACTGTTCATTATATACAACACCGTTCTATCGTCCAGGATATAATAAATACAAAGACACAACCTCACCGTTAATAAAGGAAACCAAAAAAACACAAGTAATAAACATAAAAAATAAGCATAAAAAACGTACTAAAAGAACAAATTTTTTTTTTAAAATTCGTTATTCTTTCATAAAAGTCATAACACATGAGGACAAAGCAATAAATTAAGCAAAATTGAATATAATAATAAGTTGTAGTTGTTGTAAAACTAACGATAAATAATAATAATAATAATAATAAAAATAAATGATATTGGAGATTTCACTTCCATTCCCAGTCATCTCCAAAAACGTCATCTTCAATTTTGATTGATTCAAATAATGAAGAGTCTGTGTTTGAATCAATTGAATCGGTCATGATTGTTTTTTCATTTTTCAAGAAATTGAACTCGAAATCATCAGATTCAGACTTTATTGGCAATGAAGGTGGAGGAGTTAACATCAATAAATTGTTAATTTGCTTAGGATTTGATTTTTCTTTCAAAATTAATTTATCAACGTTGGTTTGATGCTTATCATTTAAAATGTTATTATTATTGTAATTATCAAAATATGAAGTTGTTAAAAATTCATCAATTTTTAAAGCATTTGCTTCTTCTTCTTTTATTGAACTTAATGAGGATAAAGAATTGGATAATAACAAAGAATGAGAGCCTCCTAATGAAGACAAAGAGCCAGTAGATGAGATTAAAGAAGGAGCAGAAGAGATCTGGGAAGAGATCTCATCGTCTTCACTGGTATAAGTTGGATGTCTGACCAAATAGTTTTCTTCAGCTGGTGATGATGATGAAGAGGAATAATTCGTCATTATGGAGTCCTCTCTTTCCATTTGTAAATGATTTCTTTTCTTGTTATTGTTTTTGTCTTTCTGTTTCGATTGCAGTTGTTTCAGATCAAACACGAGCTTCGACAGTTCCTGTTTCAGCTGCTTGTTTTCGTCTTTGATTGATCTCAAGGCAGATTCAATGATTTGAGATTCTTCCTGTTGCTGCTGCTGGACTTGTTTCTTCTTGTACATTTTCTTTTCTTTCTTTGCAGAGGTATCTTGGTCGCAGTTTGGTTTTCTCCCAGGTCTTGGTCTTGGGGGCAAGACCCACTGCTTTGACGGTTTTATGGTAATTTGAGGGATTGAGGAAGAAGCCAAATTGGCATCTGAGTCTGTGGGATATTGTTAGTATGTGGTGTGTAAAGTGGGTGGGGGACAGCACGCAGGCAGAACATACTGAGAGACATGGTGATCACAGTGTCATAAGAGTGAGTGAGACGAGAGCAGTAAAGTAGTGGAAAGCAGAACGAACAGAAGCAAGATTTCAAGAAATGATGGAGTTTATATGAAATGCTGTCGGTTTTGCAGAATAATATTGTCTCGGAAGGACGAGGAATATGGGCAGGATCGTACGCGCGGGATGAATAAGAGAAGACTGGAACAACAAGGAAAGAAAAATAGTACAATACAGTGCAATACCACTCACTGTATATCACTGCTACCAATACACTCTACTAGCAACACTCCTTTCTACACTCTATACTCTCCTCCCAATTCTGTCTCATCTCCATGTCCAGTACTCCTCAAATCGTCCCACCTGCTGCTTTGTGGATTTTTCGGTGTTTGGGCAGAATCCGTGCAGCCAATCAGATACGCGGATTTTGTCATATTCCTTTGAGCCTGGGGAGCGTTTTGTGACATTGGTGATTAGTTGTAGAGGGTCCATTTTGAGTTATTGAACCATGATTAGTTGTTGTACTTTACTCGGTTCTTCCTTTCTTTACTGCTTTTCTTCGGTAGTTCTTTTGTTTTCTTTGTTACTTCTTTTGTTCATGTTTCTGCTCTAGTCGGCTTATTTAGCCGGATATACAACGGTGTATAGAGATTCACGTGATTTTTTTGCAGAGCTATCTAACTATCTATCTACACATCAAACAATTGGTTCGCATTGCGTGCAACACTCTCACGGTACGTCATCCGTCTCTTGTCCTCCTTTCTGTTCAGCGAATTCTCCATCGATTCCAGTCTTTGTCTCTCTTTGTAGATCGCATCTTTGAAATCGTAATCATCGTCTTTCAAGATCATCTCCAACTCGAAACTCAATTTAGACAGCTTCCCTTGCTTGAAATTATCAATGAAATGGATTGCTGTCCCTTTCTCATCAAATGAATCGGACTTCTTGTTGTATTTCCCAATTGTCTTGCTCACTGATTTCAACAGGATCTGGATGTTATTCGTTGGGAAACTCAAGTATTTGGAGTATATCTTCCAATTCTGTAAGTTTATCAGGTATAACAGGTAGTCTGCCTGTATGACAGGATCAACTAAGTTCGATTTGACTGCCCCAATCAACGACAAGATAATCATTGTCTTTGATGAATCAACTTTGGGTAAAAACACACCAGGTGTATCATATAACAAAATCTCTGGTTCTTCATTGATCTTAATAATCGAGGAAGTCGTCCTTGTAACACCAGGTTGTCCTCCAGTTTTGGCAACTTTCTTGAACTTGTCAGGTATACCTATTTTCCTCAATGTATTAACCAATGTACTTTTCCCAACATTTGGCATCCCGACAATCATTATTCTCAACCCCAAAGGAGGTGGAGCTGGCTTGATATTGAAATAGTGCTGCTTGACGATCTCTAACAGCAGTTTACTCGTCTTTTCAGATCGACAGTCAATGAACATGAAGTTCTCATTAATTGATTCATGCCATTTGGTCAATAGATCCACATCTATTTTACTCAGATCTTTCTTCGAATACAATATGATCTTATTCTTTTGCATTAAGAATCTGTCCAGGAGTAAATTTCTGGAAGATAACGGAGCCCTTGAGTCTCTTAATTCTAAAACTAGATCGATTTGTGGTGATAAAGACTGCATCCTTTTGAACGCCTTCTGGTGATGTCCTTTGAAATTCGACAAGATGACATTGTAATCTGGAAACACCTTTCTGGGTATGAACCTTGAGATCTGTGGTGTGGACATGACACTTTCTTTATATTTGGGGGTTGATTTGGCGTATTTTACACAGTATTGAACTGTTGATAATAATTTATTTTTCAAAATTTTCATCTCATCTCATCTCATCTTACATACATACAGTAAACAATGCCTCTTATCATCTTCTCAGGTCTCCCATCTTCGGGGAAATCCACCCGCGTCAAAGCTCTACAGCAGCAGCTGATCGCAAAGATCGACTCTTTGTCTCCACAAGATCCAGGATCCAACTTCAAAGTCATCGTTCATTCCGATGAGTCTCTGGGAATCTCCAAAGAGGAATACAGAGATTCAAGAACTGAAAAGTCATTGAGAGGTTCCCAGATCTCTGCTGTAAAAAGAGATCTCTCCAGAAATAATGTTGTGATACTGGACTCCCCTGCTTACATCAAAGGGTTCAGATATCAGTTACATTGCGAGGCTAAGTCCTTGGGAACTCCATGTTGTGTAATCCATGTCATGGCGTCCGTTGATAAATGTCTTGAATGGAACGAAAAGAAGGAGAGTGATAAATGGGACCCTGAGTTATTGCAGCAGATAAGTATGAGATTTGAAGAACCTGATGGGAATTCAAGATGGGATTCTCCATTGATTCCGATCGCTTTTGATGATAAGGATATACCATTTGATGAAATTTGGAATGTCGTTACTAATTCCAATGTTAAAATGTCAAGTGTTGCAACGTTATTGAAACCTGCTACGAAGACTAATTACATACAAGAATTAGACAAGTTGACACAACTTGTGATTAACAAGATCATTGAAAATAACGAGTTAAATAATAATAGAATTAAAATTGATGAAGATCTGTTTTTTGAAATGCCAATGGGTGTTTCTAATGCAAAATTGCAAAGAATAAGAAGAAGTTTCATAACTTTGAATAAAGTGAGAAGTTTAGATATTGATAGAATCGTTATATTGTTTGTTGATTACTTGAAGAATAACATAGAGAGGGAATAAGTTAATATATAGTCATGACCGTTAATTTTATATACAAGGTGATATGCATGGGTAATCATTCTTTCTTATTTGAAAAATTCTCTAAAGTCAGGGTATGAATTACCGTTTTTATCAAATTTTTGTAAAATTTCATTAATCTTTTGAACTATTTCTTCATTTTTAACTAATTTCAAATCAACAAAGAATGATAATTTTGAATTGAATAAAATTTCAATAAAATTCTCTTTATAGTTGCTTGATAAAATATTCAACAACAAATCCCATGGTCTATCATCAATGATAAATTTACCATTGTTATTATTTTGTGGAACTTTATTCAAATCATCCCAAAATTTCCAAAATTCTTCAACTTGATTAGCCTTCAAGTATGTCATTAAAATGAATTCAATAGTTTCAAAATTTGGTCTTCTTACACCATCTCCGTAGAAAAGATCAATCAGGGTTTTGAAAGTTCCATGAATTGGTAACACATAATCATTAGGAACAAAACTATAAAGATGTTGTTGAGTTGGGATTCTTAAAACGTTCAAGACGAGCTCATTATCATTCAAAATTTTAGGATTGTTGATTTCAACGATTTTCAAAATTTTGAACAATGATTCAAATTGTAAAGTGATTAATGTGTTCAAATCTTCTGACTTCAATGGTTGGGATTTGCTTAACGATCTCGTTATTGATTCAACATATTTATGAAACTGATCATTGGTTATGCTTATACCTGAACTGTTTTGTAAAAGCAATGTGTTGGTCATTTCACGATATCTAAAAATTTCATCATTTAAGAATTGTAAATAATAATAAAACTCAAACCTTGATTCCCAATGTTTTAAAGTTGGTTCAAATGGGAAGATTTTCAAAACTAATTCATTTAAATTTGCTAATAAAGTTTCATCTTCTTGGAATTTTGATTTTGTTGAATTTGATAGATTTTCAATTATTCCATTAAGTATATTAAATGAGATTTCATCATCATTTTTGATTATTTTCAATTGGTCATCATTGATTTCAAAATCTTTGTTTTCCACTTTTCTTAAAACCAATTCATCAATTGGAATTTTATGATCTATGGAATATCTTCTTTTAAGACCACTGAAAATAGAATCACTAGCATCAACATCAAAAATTTCCCTCCCATTAACTTCATAATTATGATAAACCTTAGGTAGATACAATTCTTTATCTTTAGGCAGACACCACAAATATTCTAAATTCAATAACTCTCTTCTTTCTGATGTCAATAAATGAATAAAAATGTTATTGATTTTAGTATCTATCATTATCCAACTATTAACACCAACTCCAAACAACTCCTCATTCAATTTCTTCTTGTTCATCATTCTCTTCTTCATACGACGTCTTATTCTAATCATACTATTAGGCTTCATCAACCCTTCAACGTTTGGAAAAATTCCAAAATCGTTTTTCAAAAATGAAAGTAAATCCTGTGTTGCATTCTGTAAATGCTTCTCAGATTTACCACTAGCAATAATCATAACATCTCCCAATGAAGAAATTGGAATATCTTCAGAATCGTCTAAATTTCTAATATCAAACACCTTAAAATTATCAAGACCTAATTTATCAATCATGTAACTTATAATAGGTTGAGTATTTTCTGGACATGTTATTGGGATCTCAGGCATTTCAGCTTTGAAAATAGGCGTATCCAACTTAGAAGACTCCTCGTCTCTAAGATACCAAGGAACAGAATCAGCTAAATCATTCTGATTCATCAATTCAACTTTATTCTCTTGATCCACCTCATTCTTCAATACCTGTGCTCCTTCACTGCTAATAAATCTCCATGTCCGGATAAATGCACCGCTAGTAGCACGCTGAGACCTTACCAGTCTCAAAGCACCACCTCCAGCTCGACGAAACATGACTTAAACTGCAAGAATATCCTAATAGTCAATACATTCACTACTATTCATCTTAATAAATTTCTTTCAAAAATGAAAAAAACAGAGATTTCACCAGTGCGTCAAAACCTTTCCTTGAGCAGAAGAATTCGCGTAACCAAAATTCGCGTAGAAAATTTAGCGTGTTTTATTTACTTCTTGAAATGTTTATTAAAATAATCGTATTAAAACTCATATTTTGACTATTGTTGACCCAATGGATGACTTAAAAGTGCAGATAAAGCGATGGGAACACGAATTCCAAAAGAAAAATGGAAGAAATCCATCAAAGGCAGACATCAAGGCCCATCAAGGCATCTGTGCGATGTATAAGCAGTATAGAACCTATAGAGCCTCTAAATCAAACCCATTCAAGACCCCAACAAAACCAAAGAGACATACACAACAACTGCAAACACCACATAAGACATCACCGCTGCAACCATCGTCGCCTTCAGTGGGTGCTGTTCAGGAAATAGGACCAACTCCACAGTTGAAGGGAAGGGTTTTGAGTATATTTGACGTTGTTACCAGCCCCAATGTGACTCCTGTAAAAGCTGGTAATGCTGATTATAATATGGGGTTGGAAAGTACACCTACTAAGAGATTGGATTTCAGTAGGATCATGGAATTTTATGGAGATGAGGAAGACCATGCTGAAGAGAAGGAAAAGAAAGAAAAAGAAGAAGAAGAAGAAGAAGAAGAGGAGGAGGAGGAGGAGGAGGAGGAGGAGGAGGAAAATTGGGACATAAAATTGACAAATAGTCAAATTAGCAATAGTCAATCCATTTTTAGAACACCCCAGAAAAATGGTGTTGTTGATTATATTAAAGAAACTCCGAATTATTTAAAAACAGGTAGTAGCACATGTTTGATGATGAGTGTTTCTCCATCACCTTTAGCATCACAAAGAATGAAAAAAGGTCTAACGACGATGATTGATGAATTGAAAGATATTCAAAATGAATTGAAATATGGTGATTATGATAGAGATGAATTGATTCCTATAATTGAAGAGTTGGAAGATGAAGAGGATAAAGCAGAAAATCTCGATTCAAATCATTTGAAATTATATAAGAGAAATAAAACACAGAAAAGACAAACTCGTCGTGTTAAAATGAAGGCTAGGAAAAATGTGGAGGTTGATGAAATGAAAGATAAGAACGTTCATGAAGTTATAGAGAATTTAGAAAAAGAAAGAATCTCACAGCTTGAAAATCTTGATAAAGATTCATCATCATCTTCTGATGAAGAATTAGATTCTGATGAGGAAGAAGTTTACGTTCGCAAACCATTAGAACCAATCGATTCAAATAAAACAAAACAAAGAAAAAACTTTGTTAAACTCAAGATCAACAAGAAGAAGAAATTCTTTGGCAAAAGAAGCAGATGGTGATAACAAACACTATGTCTTAACGAATTTACGAATCATTTTATATAGAGTCTAAACTATATTGCATTAAACATTTTTTATTCAGCAGTTAATAATTGTAACATACCTTCAATTTTCTGGGCTTCTTTAGCCTTTTCAACTTCCTGTCTAATTCTTTTCTTTAAAGTAAATGTCAGTTCTTCCAAAACTGGGGATTTTTCAATTAAACTACCGTATAATTCCAATAAAACTGCAATCCAATCACTGACGATTCCAATATATCTAACGTCATCAATGACTTTTATTGACCAAGTTAAGATTGGCTCTAACGAAGTTTCATCTCTACCATATAATGCTGCTCTAACTTTACCTCTCTTTTTCAATTCTTGCAAAACTGAAACTACTAATTCTCTTGATTGTCCTGTAACAAAAGCACAATCTAATGCTTCACTCCATTTAAATGCATTTAAACATTTTTCATATTGACGTATTTTTCTATGTTTTACTTTGTCTTCATGAATAATATGTTCTTCTTCACCTTTATAATCACCACCTCTCATCATTCTTTTAAAATTACCTGATCTTTCTTGCTTGACACCTTGTTTAACTTTTGGTTCAGTTTTTTTAGTTTTAATTGATAATAATCCAGAGACTAAACCTGCAACAAAATGTTTTGAATCTGGTGAAACACCACAACTTAACACACCACCACCGAATTTCCATCCGAATTTAACATCCCATGAAATTGGATCAATCACTTTAACATGACCATCTAATGAACCAGCAAGGATACCTCTTTCTCCAGCATTTGATAAACATGTGACAGTTTTTTGGAAACTTGCAACTTCGTTAATTAATTTACCTGCTGAGATATCCCAAACTTTCAATGATGGACCACCTGCAGTAACCATACTAGTTGGAGATAATGGTAAAATGTCTTCAATTGGAGAATCTTGATTAAATTTAGCCATTGGAGAATTACCAACTCTTGGATCGAAAATTCTAACAAATCCATCATAACAACCAGTTGTGACTAAATTGGAACCTGGAATGAAATTAGCTGTACGGATATAATCTTCATGATCATCAAATGATATTATTGGTTCATTAGCATTGGAAATATCATAAAGTCTTGCAATTCTATCATCTGATGCAGTTAATAGATTAGTAGACAAACTTGGGTGGAATTTTGTAACATGAGTAGGATGTGTTGATGGGTTTAAAGTGACCAATAAAGTTCTTGGCTGATGAGCATCAAAGATTTGAACTAATCCAGAAGCATCACCTGCAACTAATAATTTACCATCAAATCTGAATTCACCACTATAAACGGTATCTTTAAATCTGGAGAAAGTCTTCACCACTTCTCTAGTCTTGGATGAGAAAACTTGAATTCTGGTACTGCTCGTAACGGCAAAATCGTGTGGTGATATTGGATTGAATGCTATGTGTGAAACTGCATTATGTTCTTTAACTAGTTGTGTGTTGACATAAGTACGCCAGTATCTCTGTTCTGGGGTAGTTTGGGCCGGGAGCACCGGGTTCTTCACAATAGTGATACCTTCTCTGGCAGAAGACATGGCTCAATAAGCAAGTCCACAAAGACCAAATGATAAATCTGTGCTTTATTGAAATGGTCTCTTCTTAACTTGTAAATTTATTTCAATTTTTTAATAAAATTTTCCGAAAGTCACGTGCGTGTCATGTGAATCGCATCGCCGAGCAAGGCTTCTAAACCTGTCCTGATACGGAAATCTATGTAATTTGATCAACAGTTGAACAAAAACAAAAAGTGGATTATAATTAGTTTTATAGGGAAAATTCGATACCACTGGACCACAATGCCCTCTATTAAGAAGACACAGACTCTTGCAGCACAGCCAAATACCCAACGTGCTCAGACGACTCACTTGTCATATGACCAGCGTAGCAATCGTATTGTTTATCCATCCGGTAAATCCATCTTCATAAGATCACTTGAGGACCCTTCTGTTGCAGTTCAGTTCACTGGTCACAATGCTAATACCACCGTTGCAAAGTTTGCACCATCCGGATATTATGTTGCTTCTGGTGATGAATCTGGGCTGGTTAAAGTATGGGACGTTGTCCATGAAGAGGAATTGTTAGTTAAAGGTGAATATCAAGTTATTAATGGTCGTATTAATGACATATCTTGGGATTCTGAATCTAAAAGGTTGATCATCGTTGGTGATGGTAAAGAAAGATTTGGTCATGCTATTACTTGGGATTCAGGTAACAGTGTTGGTGAAATCTCAGGTCACAGTGCCCAAGTAAATGCAGTTGCAATTAGAAGTGTTAGACCATTTAGAGCTGCCACAGTTTCAGACGATAGTGCTTTAGTGTTCTTACACGGTCCACCTTTCAAATTTGAAAGTAGTGTTAGAGGTCAACATAGTAATTTCATTAAAGATGTTAAATTTAGTCCAAATGGTAATTTCTTAGTTAGTGTTGGTAGTGATAAGAAAATTGTTGTTTATGATGGTAAAACCGGTGAATTTTTGAAGAAAAACGATGCTGCTCATGAAGGTGGTATTTTTTCATTAAGTTTTGTCGATGATGGAAAGTTTGTTACAGCATCTGCAGACTCCACAATTAAATTATGGAATGTGGAAGATTTAGAACTATTGAAAACTTGGAAATTTGAGAAGAAGATTGAAAATCAACAATTAAGCGTCATTTCAACTAAAGATTATATTATCTCTTTATCATTCTCAGGTGATTTGAACTTCTTAACTTTAGACTCTGAAGTTCCAGCAAAAATCGTTTCAGGTCATCAAAAGTCAATCACTTCATCAGTTTTTGAAAATAATTCATTATATACAGGAAGTTCTGATGGTAGTATACTGAAATGGGATTTAACTACCAACGAATCAGAAAGAAAAGTTGGTCATAAAAATTTAATTATTGGTTTAACTTCAATTAAGAATTCTATTTATTCAATTGGTTGGGATGATAAATTGAAAAAATTAGATAACGATTTTGAAGTTGAATTACCTCAACAACCAAAATCAGTTAGTTCTAATGATGAAATAGTTTCAGTCTTAACTGAAGACTTATTAATTTCATTCAAGGATGATTCCAAGTTATATGAGGTTAAGTTAAATAACATAGGAACAGCAGTTGGTTCATCTTCTAAATACATCGCCGTTGGTTTCCAAAACAACTCGATTTCTGTTTATAATTCTGGAAATGGCGAAAAAGAATTTGATTTACCTTCATTAAGATCCAAGCCAAGTTTTATTTCATTCTCTCCAAATGAAAAATTCGTTGCAATTGGTGATGTTAGTGGTAAAATTAACTTATATGAATTATCAACAAAATCAATCAAAACTTCAAGATGGGCTTTCCACACTTCGAAAATTACAAGCATTTCATGGAATAAAGATAACAATTATGTTGCAACTGGGTCTTTAGATACTAATATAATTATTTATCAAGTTGCTAATCCAATTAAAAACATCAAATTTTTAAATGCTCATAAAGAAGGTGTTAACACAATCGAATGGATCAACGAAGATGAAATTATTACTGGTGGTAATGATTCAACAATCAAGAAATGGAAAGTTGATTTCAACTAGATTAATAATATATTAAACAACAATACAAGTTCATTAATTTCTAACGCTTACGTTCCTTTTTGAATCTGAATGCTTTTCTTCCATTAGCATCAGTAATGACACTTTTACTTCCTGATTTAAAACCATCTCTTTGATAATTCATTCTTTCATCTAAATCTTGTAACTCTTTTGTTTTTTTCAAAACCCTTTTCAAATGATCATATTTCTTCAATCTTTCTTCATCTAATTTTTCTTTACTTTCATCATCGTCACTATATTGTTTAACTAATTCCTTTTTAGTACTTAATTGATCAAGTCTTAATCTATTTTCTCTGTTTCCTATTAGATTTTTATCAGTTCCAAAAAATTTAATTGAATCAAACTCTAATTTATCTTTAACACTATCAACAAACACCGTATGTTTACCAGAACTTTTATAACTTAAATTGTTTTCTAATTTCTTCAATTTTTTAGATTCTTCATTTCTTAAGTTTTTAATATACGTTGCATCTTGAGTTTTCAATAACTTGATTTGATCCGCAGTTAACTGCTCTTCATCTCTTTCTGTAATTATCACACCCTGATTGTCTGTCTTTCTGCTCGTCATAGCATGGTAGTACTCATCAGGATTACGAGCAGCTGCTCTTTGTCTAAGTAATTTCAGAGCATCCTCTTTACGATGGAAATCTTTAGCTCTGAGTTGATAATCTTTCTTTTTTTCTAGAAGACCGAGCTTCTTTCTCTCTGTGGGTTGAGCACGTTCACGATGCTGCTTCTTCTGAACGTTGTGGACTAGTTTCATCTTGGATTATTTGAGATCTTTCCTTGTTATTCACACAGAAATAAATTTTAACAAATTCTAAGAAGAAGCTCATCGCAAGAAGGAAAAAAAAATTATCAGTGTTACGGGCATCAAACCAAACCAGGGCTGAGCAACCATAGGTACAAAAATTTATCAAATTGTTGTTGTTTTATGAGGTAAAGAGTAGTTTAGTTGCAGTATAGATCTCTTATTATGGAGAATTGGAGACTAAGTGACGGTGAGCAGAATGGAATTAGTCAGAATATTTTTGTTGCTGTGACTTTGGCTTTGATGGCCAAGAAGAATATCATCATCAAAAGTGATTGTTGGGATAGATCTATTTATGAGATAGTTTGGATATTGAGGAGAATTTGGAGTATTGATGAATTCCAGGTGATACGGTGCAACTACAATATGAATAAAGATGAGTTTAATATGTTGTTTCTGGATCATAAAGTCAATATTGTCATTGGTTTGGATTTATTGAATGGCAATTGTCAGAATTTGTTAAGAGATTGGTTGAGAACGAGACAAGACAGGGTAGTTATTGGTTTGATGGGATTGAATAAAGGGAAATACACACGGATATTGGATGACGATACGTTGCTGTTGTTATTGATTCGGGAGTTTTGGATAACGCAGAATCATGAAGTTGATGACGACTTAAAAGATAATTCAAACTACGGAGAGATAAGGATGATAGAGAAAGATAATAGCGAAATTTTACATCTGTTGCAGGATAAGATCAATGAGATAACAATGGTTCCAGAAATTCATCGATATATTTATGATATTGTGATCCATTTGAGAAATCATCGTTGTGTTCATAGAGGGATAGCCACTTTCGTCATACCTGATCTCAAACTATTAGCAAAATCATTATGTGTGTTGTTCAATAGAGAGTTTGTCATTCCTACGATTGTGAAATTGGCAGTAAGGAAACTAGTGCCGATTCATTTGGTGTTGGTTCCACCAGAACAAGAACCAACATTGATTTATGGGTCTGATCTTGAGTTTGTGAAGGAGTTGATGAAGAGAATTACCAGTGAACAGATTGTGGAAAATGTTTTGAGAAATGTAAGTGTTCCTTTGTAAATCATGAGCATATGTGAAGGTGTAAGTTTATAGTAATTTTATATTTGCTATATCTATTTTTTATTTAATTCCAAGAATATTGGACCAAGGAGCTCTTCGTGTCGCTACGTAAAAGTTTCGTTTACATGGATATAGAGATATGAACTTGAATCGTTCAACTGAGGACTTTGCGTCAAAACTTGGCTCATGGTCAAATTAAATTAAAATAAATAAATAATACATTTCAGTATAGCATCAAATAAGTTAATCAACTTTTGTTCCAAAATCAACGCTGTGCTGTAAGTTTTGACCTTGAAACTATACGCTAAAATCAAGTGCATCATACTTGACAGATTTTATTTGTTGGATTAGAAGCGATGGCCTATACAGGACTAATAGACATGGACCAGGAATAAATTCTAGAATAACTTTGGGCTGGGAATTAATAGTATAAAAAGTCACTTTAATGCACTCAATTGTATGAATTAATCATTATAAATTTTTGTCAACTGACTGTTAATCGTTCTTTTATTTAATATTGATGTAAAAACCATCTTTATCGACAATTAACTAAAAAATATATGGTAACGTTCGCGGTTCTTGAAAGGAGATGAGTGATTACACTTAAGCTTCTAAAACCGCTCGTTATCCTCCAGATTGTATAATCTGAATTGTTCGTTGTGTATTTCTATATATGTACGTTGAATATGAGGAATTCACCCTGTTATATTGGGAACTCAGAAAAGGATATTGGGTGATGTAGTTAATATCTTAGGATTAGTCCCATCACGTGATTCAATAGGTTATGAGCACACACAAAAATACGTAGGGTCTAGTTCTTTGTTCTTTACCCTATCAATTTGAACATACTCAATTTACACCCAAAGATGGCAGACAAGGAAGTTTCGACCTTCATTATTGATGTTGGTCCTCATATGAGCCACAAGTCAAATGAAAATGAACTCAATGATCTCCAAATAGGGTTGAAATATCTGAATGATATCTTAGTGACTAAAGCCATGAGAGGAAGAAAAACTGATTATATTCTAGGGTTTGCTAATGGAACAAATGAATCTTCTGAATTAAGAGATTTTGTCACCCAATTACATGAGATTAAAGCACCAACTCTTGATGATTTGAAATGCTATGATTTGAAAGTCAATGACGATTCTGTGAGTGATGATTTAATAATGGCCAGTTTATTGGGTGCTTTAGAGATGTTCAAGTTTACAAATAAGAAGAAATTCAAAAAGAATTTGATTCTTATTACTAATTCAAAGAAAATAGCACCAAGTTTTCAAGAAGAGGATGTCTTGAGTCAAATGATTAGTTTCATGAATGAAAACTCAATTAAATTTGTTGTTATTGGTTCTGACTTCAATGACAGTGATGCTAGTAAAGAATCAATTTCCAAGTGGAATGAATTGAGCTCAAAAATTAATGACTCTTATATTATTTCTGGTAAAGAAGCAATTGAATTGATTGAATACCCTGGAATTAAACCGACAAGACCAACGAAATTATTTGAAGTTCAATTAAGAATTGGCGCTAATTTATTAGACCCCGAACTTTACAGAGATGAAGAGACGTTAAAACAATCGAAAAATACAAGAAAAGCCTTAAAAGATTCCAAAAGTTGGCAGCTATTCCAAGATGATGAGTCTTGTTTATCTATCCCTGTTGAAGGTTATCCTGCAATTAGTAGTGCAAAACCACCTTCTTTTAAAATGTTTGGTCTTAATGAAAATGATGATGTTAGACCAATCAAAGCCGAAACGGAATATGAAATAAGAAATTATACTAGTGATGTGGATAATGTCAATGAGATTGAAAATAGTGATGATATTGACTTATTAAATAAAACTTTTGAGATTGAAACAGTCGAGAAAGATAAATTGGTTGAAGGGTTTAGATATGGTAAAAATACAGTTGTTTTGAATGAAATTCTTAAAAGTAAGAAACAATATGTTACCATTTCAGGTTTAGATATTAGAGGCATTGTTGAACATGATAAAATCCCAAGAGCTTATATGACCGAAGAATCTATTTTGATTTTAGGTTCAAAAGATTCAGTAAATGATCAATTGTCAATAGCTGCATTAGTTGACGTTTTAACTGAGATGAAATCTTATGCAATTGCAAGATTTGTTAAGAAACCAACAAGTGAAGTTTTAATGACTGTTTTAGTTCCTGTCTATATCAAAAAGAATGGTGGTATTTCCACTAAAAGAACGATAGATGATTCAGAATTGATTGAAACAAGAGGTTTGATAATGAATAGGTTACCATTTTATGAAGATGAAAAAATTGCAGTCTTTCCAAATTTAACAAATATAAAGACAACATCGGGTAAGACTATCAGTTCTGACCATCCTTTACTGTCAAACCATGAAACTGATGAAGTAATGGACTCATTAGTGCAAAAAATGGACCTAGGCTCATCATCAACAGACATTGAAGGTGATAAATACATTTTCAATCCATCAATAGCTTCTTCCTTGCTGCCGTTACCAGGAACAAGGGGGAATCATGACAATCTAGTGAAATTAGCAACAGGAAATAACCGAATTCAACAAGCAATGAAAAGTGTTTTAATTGAATCAGTTATAGCTGGTAAAGATGTTAAAGAATTTTCTAAACAAAATGATATAATCCCCCCATTATCCAAAAAGTTGGAGAAAGATACGGTACCTGATTCAAAGTTATTGAAATTAGTTGAAAGCGATTTAGATAAGCTAACAAAGTTATTAAATATCAAACCTGTGGATAAGACCAAAAGGACGAGAAAGAAGATCGTTGATGAAGTTCAACAGTTTCCTGGGGAAGATGATGAAGAGTTTGAAGAGTTGTCATTGGAACAATTGTTAATGAAAGGTTTTGAATGATAAAGCAGTATATTTATATAATGATCTTATGATATATATCATGTTATATCCATTCTAGGCTTGTACCTCATCAGTCTTTGTAAGTTTCGCGCAAAAACAATAAAACATCAACACTTGAATTTTACTGTCAAAAACCAAACTCTATAAAGAAGCACATAATGGATCTAACGAATGAGATATTGACACTCATGAATGGGTTTCCCATTTCGCAAATCACAGAAATAACCAAAGCCCAAGTCAATTCGATTGCAAAGTCGATTAAACTCCAGGAAGTGCTTTCCACATTACACAACATTGACGAAGATACTACACGAAGAGTTTATTTCACGATCTTGGTATCGAGGATCTCCAAGCTTGATGAGTGTGATCTGAACGATGTGCTAACTTGGTGTGTTGAAGAATTGAACATCCCTGAGAGAGATTGGGTATGGTACGTTGATGATTACCAAATGACCAAATCTGCATATTTCCAACAATTATCATTGAAAGAGAGAATAAAAGGCGTGCTGACGGTGTTAAGAGAGATTAATGCAATCCATGAAGATGTTATTTTGAATAGAATTGAGCTAAATGTGAGGTTGTCATGGTTTTTCATGGATGATTTACCCTGGACTGATCAAACTATCAGTTCGATGACGTCCAAGTTATTAGGTCAGTTAAGTATAAACAGCAAGGATTTGATTAATCCAATCCATGATGAATTTAAAGAACTGGGAAAAAGTGAAAGGGTCACAAATGCAGGATATTTGAGATCCCAAAGGATCAATAGTGGACTGAAACCAAAACTTTCATCATTTATAGTAGAAGATTCAAGAAGTTTATGGAAGAAGCAAAAAATAAGATCGGTTTCTAGCATATTTTATTTATTAACAAAATCATCCAGTAAAGAAGTCAGGGATATCTGGTGGTTGATATCTCCTTCGATCTTAAACATCCTCGATGATCATGAAGGTCCAATTAAAATCATTGGTGTTAGGTTACTTTCACAGTTATTAGACGTTGTTGATGTTGATTATTTGCGGTTGACTAAACTTGGAGTCGTTTATCAAGACTCATTAAAACCATTGTTGACTTATTTACCAAAAATGATACCAACGAAACTCTCCTGTTTGATTCTTAATATCACTTATCCAACCCTAATTAAGTTATTGTTGAAAATGTCAGAAAATGAACAAGAACACAGAAAACGACTCATTGACTTGTTAAATTCGGGAATCTTCGCAACAATGAACTCTGTTCGTGACAACTTTCAGATTTTAATCATTTTACTTTCCCAAATGACCAACATTATTGATACTTTACAATTACATACTTTGAAAACATTGCCTAGATTACTAAATCATCTCGGTTCAGTATTAACTGATCCATTCATTGACTCATCACAAGAATTATTTGAAGTTGCATTAAGATGCCTGATTGCAATTGAGGTCAATTGTTGGCCTAGATTGTATCAACACAGGTATGATGTTTTAGGAATGATTGCAATAGGGTATAAAAAAGAAAAGAATGACAAAGTAATTGAGCTAATTTCACGATCATTAATTATATTGAAGACCATTATCAAAGAAAATGATTGTGCTGAGACATATGGTAAGTTTCTTGATGATATTGAACTGTTATGTCAAAGTGATGAATCTTTAAGGGGATTGTTTGAATAGATTAATAGTATTTCCTGTCAAGAACTAAATCAAATTGTAGTAGTAGTAGCAAGAATCAAAACATAGACAGCATTTTCTCAGATCTTCGATGTTGATCTAGATTCTATTATTTATAGAGTACTTCCGAATCATGCAAACAGCATGAAGTTTTGAAATTTGCACCACGCTAAATCTTCGGCTAAAGAGCCTATTATTAAAGTTTACCGGAAAAACTATTCTTGACTTGCATAAAAGCCAAAACATTTCCCCGAATTTATGCATTTTGAAATTGGTACAAAAAATCTTTCCTTTTATTCATCTTTTCTAAATTCTAATAAGGGGTGAGAAATAAACTATACCCTGATCCCTGTCCATTCCGCAATGTCAATGGATTCTGAGAAAGAAGAGGGCCCCTCTCCAGACCACATCGTTGATGAAGTAGTTACGAAACTGAAAGACCTGTCTGATAACAGGTACACCACGGAACAGACCAATGGAGAATCTAATGATGTTGTGGCATCTTCTAATACAATCCGGAGAAGATCGTTTTCAACAGCTACAGTCAAGACTGTTCTCTCTATGAAAGATCTTGAGAGTATTCCTCCTCCAATTCTAGAATCCATCCCTAACACTCCTGGTTTTGACTCACGCGATAACATCTTTGAAACATCCTTTGACACACAAGGAACCAAAGAAGATCCAATCTTATCCATTCCACGTCCTATTTTATCAAGATCCAATACTGGATTAGGATCAACTGTTCAGCTTTTGACTGTCCATTCAATTGACAATAACAATAACACCAATCCATCTTCATCATTCTTTTATGCCACTAATGACAATAATAATAACAATGTAGATGATAATGAACTTGATGACAAAAACATCCAGAATAAAAGAGAAAAAATGACAATCAGAAATCCACCCTTAAATCTCTATCGTTTGGTCTGTTGTTGTTTATGGTGTTTGACACTAGGCATGTGTGATGGTGTTCTTGGTGCGATTTTACCAATGATTGAAGAGTACTGTAACGTGTCATATTCTGTCGTTTCATTAATATGGTTAGGTAATGCCCTTGGATTCATTACAATTGCATTTATTGCTCATAAAGTTGATGAAATTTTGGGAAGATATAAAATGTCAATCATGTCCTGTGTTGGAATCTTAATTATGTTGGGAATTATTACTTCAGGATGTCGTTATTTTGCAGTTATTGTTGTTGGTTTCTATTTTTCAGGAGTTGGTGCTGCAATGGGACTAAGTCAATTCAATATATTTTTAAGTAAATTTGATAAAGGTAACACCTACCTTGGTTGGTTTCATGGATCTTATGGTGTTGGTGCATTTTTATCACCGTTAATTGCTACAGTTATGGTTCAAAAAGGTGGTATTAGATGGAATTATTATTATTTCATTCCATTAACTTTATGTGCTTCAAATGCATTGTTCACAGCATTGAGTTTTAGAGGTTGTGAGACGGATTTGGCACAGTGGGAACAAGATGATGATGAATTTGAAAAAAATATTGAAATGACTAAATTTAGTAGAACTAATGAAGTTGAAGAAACTACTGTCGTCGATTCCCACCCAATTGAAAAAGAGAAGCATGATTTCAAAACTGCTTTGAAAGATTATAGAACTTGGTTACTTTGTGTTTTCATCTTTTTTTATCAAGGTGCAGAAGTTGCGCTTGGTGGTTGGGTGGTTACTTTTCTGTTAAATAACAGAGATGTTAATCCTGCAACTGTTGGTTATGTTGCATCTGGGTTTTGGGGTGGTCTGACGTTGGGACGTTTTACACTAGCGCCAACGTTACCAGTTTTTGGTGTCAGACGTTCTAGTATTGTTTTGATGATCTTAATCATGGCTTTCACTTTAATTACCTGGTTGGTTCCTAACATTTACGTTGCAGGTATTGCATTTTCATTAACAGGTGTTTGTATTGGGCCAATTTATCCAATGATGGTTATGTTGATGACCAGAATCTTGCCTCGTAAGATCAGATTCTGTTCATTGACTTTAGGTACTGCATTTGGTTCAAGTGGTGGTAGTGCAATTCCATTTGCTGTTGGTATGGCATCACAATTCGTTGGTACTTATATCTTATTCCCAATTGTTTTAATTTCAGTCTTTTTCGTTTTTGCAAGTTGGCTAGGTCAACCAAATATTGAAAGAAAAGGTGCCATTAAAACAATCTGGCAAAAGATATGGTAGATATAGCTTTATTTTTTAACTTTACAAACTAACTTCATCATCTATTTACATGTGTATATTATTTTTGAGTTTGTAACTATTCCTTCTTAACAACTTCGTAGTTCCAAACTTTATTGGCTGGATAGTCCACTGGAACTCTAGCACTCAAACTCCATCTTTTACCCTTTTCTTCTTGATTTGCAACTTGGTATAATTCGTTGCTAACTTCTTTTAGATCACCTAATGCATTGATGATACTATTGTATTGCTTTTCAAGTTGTTCATTCAAAACGGTTCTCTTGTCCTTTTGATATAGTGCCCATGCTCTTTGAACGGTGTCGTGTCTTATTAGATCTTCATTGGATAGTTTGAGTAAACGAGGTGCCTTCTTACGTTGTGAAATAACTGATAGTTGTGTGATAACTCTTTGAGTACCTGTGGAAACGGTAGCGACTCTTTTGGTACGCTTACCTCTGGCAAACTGCAGAACTGGATATGACGATGCAGCAAGGTGGCCACTCACAGCACGGGAAACTGTGTTGATACTGGCTTGTGACTGTAATTTGAGCATTCTGGATTGATATCAAATGTCTTGATTAAATCCAACGATGAATTTTTCACATTTTTTCAACTTTTTGGGATTTGTCACATGACTTTCACGTGTCACAGTTTTTCATGGTTGGATGTGAGAATGGAGTAAAAATAAACTAGAAATTAATCCATTAAATAGAATCAATAAAGTCAGTTTTAGACACAGAAAATGGCCAATCAGAACTCAGAATACGTTCCACGTCTGAATCCAGAATTCGGAGGCTTAATTATCACAAATGACAGCAATGAGAGACCTCCTGTGCCTTTTCCTAGACCCAATATCAGTGTCCAGCCTGTACAGAACTCAGATGATTCAAGTGATCCCCCTCCAGCCTACTCAGAAGAAGACCCTTCTATGTCACAGCCAGCTGCTGCACAGTTTGTTCCAGCGGTGATATCTTCTTCAAACTCATCAAATAGCTATGATAGACCATCTCAACCAGCTCCTCAACAAAATACCAGTATCTACCAACAACTTCCACAACATCCATCAACACAGAATCCAAACCAATACCAGTATCAATACAACTATCAGAGTAATCCACAAGTTCCTTATTCCTACCAATACAGCTACTCATATCCACAGAATCCACAACAGAATGGCTATCAATACAATTATCAATACAGTTACAACACACCACAATTCCAACAAGTACCACCACCACCACCACCACAATCTCAGTATCTTTCACCACAGGGAAATAATCCACCTGCCATGCCTCCACGTCCAGGATCAGTATCTCCTAGACTTCCTCCTAGACCTGGAAGCTCTAATGGAAAAGGTAGATCAAGTCAGTATCCTGGTGCTTTTGGTGCTACATATGGTAACAGATTCAATTGAAATATACATTTATTGAAATTGATTAAACGGTATATGATATTATATATTAGACGATTTAAACGGTTTGATTAAAATATTAATTGAGGTATTTTATCTTTGTCATCCTAGATGATTGTAACATATTCTTGAAATTATAGGATAATTAATACAAACGATAAAAACTTGAAAAGCAAATCTCTTCAAAAGGTGATACAGTCAGCTTCTGTCACTTCTATGTCCTTCTTTCATCCATTTAGCAACACTTCAATGGCTAAAACAGCGTATTTAAAGAGTGCCTCAATTACGTAATCTCATCTCATCTCCATCTCACATAAAATTGTTTTCTTTCTTCTGGATCAACTTGTTTCATTCAAGTTGAAGAGACAAAATGACTTTCTCTCTGACGATTCCGCAGTTCTCTCAATATTCAGTAACGATACAGAAGTACACCAATATCACGAATGTTGCCAAAGTGAAAGAAGAACTTCTCACTGCTAATCCAGATTACAATTATGCCTTCATCAATCCATTGACTATCATTTCATTAGAACAATTATCCAGTGCCATATATCGTGCTTTGCTGGACCACAGTACAGGTAATGCTAGAACAAAAGGTATCCACTCTGAAATTGTCTTTGATTTGGGTAGAGGTAACAAGATCGGTGAGAATTTGATAAGATTTGGTATTGCTGATGATTCAAAGGAATTAATCATTGTTAAAGTCGATCAAGAAGGGGAAATAAGTAAAAGACAGCTCTCATTGAAAGATGTTTTACAAGGTGATGAGGTAGAAGTCACCGAAGAAGAAATTGGTAGAAGCTGTGATTTAAAAATACTGAAACAAAACTACAATATTGAATCCGATTCAAATGATGTGGATTATTTAACTAGATTAATAGTCAATGCTATACAATTAAGAGGTCTTTGAACAAAGAAAAAAAAATGCCATATCATATCGTTGTCGTTTCGCTTTGATGTGTTGTTCTTTCTTTAGAAATGACACACCCTAGACCCATGAATGCTTCATTTAATATACGTTGGTAAACCCATTCAGGTCTGAATCCAGCAGCAATGTAATCTTTTTTAACTTTCAAATCATCAATAAATGGATCGTAATACTCTGGTTGCACATGGAACTGTTTGACTTTAGAGCGATCACCATTGAATGGAGTGAATGGTACAATTTCAGCTTTACCTTTACCAGCTGATTTTGATGGGTTTGCATTCAAAGATTTCATAATTTCTTCTAATTTCTTTCTTCTTGCTGAAGATCTTTTCAATACTGATTTCTTAACTTGGTTAATTGTTGCCGTTGCATCAGCTCCTGAATTGCTTGAAGATAATTTATTCAAGATTTCTCTCTTTGCTTGTTCATTCTCTCTCTTTTCTTCTTCTTCAATTTGTTTTTCTAACAATAGTTTCTGTTGTCTTAAATCCTTTTGACGTTCTTGCTCATTAACAAAATCTTGTAATTCTTTCTCTTTATTCAAATTATTCTCAATTATTCCTATTTCATTCATTTCTTTGTATTTGTTTAACTTAGCTTCTGTCAATTCTAGTTCCACAGAGTTCACTAGATTGAACACTATATCCTCAATTTCTTCGAGATATGAATTATACTTATTCAATTCATCAAACTGTTCTCTAGATTTATTGAAAATAGCACCAACCCTTTTCCTTATATCAACTTCCTTCTCCACGAATATATCATCGAATATCTGTAGCTTAAACTTGTTCTTTCTTAGCGTCTTTCCACATCCAGGGTAAGGACAAGGTGCTGGTCCCAGTGAGAAGATTCTATCAACACAAGATTCACACATCTTGTGATAACATTCTGGATTCACAAGGAATTTCATGTCCGGGGACAAGTAACGGTCTGTCTTACAGATGGGACACATGTCCTCTGTTCTTTCATTGCTCATTATGGCAGTATTCCTTACTTCTCTTCTTTCCAATTGACAAAATAGAAGTAGTTTAATAATTAATTCAATTACAAATTGTTGATTTCGATTTGTACGCAAGAAGATGCGTGTGCGTACCAGATCATATAACAAAAGTTCGAAGTTCGATTCTCACAGGAGGAAAACATTTTATTCAATATTTTGTTATCAAAAGTGGCAATTAGCATTAACTTGTGCTTGATTTTACTCAATTCACTACAAATAATACACTTTTTTCACCAAAATGACTGGATCAAGCACACCAGCTGCGTCTCTTGTGCCTCATTATCTCCAGCAA
Source organism: Gotozyma botsteinii (assembly GCA_020280145.1). Classification (NCBI taxonomy): domain Eukaryota; kingdom Fungi; phylum Ascomycota; class Saccharomycetes; order Phaffomycetales; family Phaffomycetaceae; genus Gotozyma; species Gotozyma botsteinii. The sequence goes on along the minus strand of JAFIIU010000009.1, from coordinate 166,555 downwards.
ACGACTTACGGTCAGCTGCTTTTCTGGCGTTTGCACAAGTCTTCAAAGGCCTCCGCATCTTCAGGATTGACCTTTTCTTCTAAACCTGAAGATTTCGATTACAATTTGCAGAGATTGAGTAAGGCAGGGGTCTTGGGAACAATGCCTTCCCGGTATGTTGACTACCAGAACTTGTCAAGATTGTTTGGCTTCCAACCTAATGGTGATTCGATTGTTAGTGATGAAGATAATGAGGATGCTGTAGTGATGGATGAAGATAGGGACGAAGAAGATGAAGATGAAAATAAGACAAGAGAAGAAGAGCCAGAGACTCGCACAGAACGCAGTGTCAATGATAGTATACGGTACAATTACGCGATGATGGATATAGATTATGATGATGAGGATAACGATGAAGAATTGGATGATGCTAGTGATAGACATAGTTCTGGTATATTTGGTGATGCTAATGATGATCATGAGGTTGAAGATGACGATTCAGTTAATGATCTTTCGAGATCTACGTCGAGAAGGAGAAAAAGATCAAGAAGTAGATCGTCTATTTTGAATCAAAGGCCTGGTCTTTTCCCAATGAATTTTTTGAAACATTACCCTCTTCCTTATAAGTTAGAAAAACCAAGTGTTTCCTCCAGTTCAAACTCTGCTAGTTCTAATTGTTCACTATCATCAGATGGTCTCACTTTCACTTTCCCATCGAATATGAGACATAATGGTACAATACTTATAAAATCCAACAATTTAGTTCCTTCAAAGACCGGTTTGTTTTATTTTGAAACAACAATATTACCATTTCAGAATTCTGATACATTCCTGTCACCTACTGCTGTGAATCTGACAATTGGTGTGATTTTAAGTGATGTTCATACGCCTTCCAAAATACCTGGTTTAGAAAGTGGTTCATTTGGGTTTAATGGTCAAGATGGTACCATTGCTGCAAATCAAACTTTGAATCGTTCATTCTCATCTCCGTTTGGGTTTGATGATGTTATTGGGTGTGGTATTGATTATACAAACGGTCTTATCTTTTTCACGAAGAATGGTGTTGATTTGGGTGTGGCATTCCGTGATATTATTGATGATTTATCAGATGATTACGATGATGGTAAAAGTGAAATGTCTGGTATGATTCCTGTGTTTGGTGTTAAAGGTATGCCACCTGGTGGTATTAAAGTTAACTTTGGTACTAATGGTGAAGGTTTCAGATTTGACATTGAAGGTTATTTGGCCAATAATAAGTACCAAATGATGAAAAAAGTTCTTGGTGGTGATATTGATAAGATTAAATCAGGTAAAGAAGAAAGAGACGTTGATATAGTAATGAAGGAATTAGTTGGAGAGTATTTTGATCATTTAGGATATGTTGATATTTCTAAAACTTTTAAAAAAGAAGTGTTAGAAGGTGAACAAGTTACATTAAAAGCTGAAATAGATGAAGAGGTGTTGAAAATTAGACAATCAATACGTGACAATTTGTTGAACGGGGAAATCGATCAAGTTATTAATTTGATTCATGAAAAATTCCCAAAAGTGTTTACAAATAAAGCAGATTTATTGTTTCGTTTAAGTTGTTTAAAATTCATCAATTATATTAAACTGAATGAAATCAATGATGCTATCACATATGGTCAACAACTCCGCCTAGAATACACTGCAACTGCATATCAAGAATATTTGAATGATATTTCGTCACTTTTAGCATATCCAAACCCAGAAAATTCTGAATTTGGTCATTTGTTGCAAACTGAAGAGTTGTTGAGTACTTTAGATGTTATCAATTCTGAAATTTTACAAACGTTAGGAAAGGAAAATATAAGTGATTTGGAAAGATTGGTGAGACACGATGGTGCTCTTTTGGGATTATTAGTTGAAAAGGGTAAAAATGAGAGTTTGGTTTTAAGATTGGATGATTTTTTGGAATGATAAGTTCTATTTTAACTACACTTTTAATGATATAATGAACGAAATGATTTTTTGTTGGTTGTAGGAACAGTAATGATAAATAAATAGATAGATAAATAGATAAATAGATGAATAGATAAATAAATAAATCAATGAATAGATAAAGGTAGAAATCAATCTGATTTTCCCCTCAAATTTTCAAGCAAATCTTCACTCAATTTGACAACAGAACCATCAGCTGTAATAATCCTATAAAAATCATTAGGTTGATAACTTCCTTTCTTAATCTTTCCCTTAGATGTCACAGCGACAAATCCAAAAGTGTCTTCGATTTCAGGGATTCTTTGAAACTCTGGTGGTTTTCTAAGATCATAAATTGGCATATTCTGATCAGTAAATGCTTCTGATTCCATCAAGAACGTCATATCGTCTTGGATCGTGTCCGCAATCGTGGATTGGAGCTTCGAGAGGAACTCAGGGTTTGATTTGAACGTCTTACTGATGGCCGTAGGTAACGGTGAAGCTAATTGGGATGGGTCTATGTCATGGACGTAAACTTCCCCAATTGGAGGTTTTGCTGGATCTCTGAAGAAGGACAACGAGACAGCATTATTCTTAAGTGGATGTATGTACACCTGGGAGTTTCCCTTCAGAGTGGATAATCCCTTTGTAAACGTTCTTAATGTCGTTGAATTTGAAATCATTGCTGTTTAATGGTTTTACAATTAAATACTAAAAGGCAAAAAAACATTAATTAAACATAGACACCGAGACAGTCTGATAGGAACACAGCACCGATTCCGAATGTGAGAGACGCAAGAGCTCCAACAGTGAAGAATTGTAGGATGTTGACAATGCTGAGATTGCTCTTGTTGTTGCTCACAGTGACTGATAGTAAGAACAGCGTGATTGCTAGGAAGAAGACAGCTAGAAAGCGTTGTTGGGAGTACTTGACTGGAGCTGTCGAGGCTTGTGGGGCGTACGAGGACCAATCTTTGGCTGCGTCGTACATGTCCTTTTATATGGTTAATAGTGGTTGGTAATGGTGAGGGTCGTGTCACGTACGATGAATTGTTCAGACATTGATGTGTGTGAGTATTATTTATGATTTATTGTCAGTGTCTTTGTAAGTTTCGGTGAAATAAATTTTGTTTCAGCTCTTTACTCAATTCATTTGATTCACACTAAATGAACTCACTCATAAGAAAAAGACTATACTCCACTGCTACACACACCAGCATTGCACCTGCACTACACAATATTCCACAACGCTGGACAAAGTTGAAGGAACTGGAGCAGGCTGACATCGTCGACTATTTAGCTATCAAATCACAGGAACCATGGATCAATCTCACAAACAACGAGAAGAAAGCCATGTACTATATCTCCTTTGGTGAATGGGGACCAAGAGCTAAAGTGCCTCCAAAGACTCTGTCTGGGGCACTTTTGAAAGGTCTCTTCTCAGGTGTCATGTTCATCGCATTTGGTATATCGTTGTATAATTATGCAATTGATGAAGAACATAAAGTAAGAGAGAAGAAGATAGAGCAGATAGTAGCAGAATTGAAAGAGAAGCAAGCTGCAGAACTTGCAGAGAAACAGAAGAAGCAATACTGGTTGTTCTAGATAATGTTCATGTCAAATTTTTATGAACTTGTAGCTAAAACAAGTCAAATTTACAGAATATACAAACACAACTTATAATGATGAAAAACACTACTGTAATAGTGAAATATTGGCCAATACGCACTAACCAAGTCTCTTTATCTGAATGTTAGTCAAATAAATGAATTCAAATTCAAAAAAAAATATGATAACCGCGAGGTTCGAACTCGCGCCTCCGAAGAGACCAGGACCTTAACCTGGCGCCTTAGACCACTCGGCCAGGTTACCATATTTAAAATGAAAAAATATGATGAGCCATTATTAGCCGTCTAACCTTAGAAATGTGAAAACCCGAGCTTCAACTTTGCGTTAGCATTAAAAGTATTTAACAACAATATTCATTGTCTACGCTTTCAATTGATCTATTTCAATTGCTTATTAAATAAGTTTTAGTAGATTTATGGTCAAATTTTGTTTTTAAAGGAACAAAATTTCGAAAGAAAAAAGCAATGTTTGGCACTGAGTGAAAAATTGTCATTATTGCTTATATGAAATTACCTGAAAGCAGTACTTAATCTAATAAGATCTTTATTTCAATAAATTTCCTAGAATCACTAAGTGTCGTTCCTCATGAATTACAAAATACGTTGAATCCTAATTCAACTTCTGAGCTCTTAACATCTGAATTCTGAAACTTGCCCATCATTTCATTCAATGTTATTTTGAACTGAATGGTACGTTATAGAAAGTGTAAACTGATGAGTTAAGTTGTCAACTGATGGGTATATGTTTCAGTGATTGTTTCTTGTAGTTGTTGTAATCTTTGTTGTTGTAGGTTTCCCAATCAGGCAATTCCCGCTTTTGTGATTTTATTTTATCCATCATTAACTTTGAGCTCCTTTTTGTGGATTATCTTAGACTGTCAGGTATTCAATCTTTCTAATGCTTTTGTTTGTCAAATGTCATGTTTCTTGTGTCAAAAAATAAATTGTACTTAAATAATAAAATGATAGACAAAGATCCCAGATCCCAGCAAATTGTGTTTGCTGATCGTAAGTGCTAAAAAAAACAATACGATCCAGCTGTATAGTATAGAAGATAAAATTTTAGCTCTCATTATGTTTTCGTTACTGTGTGAAAAGAACACTACACCAACTGTTTCTTCTCTAACTGAGACGACTATTAATTGTTTTGAAGCGTTTCCTGTTCTAGAACATGAAAAATCAGGCCGCTGAAAATGACAGATTCTTAAAACACAGCCTTTACATATTTGATTGTGTATGTACAACGTACAACGTACGTAATATTGAATAACTACTTAGTTCAAGAATCAATAGAGACTACGTATGTCAGTAATAACATGTTTTTGAATTTTGAAATACTATGATCACTTTTTTGATTAAATACACTAAATGCAGATAACTGTCAAGTGAAGTACAACTTCCATCAGAGTTTCAAATAAAAGAACGTTTGTGATATCATTTAAAACGTTTTACAACGGCATATATCTTGAATAAAAAGTACATTGTACATGGCATCACACTTTCCTATATCTTGGTATCAGTAACCCAATGCACAATCGAAGGCCTTCTTCTACATAATCGTCAAGGCTAGAGTTATCTCATATCAACCTGGAAGAATGGTTCTACTACTCCAAGAGAATGCTGCACAACCGCATTTGTAACATTATCAGAATAATTCATTTTCGTTACTTTCAAATAAGGTTCAATTAATAGTAAAAGGTTCTTTCTCCTTTAGTCGAAAGAATATTCAAATTTCAAAGTCAGATAAAACCTCATTGCAACACTTCAACGGGTTTAGTGGTTGGAGTAAGAAAATAATATGCAGAGTGTCTTATTTTGATAAAGCAAACTCCACAGTTCAACAAGCTGTTAAGCCATCATCCTTGATCCCTAATATGGGTCACTACGATTACGGTTGTAGTTAATGGTCATGAACCAAGTTGTATTTACCTTAAGCATGTAAAAAATAATGCTGAGGAGGCATCCAACTGGAAAAATACAGAATTGATAAACTTCAAGAAGTATTGAAAGATTGTACGAGTCGATAAAAGAATGAAGGTGTTGGGTTCTGAATGAATTATTATGTGTCTGTGTTTAATGACAGAATTAATCGCAGATATCCTTTGTATACTTTGTACAGATAGGAAATTCTGGAGTCTGCACCCAAATCTACCTTTAGTTGCATTCCACTAACAAAGTTAATGCAACCTAATCACGGTGATAGCATTGTATACCTTGATCACTTAAGTTGTATAGCTATAATGAATTGAATTTTGATAAGTAGGATGCCTTTGATGAAGTACACTAACATTTATGAACTAATATATCCCGATAAGGCCTAGAGTCCTGATCATGGGAATGACGACTTGAAAGTTAGAACTTGAACAACAATTGAGAATGAAGAATTTAAAGCATGGTTAAATCAGCTTTCAACAGTTTATTCATGGATTACTTGTGTGTTCTTCTAAAACATCTTAATTCAGGAACCATGTCGTCTGCACCTTTCATGAAATGCGTTTTTAGCTACGGAGGGCTCTTGTCTGACGTTTTCTAGATAATGAGCACACAAAGTTTAACTGTAATAATGGTCGAAATCACAAATCCTATAAAAACACAAACAGGCAGTACCCCAATATGATAGGCTGGAATTATTAATACAGAGGAAGAAGATAACAGTTTAATTCTATGCCTTTGTTGAAGTAAGTCGAAACGATCCTTGTTTTTAACATTTTTGATTTTAAAGAAAAGGCGACGAATGACGCAAAATATTATTAAATGAAAAAGAATATGCAACAGAGTAAAAAGGAACAATCATCCGAAGCGCACAAATTAATTGCATTCAAAAACCTTCAAATTGGGGTCAACAGGGAATAAATTGTCATCTAAATTTGTCAATAGGGATACAGTCAAGGCCAACAAGTTCAATAAGCTTGAAATCCCAACAAAGATCCTCGTTTACATGTTATTGGTTGTTCAGGTATTTTTTTTATAGTGAGGGAGATCTTCTGAAATCTAGAATCTATCAACTAATTGAGAAATGAACGCTTATGTGCACTAATTCGGAAGAAAATGTAAATTTACTGCGCCAAAATGCATTAATTAATGCATAAAAGGTGTTCAATTTCAGGTAATTTTGACGGTTTGAATGCCGGAAAAGCAGGAATATTTTCTTCTCATACAAAAACTTATAAAATCCCGTTTTTTTTCATGCAGTTAAATGTATCTATTTACATTTTTTAACGTTTAGTTATTTTTTATGAGTTTTTTTTACCATTCAGAAAGGTTACTGCCTTTCCTATGCAGTTCAATTATATAAAAACTAATTCTTCCAAAATTTTCCAACTGGCAATTCGTTCAATTCTTCAAATTCAGCGTTCAATTCAATCCAATCATCCATCTTTATATTAGTCCTTTCCCTCAACTTCAATTGATAACTTCCTACACTTTTCATGTCCTTCCGTTTAATTTTCCTATCATAGATTTATACCGAGTTTATCCCAGTTATAAGACAACAACAAGACTATCCCAGTTTTTTAAAGACTAAAGAAACTATGAACTCCAGTGAAGATTTTCCTTCAATATCCATGTCTAATGGAAATATAAGTCCAACCACAGAGCTTGGAACTGGTTTATACGTTACCAATTCAAGAAATGAATCTATAAAATCATATGAATCTTCAATGAACTCCGCTATAACAAAAACCTCATACAATTCAAGCATTCAAAACAAGGTTAAAAACATCATTAATAGAAAAAGATCACAAAGTTTAAATTATGGAACGACAAACCTCAATGATTCACAATCCAATTTATCGCCATCAACATCATCTGTCATATCAACATCAGGTTCGAAATTCAAACTCATGAGAAATAAATCCTTAGCTTCAATTTTACCTCCTAATTTACCATCTTTAGTGACTTCATCTTCGAGCACAAGAGACAATTCAATCTCTAGTCTTAGTGACTTTGAAATGGAATTCCCAGCATTGTCACCATTGACAAGAATTGAAGAAAACTCAGTTGAACAAACTGGAGTCTTTGCAAAGTATCCATTAGACCCTCAAATCACTACACAGGAACAACAAAAGATTCAAAGAATCAAAGATTTGAGCAGAAATGGAAATTTGTCAGAAACTGATATCACTTTGTATGACAATATTGCAGATAATATCTTGAAAAAAGTCAGTGTCAGTGAACATAAAACTGATTCATTCGATTGGAATATTTAAAAAAGTTCACTAAAATTATCTTCGTCTATTATTGTGTTTTTAACGTTACAGTTTGAGCTTTTGTTTTACATTGATTTATTGCATCTTCGCATATATAGAAATTCATACAATGATTTGTTGTTTCGCCAGCTGGTCTGTTTGGAATTACAATCATAATATCCACATTGAATGTGGTTCATCCTATTTAGATTATAAATGTTATCATTATTCGGAGAAACAAGTAGAATACAACGTTCAATTATATCTATAAAACTGCATTAAATATTATCACAATCATTGTTCTTTAAGTTCCTTCTCTGCATTGATCCAAACTTTAGAAAGGCCAGAAGCACCAGAACACAAACCACAAACTAAATAAATTACTCTATGAATCTTCAAATCGAAAACATCAACGGAATCACAAACTAAATCACACAATAATTTGAAAAGATCAATTTTGATCATATTTTCATCATGTTTTAGTTGTTTTAATTCAGTCACTATTGAATTTTGATGACCTGATGGTGATTTATTATTAAACTCTTTTAAAATCTGTGATCTCAATGGTGAACTATCAATATTTTCGACCAATTTCTTAGATAACTGTGATGCTCTTTTCCTCACTTGATACTGAATGTTTAATTGCATTTGTTTTGATTTGATATCACTTAATGTCCACCAATTTTGTTTCAAACTTAACAAAATATCATAATACCATGCAACATCAACATGTCTTCCCACAAATTTTCTCAAAGGCTTGTTATTCAAGACACCCAAGTTGCATAACAATAACAACTCGTCAACTATACCATAGTAGAAGTTGATAAATTCAGATAGGAAACTCTCATTGAAGAAAACTTTTTGGAAATGGTCTAATGTAGGAGTTTGCCAAAATTTAGTAAATCTTTCAAAGATGACTTTTATTCTATATGGGGTACCACCAAATCTCAAAGCAAATCTGAACAGACTTATATTTGTTGTCAATAAAGTGATTTTTTTCTCTAATGTAGTTGAATTTAAGAACAATAAAAGTTTCAAATATTTGATTGGTGTTGTGTAATGTTCTAAAGGATTAATTGACAAGTTATCAAATTTCTCATCAACTATATACCTTCTGGTATTGATCAAATAGTATTTTATCAGATGTAGTATATAACTTAAAGTCTTTGTTAATTTATCTTTACCAACTGTTAGTCCAAGTATTTTCTTATAAACGTCCAAAGTTGACACTGCTTTAAGGTGTTCTTTCTCAACTTTCTCTATCAGTGAGCCAGTAGAAATCTCCAGAGATTCGTATTCCTGTGATTCGAGTGATTTTAATGGGGATGAAGGCTGTAAAGGCTCCCTTATTGGTTCGAGAGTGAAATTATTGTAAGAGTCACTGGCATGATCCTGGAATGGGGAAGGAGATGGTGACTTCAGCTTGAGGTTGACGTAGTGCGAGGAATCGAACGCAGTGGAGTCACTGAGCACCTGAGTGGAATAATCCATTGCTTCTAGTCCACGTATTTCTCGTGTCGTAAATCATTCTTTTGATCTTTTGATACTTTTTTGTTTACTCATTCGGGAATGTGTGGGTGTTACTACAGAGTGTTTCATCATTAGTATCATATTGTCATAAATATCATGGTAAAGTGCTAGAAACTGCCTGCTAGGAAGTTTCCCACGAGGAAGCTGGCGACCCAGTATCTGCTGTCTGTGAAGTAAAAGGCATCGATCATTCCTGGACCAGGACAGACTCCCAACAGGCCCCAACCTACACCGAATATGGCATTACCTAATAAGAACTTGGTGCTGATTTCAGTACTGTTGGCACAGTTGAAAGCTCCTGTCAATATTGGCTTTTGTACTCTTCTCCAGATAAAGATGTTTGGGATTATGGTGAACAAGACGATCATGATCAGTGATGGATCAAATTGAGCCGGTGTTAATAACGATAAGAAACCTATTGTCTTAGTGACATCCAACATACCAGAAACGTGTAAACCAATACCAAACAAGAACCCATCAAAGACATTATAAAACAATTTCATTAGTTTGGTTTGTTTGATGTTGATTTTTGGGAAGACCACATAAGTCAAGAAAGCAGATACTCCAAGCAAGCCATAAATCCAAGTTGGAACAATACCGTCATTGCTGGACACATAGTAGTTTGGGACCATTGGATCAAACTGGTTTCCTAGATCAAGATACTTGACCACAAGCATTGCAACACCAGAGAAAGTTGCTACAGCAGCCAGTGATCTTGCTCTGAGTCTTGAAAGACCTCCAATCATGTGGCCGGAAGTACAGCCACAACCAAGTTTAGTACCCACACCAGCCAGGAACCCAGCTAAAGAGTAGAGAAACCATCTTGAAGACTCAGCACTAGTGAAACTCAGTAGATTTGAAGCAGGGATAGAAGGAACGAAGTCTGTAGCAAAGTTCTTCACGACAATTGCAGAACCAACTAGACCAAGTATGACCGAGATGCTTTCACCTCGTAACTTGAAAAAAGAGCTTGAAAGCACAGATGAAAAGCCAATAGTCTCACCAAGTTGTTTGTAGTGGTTTGTAGTGCTCAATTGGATAAAAAGAGCACCAATAGCTGAAGTAATAGGCGTGAAAGACATTATTTGCTATCAAGATAGAAGAAATTTTATAAGTACAAATCCGAAACTATTTATACAGTTTTTCAGTATATTTCAAATTTATAGCCATTTCGGGGATTGATTATTCTATATAGTTATGAGATCCTCTTGCTGCTCTTTATGCTCTAGTTCCCTATCTAGTTCTCTAATATATTGCACTGCAGCTGTCAAGCTGACCAAATAGTACTCTGCTTCACTGTTTCTGATGAATGAAAAGCGTTCAATATACTTCAAGTTCGAGTACAAGTTCCGTATCTGTCCTTTCAAACATGTGTAGACTAGTAAGGGCAAGAACTCGTCTGCATTTTGGTTCTGGTTTGAGTTCTTGATCAATTGGAAAAGAATTTTGCAGGCATTCAAAAGACACACAATCTTCGCTCTAGGTGCTTTATACTCTGAGACTTTATTCAATTCTGATGCTGCTAGTTTTATGAAATCTCCACCTTCAGAGATTAATTGCTGGTCAACGTCGAGGTCTTTGTAGTCCAAGTTGGCGTACTTCTTGTAGTTCACCTTTATCTGCTGATCAATGTCGATATCTTCTCTATGTGATTCATCTAATTCTTCGATATCTGGAGAGTAGCAGTAGTTGTATATCTTTGTCATCACCAATTTCTCCACACCAAACTTCGCATTTGACAACTCTTTCTCGTTCAATACACTGAATGGCTGATGCACAGACAACTGCTCGAAGATGAACGTGACAAAGTCCTGTACGAGCTTGCTTTGTTGGTCTGCTGTGAATATCTGGCTTGTGAAGTTGTTGATGAATGAACGTATGTAGCGAAGCACAGGATCGGCTTTTCTGGACTTTAACTGGCGAAGGAAAAGGTCAAAGTTCGGTTTCACTTCTGACATGATACAATATGGAGGAGTCAGTTTGTATCTATTATTCGAAGGAGAACGATTTCTGTGGTGATAATCTATTCTTGTTTACAAAAAGATTTTTTCTATCATCGAAATTTCCGAAAAATTTAAGCGATGAGATGAGCTCTTAGGCTAGAGTGAAAAGACGGAGATTCGATGTGTGGAATATTGTTCCAGTGTTACAAAAACCGTCAGGATGGTGATTGTTTAAAGAAGGAGTTCGATGTGTGTCCAATCAGTGAGAAGATCCGATTTCTGGAAGGCTCAATAGCACCATCAAGTACATTCATGGGCATAATACCGTTGATTCATTCAAGAGGTCCAGACTATGCCAGTTTAATCATCAAACCGACCTATTCTGCTTTCAGTTCTGTGTTGTCTTTGAGATCTCCCTTCACTAAACAGCCTATTCTACAACAGGATGAATTAAATAGTGAAGATGAGTATGTTATTCAGTTCAACGGTGAATTGTATAATTCTGATATTACTGGTAATGATACCGTCTACTTCAGTGATAAAGTGAAGGAGATTGGTGTTGTTGAAGCGATTAAGAGCTTGGAAGGTGAGTTTGCATACGTTATTTATGATTTAAAGAAGCAGAAAATATGGTTTGGAAGGGATTCTATTGGGAAAAGAAGTTTAGTTTATAATGTTGATGATAATGATGGATTGATAGTTGCAAGTTTGACAGGGAAATCACATGGGGATTGGTTTCAAGATTGTTTAGCCGGTATCATCTATGAGTATGATGTCAAGACACTTCAGACTATAAAAATAGAATTCAAGGAACAGTATGTGATAAATACAGAAACAGATAATGATTATGAACATAAAGCAAAACGTCTTGAATCATTGGATAAGGTTTTAAAAGATGCAGTTAGCTTAAGAATAAAGAATATTCAACCATATCATCATCATGATACCATAATTGGAGGGAAGAAAGTGGCTTCTTTTGCAATCTTGTTTTCTGGTGGGTTGGATTGTACCGTCATTGCTGCGTTGACTGCTGAATTATCACCAAGAGGGACTATAATTGATTTATTGAACGTTGGGTTTGACAATCCAAGAACTGGACTTGAACCACAAGATGCTCCAGATAGGAAACTGGCCATTTTATCAACGGATAGGTTGAACGAGAAATATAATGACAGAGGAATAAGGTTTGTGTTGAAAAAGATTGATGTTCCATTTGATAAATATTTGGATGCTAGAACGAAAGTCATGGAGTTGATGTGGCCAAAGAATACAGAGATGGATCTAAGTATAGCAATTGCATTCTATTTCGCATCAACACAGAAAAGTCCTGGTGCGATTGATGATGATGAAGAAGAAGAAAAGCCAAAAGTTTTGCTGAGTGGATTAGGTGCAGATGAATTATACGGTGGTTATCACAAACTGAACAATAAATCCAGTGAGGAATTAGCAGTTGAATTAACTCGTCAGATCAATAACATTTATGAAAGAAATTTACAACGTGATGATAAAGTTATTGCTGATAATGGTGTCGAAGTTAGGTATCCTTTCCTAAGTCAACATGTCGTCAAATTTTCAACAGAGGAAATAGAAATCAACTACAAAGTATCTAAATACATTTTGAGACAATACGCTTTATTAAACCTTGGGTTAGAGTGGATTTGGGAAGAACCTAAAAGGGCAATTCAATTCGGTGCTAAAAGTGCTAAAATGACAGCTACAAGTGGGAAAACCAAAGGAACTGATGAATTGAAATGAAAAGATAAAATTAAATAAAGTATTAGATTGTACAATGAATAGTATAATATATTTAGAAATAAATGAACTAGAATCAAATATTTTTGTGTATAATTTTAAATCTTAACACCAGATAAGCATAATATCCATTTTGCAGCCTCTTGAAATCCAAAAGCACAAATCATGGTGACCCCTTCATAAATACATATCTTACTCAACTCCTTCATTATCACATCACTGTTTTCAACATCTACCACAACTATCATTATGGAATTCTTGCCTTCTTTGCCCTGTGTCACGTTATCTAACTTCCTCTGTATATACTCCGGGTGTAGTTTATGATATTTCAATGAAAGAAAAACAATGCGACGTGACCTTGTCATATAGTCGAATGGAGATGATTGATGGACATAACTCCAGTTGATATTCGTTAGATGTTGTAGTAATGGATTACCCGTTTGTGATTTATTCACTTGTAGACTCGCTGGTTTCGACTTAGCAGCAATATTTGGATCAGTGAAAGGTTGTCTGTTGGTGTTGTGGAATGCGTTTATTCTCTGTTTCTTCTGTGGTTGGTTGGAAGTAGGTGTAGGAGATGGTCTTGATGAGTTTGATGAAGATGCAGGTTGTGGAGATGACCGTTGATGCTGGGGCTGAGGCTGCTGTAGAGCTCCATTCTGAGCCCTTTGCTTCTGTTCCCTGATCTTCTGGACCTGCGCACTCACTGCAGCAAACGAGGTTGTGAAGTTTCCTGACATAGTGATTTATACTGGTTTTGGTAGTTGGTATTAAATGGACTTAATAATTAATGCTCGGATTTGACTTATATCAAAACATCATGAAGGAAATTATCTACGCTAAATTGATTTAAATAAAAAGAAATTCTCTACATGAATTAGTAATTTAAACAATATGGTATTTATTATCTATTAACTTTTACTCTGATTCCTTTTTCTTTTGTGCTTCTTCTTCTAGTTCTTGCTGATGTACTTTTTCTCTTAAGACAGCATCCACTCTAAGTAACACCTGTTCTTTCTCCTCGATGAGTCCTTGCAATTTCTCAAAATCTCTCTCTAATTGTTTGATCTTACCTTCATAGAATACAATTGAATCTTTACTGTTCTTTTCAACGAAGTAACCAGTACCCACATCGACCAAGTACTTGTCTGCGTCTTTCACTTTTCCTGGAATATACAGCGATGAAGACAAAGGCACAAGGATTTGCTTGTCCTGTGCAGTAGACATGCTCTGTAAACTGGATACATTGTCTTTATATTTCGATAATGCAATTGATAATGCCTCTAATGAGGTTTGGAAATGATCTGCTTCTGATTGCAAGTCCTTGCGAAACTGGAGCAGCTGCTGTGGTGGCAGTGCTGTGATATCAATACGGTTGTTGGACATGTTGACAGTCTTTATGATCCTTCTAAGCTACCAGAAAATGAATTAATTTTAATGTATTCATTGATATACTTGATAGAATAGATTCATGATTCAAAGAAATGAAAAGTTTCGCGAATTGTCTGTCCTCGGAAATTTTCTCAATTCCGGCTCATCGCAAGTAAATTTTTTTGAACTTTTTTTTTAATAAGAAGAAATTATTTTAATCAAGAATTAGATTTAAAGATTTTAGTTATTTCAGAGGATTTTTATCAGGATTTCTTGATTTATTATGGTCAAACCGAAGAATCACTCAAAAAAGAAGGCTTCTCGTCGTGTGCAGAACGCATTTGAGATCGCTTCTGCTGAAGCTAATGCTGCTAATGGTAATTATTCAGATGATTCAGACGTTGATACTGGTAGAAACAGTGCCATTGTCAATTCTAGAAAGTTCACTAGAAGAGATGGCGATGATGAAGATGATGACGATGAGGAGTTTGAAGATGAGGAGATTGATTCTGATGAAGCAATGGGCTCTGATGACGATTATGACGTTTTAAATTCAAAGTTTTCACAGACTATTAGAGATAAAGAACAAAAGAAGAAGAAGGCAAAGAAAGAAGGTGCGTTCTTTGAAGAGGAGGAGGAAGAGGATTATGATAGTGTTGATGAAGGTAATTTCGTCAGTTTGTCTGAAGTTTGGGATCTAGATGATAAAGATAAAGCAAAAGCATCAAAGAACGGTCAAGATTTAGTGCTTGATGATAATTGGGAATCTGAATCTGAAGAAGAATCTGACGATGATGAATCTGACTCGGAATCTGATGACGAAGATGATGAAGAGGAGGAAGAAGAAGAATTTCCTGAAGAAGATGAAAATGATAATGATTCAGATGTTGAATTGACAACATTGAAAAAATCTCTTACAAAGTTAGATCCAACTAAAACTAAGAAATATTATCAATCAACTAATGTTGCTGAAAATGAATTATCTTTGCCTGGTGGTGGATCAGGTATAACGTTATCTGATATGTTATCAGTTGTTGAACCAAGTGCTACTAAGGAAGCCGTTTTGATTAATCGTGATTTAGAAACGCCAAATGCTGACGATTCTAACAAACCATTAGCTGTTCCTTTACCAGTGCGAATCCAACAAAGAAATGAAAGAAGAGTAGCATATCAAATCACAAAAGAAGAGGTCAGTAAATGGGATGAAACCGTGAGAGAATTGAGACGTGCTGAACATTTACAATTTCCTTTACCACAACAGTTAGAACATGAAGATAGTGATGATGAAGAAGAAGAGATTAATAATGATACACATGGTGTCACTACGTTTGTTCAATCTGCAGAACCAATGAATGACTTGGAAAGTCGAATTGGTTCAATTTTAAGTGAAAGTAAATTGGTTGATGATAATGCAGAGTCTAAATTTGAGGAAATCCAAAGTGCTAAATTGAGTAAAGCTGATTTACAAAAAAGACATAACGAACTGAGAAGAATGAGAGAGTTGATGTTCAGACAAGAACGTGAAGCTAAAAGAATTAAAAAAATCAAGTCTAAATCATATCATCGTATCAAGAAGAAAGAATTATTGAAGAATCAACAATTAGTCGATGAAGCTAATGGTGATTTGGAAGAAGATGATGAAGACCACGATATGAAACGTGCCCAGGAGCGTATGTCTTTGAAACATAGGAATAATTCCAAATGGGCTCAACGGATGATCAAATCTGGTATGTCAAAAGATGCTTCAGCAAGAGGTGAAATGGAGGAAATGCTCGCTCGTGGTGAACAACTGAAAGCTAAGATTCTTGGTCGTGAAACAGGTGATCTTGATGAGTTTAATGATCTTAACGATTCTGATATTGATAGAGAGTTTGATGATGAAGATGATAGTGAAATTAGAGAGAAGACAGGTAAGACTGGTGTTATGAATATGGCATTTATGAAGAACGCAGAAGCTAGAGAACGCACTGAAAATGAAGAATATAAAGCAAAATTGAGAAAATTGAATCATGATGAAGATATTTCTGAGTTCGAAAGAGCAGTACAGGAAGATGATGAACAATCTGGTGTTAATATCCATTTGAATACAGGTAGAAGAGTTTATGCACCAGGTGCTCAAGACATTAATGTTCAAATGAAGAAAGTCAATGAAAAAGTGTTAGAGGAAGATGAAATTGATCAATCTAAATCTTTGACTAATAGACTGACTTCTGGACATGTCAATAAGAATAAGAAAATATCAAATCCATTACAAAGTACAAATATTGAAAAATCTAAAGACAAATCAAATAATGATGGACATGATGAGGAATCTAATCCTTGGTTAACAGCAGATGATTCAAATGATGTTTTGAAATCTAAAAAATTAAGAATCATTGATGAAACTTCTTCGAAATTAGATAAATCAGCTGCTAAGATTAATAAAAAACGTAAAGCTGATGCGGGTAAATCTTCTAACTTGGAGCAAGATGCATTGATTGATATGAACGAAACTTTACGTATAATTGATCCACATGCAGATGATGCAGATGGTGACAACTTGTCAGATGATGAATCTGGAGTTTATATGTTTAAACAAAAAGATTTAATCAAACAAGCATTTGCGGGTGATGATGTCGTTGCCGAATTTGAAGAAGAGAAGAAGAAAGTTGTCATTGATGAAGGTGATCAAGTTGAAGATTTATCAATGCCAGGTTGGGGTGGTGATTGGGCTGGTGGTAATCCAAAGAAAAAAAGAAAAACGAACCAAAATTATTTCAAAGTTACCAAAGGTGTTAATTTTGAACATAGAAAAGATAAATCAATGAATAACGTTATCATTAATGAAAAACAAAACAAGAAAAACGAGAAATATGAATCAGTTGCAGTCCCATACCCATTTGAAAGCAGAGAACAGTATGAACGTAGTTTGAGAATGCCAATTGGTCAAGAATGGACAAGTAGAGAAGCACATCAGAAATTAACAATGCCAAAAGTTATTGCAAAGAGAGGTGTTATCATTAATCCATTAAAAAGACCAACAAAATAAGTTTCAATACATAAATTAATATTATAGATCTACAAAAATCATTGTACAGATATTACTTCATTTCTATTCATTTAATCTTGAGAAAATTATAAACTTTCTAATCTGTCATTGATCTCTTGAGAAGTTAATTTTCTAAATCTTGGACCCTTTGCACCTTCAACACCTTTAAACCCTAGTAAATCGTCATTCTCTTCACCAACAATTGCGATTTCAACGTTATCACCATTCATATCACCTTCAATTGATTCTTTCAAACTTAACAATGCAATATGAATAGCATCTTCTAATTCTAATTCTTCATTCCATCTTTTTTCTAAAAAGGTTTTCGCACTAGTGGAACCTTTACCGATGGCAGTTGCCTTCCATGGGAAGAAAGAACCTGAAGGATCAACTTGATATAGACCAAATCCATTAGAATCGTCATAACCAGCAACTAATAAACTAACACCAAATGGTCTAACACCACCTGATTGCGTGCTTTCTTGCATGATTTTTGCAATTTCTGAAACGAGGATCTTGGTAGGAGGGTATTCGTTGTAGATTCTTTTGTAATTCGTGTGTGAGATCTTTCTTGATTTATCAATTAAAACTCTGAAATCAGGACCCATACCACTATAGACAGCACCGATATCTGGTGTGATTAAAGAGATCTTGGACAATGATTCCGGGTTGTTCAAAGATGAGACGGACTTCTTCTCAGTGGCAAGAACGATACCGTTGGTGGCCTTGATACCTAAGGAGGTGACACCTTGTTTCACAGCATTCAAAGCATATTCAATCTGCACTAGTTTCCCACTAATGGAACAAAGTTAGTACTCAGTAATCAATTGGGCCCTTTGAAAAGAGCATTGAAAGTGTAAGGTACGTACCTTGGAGAGAATGTGGTAAGAGAGAACGAGTATCTGTCAGCCATTGTTCTTTCCCAATTGTTTTCTGTATTTGAAGTCTTTTGTTTATTCAATTAAATTAGTTTTTTGCCATCGAAATTATTATGTAAGAAATTTTATACAATCTAAAACTAAAATGGATATCAAGTAGACATATATCGCATTATTAAGCATTGTTTGTCAATAATGTATGCTTTGATGATTGATCTAGTACTGCCATAAGCTGTAACCGTTAATGTTAAATTTTAATATTTCTACAAGAATTTTTTTGAGGTCTTGGTCTATCTCTTTTAAGGCAAAACCTTGGGTTATCAACACTGAATCAAGTAGATACCTTTTTAAACTGCTCTACTTACATAAGATTCACTTGTCTTTGAAATGGAATTGAAGAGAGCGCCCTAATACATTAATTTGATATCCAGTACTTCGCAATAACTACAGAATGTATTACCATTACATTCATTAAGTAATATATTATAATTTATGGTACAATGCTAGTATTTTGAGTAATTTCAAGTATAAGAGCACATTATTACGCCTGTGTGTTTTTCAAATACTTCCACATTGATGCAGCCAACTCTCTCACTGTTTTATCGTCAATCTTCCTTACATGAAGGAAATTGCACAGTTCACCTCTGTCACAGACACCTTCCTCGTGTTGTCTGCAACTGGCCTCATTCAAGCTTCTCACTGGGGATAATTCACAGTAAACAGGCTTTCCAGCATACCATCTTGATGCAAAGTTGTCTCTTGCCTGTTGTGCTGCTTCTGCTGAGGAGAATTGTATGTAGACATTTCCTTGTAAATGGTTATTACCATTCTCACAGACAGTCAAGGCATTCACCTGTGATTTTGAAATCAGCACTGCTTCAGTAAATATGTCTTTATAGAACTTGATGAAGGTCTCCTTATCTGAGTGTGATTCTGGTTCGTTTGTAGATGTTGATGATGATGCTTCTGTCATGTCTTCTGGATGGTATAGATTCGTGAGTAAGATGGTATTGGATCTTGTAGGTTTCGTGTGTTTACGAGAGCACTTCTCACCGTGACGACATGCCCCGATCTTGGAGTAGAACTGACAAAGCTCAGACATTGTGTTTGATTGAGATGATATTTGTAATGAAGTAAAAAGTGAAATTATTTTATTTTTCATAATCACCGCAGACTTTAAACTGTTAAATACTCATTGTGAATAAAATGGGAGTAAGTGACTCTGATGAATGATTATAGTGACTGTATATTAACAGCAACAGAATGACGGTTCCATCAAACTTTCAAGAAAGGATTTAATAGTCAATCAGACACCTACAGCTAAACATAACTCCAATTCTACTACTATTCAAACAGTATGTCATCTATCCAATGATCCATTGAGCCTACCACTCGTAAGTGATTACAAAGGGAATATATACAACAAGATAGCCATGCTGGAGTATCTGATCAATCCTGAATCTTATTCTTCGAAACAGAAAGAATTAGTAGAGCATATTAAGACGAAAAGAGACATAGTTGAATTGAATATAAAGAGAATTGATAAAGATAAAACTGCTGATATTATGAAGATTAGTTGTCCAATTACAGGGGATATTTTAGGTCAGACTGGAGGGAAGTTTGGATACGTTGTAAATTGTGGTGATGTCTTTGCAATTAGAAGTTTGAAAGAGTTGAAAGAGAGTAATAGTGTCAAGAAGAATGGCTTGATTCATGGTAATGATAAAGATAGTAATGAGAAAGAAGATCAGATATGTCCAGTTTGTGATTCGAGATTCGAAGATGATGATCTAATAATAATTGGTGCAAAGGATGATGATTTGAAGAAACAAGAAGATAGAATGTTGACGCTCAAAGAGCATGGACTAACTCATTCTTTGAAGAAGAGAAAAAGTAATGGATCGTCTAAAGATGGTAAAAGCACGAAAAAGAAGAAAGTATAAGTGTTTGTTGTACCTTTTAGGAAATTAATATAGAATTTTAGGTATTGTCATTATTGACATGCTAGTTTACACATGGGTAAAAATCAGTAGACTAATCGAAGTCTCTGTTCTAATTAATAGAATCTCATATGGTATTCTACATCAATCAGACGATGATAAACGTGTAATAATAAATGGTAAAATAACCTCAATCAAATAATAATAAATACAGGACAATAAAATGATATGATATTCACAAGAAATGGTAAGGAATGATAAGCAACATTAAACAAGGCACATATAATTTGCTTAAAAACAAAAAGAACACAAAATCATATTCCGCAAATGGATTTATCTAGTTGGTTGTAGCAGAGTCTTCTTCATTTGATTTTTCGATAACTTGTTGTTCATATTTCTTACCGTTTAAATATATCTGCCAACTTAGACCACCGATAACGTATAGTGAACCTCCAACTAAGGAAAGAACAGTCAAACGATGCACAGCATCTGCAATTCTAGTGTACCAAGGATAACCTCCAGCCATTGTGTCTAATTATTTTAATGATGGTTCTACTATTGTTTCTTCTTTACTTATAAAATCTTCATTTTTTTCAAAGAACGGAGCAAAAAGTTACCCTGTTGATTACATAATTACAGCCAATGCTACAAATATTTCAAACGCCGAACAAATACTAAATTTGCACTAAACTTTCTTCAAAACTTCAAATATATCTCTTGTAAACCTTATAGTAAACCCAATCTCTGAAGTTATTTAATTGGTAAGCAATCCAGTTTAAATAGCTGGATCCACCGGCTTGAAGATCGGCAAAACGGTTCTTTGCATCGTAAGTAGCACCACTGACATACCATCTAGTATTGGTTTTAGCTAGATTGATCAATTGTTCTCTCGTAGTTGGCTGTCTTGGACGAATTCCAAAAGATAACAGATAATAATTTAAATCAGTATCTGACCAGTAATCAAAAAATTGATCTTTAACCGTTTTCTTTGGCTTAATACCGTTAACTTTTTCAACAACTGCGGAAGTAGCAGTATCAACGTATTCAGAAGCACCAGAATGAATCTTACTTGCATAGAAACCCAAATTGGCAAGGAACTGTTTGTAATAATCTTCTGATTTATCAGCAATATCTTTACCAGTATTGGCAGCACTGTCAGTTTGTTCATTTAACCATTTTTGAACGTTTTCTTTACTCCAACCTTTGAAGAAATCTTCATTCTTGAAATTGGTAATAGGTTTATACTTATTCTGTTTAACTAATTGAATCAATTGCCATTTAGTGGCAAAATGAGGAACTGGAACGTTTCTGGAGTCCAAGAAGGATTTCAATCTGTCACGATTCCAACCTTCAATACCAACAAAGAAAGTATCATTGATCAAATTATCAACACTTGAAGTGACTTTGCTCAAATAAGGACTAACTGATTTAGAGGCGGCATTTGACCAAGAATTGATGTCTTCTTTCAATTCGTTTTTGTTCTTTTGAGCAACTAATGATAATTCCTCTTTGTTGTCTTTGATGGAATCTTCAACTTCAATTTTATGAGCTTTCAACCAAGAGTATAATTGATTTGGGCTCCAAGAATTAAAGAAATCATCTCTGATTCCACCAAATTTGTCGAAAATTTCCTTTCCAGTCAAATCCAACTGTTCAAGGACTGAATCACGTTGATCAGCAGCATATTGGGAAGCACCATAAATATTTTCTCTAACCTTGCGTAACAAAGTCTCTCTGTTATCCTTCAATGAAGAATAATCAACATCATGATCTTTCAACCATTTCTTTAAAGCTTTATTGTCCCAACTGGAATAAAGCCAGTCACCAGCGTATTTACCACTTGCATCAGCAGATTTAGCAATTTGATAATAAGAATCACCAGCCAGCTTGGCTAATTGTGAGCGAGAGGTATATTTGGCTTCATCATATTTGATACCAGCTTTCTTCAACAACTTCTTCAAATCGTTCTCAGACCAAGTATTGAAAATCCAACTTTGGATATCAGAATAAGAATTAACAACATTGTCATAACCTTGAGCCACGCGTGATTTAGGACGACCAAGAACTTTTTGAGTGATTCCACTTAAACCATCAGCCCAAAATCCATTACCAACGCCCCAATGAGAAAAAGTGTTATAATTATCACCCTCGGTTGTTAATTTCTTTTCCATAGCTTTGAGTTCAGCTTGCTTTTGGCCCCATGTGTCTTTGGTCAATTGCTTCAATTCCTCAATTGTACTCTTCTTTCTGTTGAAAGAGATTGAATTATCAGAGAGATAATCCTTCAAATCGTTAATATCCCATGATTCGATCAGAGAGTCTGAAGAAGAGGAAGAGGAAAATGGCCAACTAAAAGCGTTGGTGGTTTGCAAAACTGCAAACAAGAAGGTGATCAAGACACCGGCACTGCGAAACTTCATAATTTTGTAAATATTCTCAATCAATTAACTAATTGACAATATTCAATATTTGTTCATCTTTTAAAACTAAGTGGAATTAATTGGCCACCAATTCCAGTTTATATAGTTCATGACGAGAATGACACAATTATGTAGCAAACAAGAAATTGTGTCACTTTACATGAAGAATTAATTACTTGTTTATGAGCAACTCAGCAAGCATGTGTGTAATTATGTAATTGGAACATGTGCATTGAATTGCAATAATACAGCTGTGATCACAAGACGCAACAAAGCCCTGAGATCCTCACAACTGGTCTTAATTGTTTGATAAAGGTTCTAATTTACCTCTCAAATCTCAAACAGGACGATTTCCGAGGTATAAGTCACATGACAGTATCCTCGGTTTTCTGTAAACTGATTTTTTTTGTTTTTCAAAACAAAGACAACAGAAAGTGAAGAATTGTTTTGTATTTGATTTCTAATTGTTCGTGTTTTGTTTGAATCATAATGAGCATTTTCAACCAGATCGTGCCTACTCCGGTGCAAATTCCACAACACCAGCAGCAGCAGCTTGTCAATGGGAATGTGAATGCACAGATCTACAATCTTCCAGGAACAAGCACCCAAGGTTCAGACTTGTTGACCCATTTGGAGATGAACATCAAGGCTAAGATACACTTGGAGTGGTGTACGCGTACACTGTTGAGCTTTAGTAACTCTGCAGCCTACTTAGTAGCCCATGGATGGGTTTTAGAATATTTATTAGACGTGTTGGTTGAAGTTTCAAGTGATGATGTTGATCCTTTAAGTGTCCATAGTAAAGGTAAAGATGCTGCTTTGATCTTGAGAAATTTAACACAGGATGTCGAATTTACTCAATTGTTGGCTTTAAATGGTCGAACTAAAAAAGTGTTGTATGACGTTTTAAAAGATTACCAGGAGGGTTCTTGTGCAAAAGAAGGATTTGACAATGAACTCTTGTTTTATGTGGTGGAAGTTGTTGAGAGTGTCAGTTCTTATTATGCTCCATGTCCTAAAGATGATGATTTATTTTTGGTATTAGTTAAGATATTTGCTTGGAATAACGATAGAAGTTTGTTGATTTCAATAATGAGATCGTTTGCAAGATTTTTAGTTCGTTCTCAAATAAGTGTTGAAAGTTGTGCTGATAATTTACATTCTCCAGTCTTTGATAAAGTTGTTTCATTTTTATTAGTTAATGATTTTGATTTATTATTAACCTCATTGGATTTCTTATATCAATACACTTTACCAGGAAATGATAGAATTACAATATTATTAAAAACAACAACAAGAAAAGAAATACTTAAAACTAAGTTGGTTCAATTATTATCATATCAACAAAGTACACTCAATAGCCCAAATGACATCTCCAATTTAAAACCATTAAGATTAATTAAACGTACAAAACCACCAGTTCCTACATCAGCACCAAAATTATCACCAATTCATTACGCAGAAATTGCACACCTTAATGAACCATCTCGTGCCACTGCATGGATGCGTGCATGTTATCGTGCAAATCCAGAAGGTGAAGTAACACAAATTTCACTTTGGAAATCTTATGAATCACAATTTGAAAGTGAAGTCTTAAAATCAAAGAAAAAACTATTACCTGCTGTCGATTTCATCAAAAATGTTAATCAAGCATTCACTGGATCTAATGCTATGGTTATTAATTTGAATAATGGACAACGTAAGTTTATTATCAAAGGTATTGAACCACGTTTCACTTCAGTCGATAAAAGAACTGCGGATTTTGAAGCTTTTAATCCAGGTGCTTATTCAAATGCTAATTTGTTGGACCTTGCAATTTCAACTGAAGCACAACAAGAACATCTTCCAATATATTCAGCACCAACTAAACTTAATGATGTCAATAAATCTGCTGGTTCATTGTTAGCAAGTTTGATGAATCATGATTTGGGGAGAGATGTCTTTAGTGTTTTAGAAGAAGAAATATTTGGTAAAGTAGTTGCATTGCCTGGTTTAATGGATGAGATTGCTGGTGTTATTTAGATAAATATCAACAAAATTGTAATATAAAAATAAACGATATTTCATTAATGTAGTCTCTACAATGTCATTCTCTTTAATTATAATTAAAATGTAAAATGTATTTCATAAGTATCGTGAATCAGTCAAAGCAATTAAAATATTAAAGACTGAATCTTCTTTAAAAAGTGGTATTAAAAAAATGTATAAATCAACTTTGAGGATTCCTAATCCTTCAAAAGGTCCTTGATAACTGTTAACTTCATAAAAGCAAACCACCTAAAAAAACCTAAAAAGGTTGTGTGTGCTCTCCAATAAAAATGCAAAATATTTCATTATCACGTTGTTGTCATAAATAATAAAAAAAGATCCCGTAACCTTCACGCCCCTAACACTAAAACTTCTATAACACTATAATAAACACCTTAAACCATATTAATTGCGTCAACAGCAACATTTGAAAATCCATCTAATTTCTCAACATCAATCATTTTAATCAATTTATTGTAGAAGTCAGTCAAGTCATTCTTGAAGTTGATAGTTGCATGAGTGTCGAACTCAGTATAATAATTATTCAAATCGTGGAATTCTAAAATCAAAGGAGAACATAGTTCAATTAATTCTTTAATTTCATCAAAATTTTTAGTTTCTGAATTCAATGCTGGATTGGTTTTCAATTGTGGGAAAACTGATGAAAAAATAACATAAAATCCAAAAGTATCAAGATCTTGTTTTTGCATATTGTATAAATGAACCAATTTCTTGAAATATAAAGTCTTGGAGATTGAATACATTGGCAAATTTGGAATACTTTCAGTTAAATAAGTTAGGAATTCAAATGGTTTCGCAATGGTGACTCCATGATTGTTAATTATCTTAACAGTTAAGTCTTCATTGTTTAAAAATTGGAATAATTTTGGATATGTTTCTAAAGTAAACGACGTTCCTCTGATGAAAGATTCTTTGACCATTTTCAAAACGGTTGACTTATCATTTTCGACAATTGCTAATTCTAAAAATCTTGATAACACAGAATTGTTTGTTGGAGTGATGAAATGGTTTTCAATGGTTTGCTCAACTGTTGGTCTCGGTAATGCAACCATATAATTGTATAGTTTCAAGCTTCTTTGATAATCACCTAATGAATCTTGCAAAAAATTCAAATAAAATTGGAATGTGAATTCAGGAATCCATTCAATTGAATTGAATTGAGACCAAATTTCTAAAGATTTTGCAAAATTGATCTTTGATAGAGATAATATATAACTTGATAATAACATTGTGATTTTTGATTCGTAATCTTCATAATTTTTAATAGTTGTTAAAATTCTATCCAAGAATTTTGTAGCTAATTGAACCTCACCTGTGGAGACCAAAGTTGAAATAAAACTTGAATAAATTTTAAATTGATCTTTATATAACTCCTCATCCTTAATTGATTCAGTTTTGAATTCTTCATATAATGAGATTGCCATTTTGGAATCTTGCGTAAACTTGCAATAATTAATCAAAGATGCATAATAAGTGGAATTTTTAATGAAATTTTCTTGTTTAGTTAAAACTTCAATCAATGAAGTGCCATTAATCAAACCTGGATAAACATTCATACCAATAAGTATTTTTTCAATAATTTTTAAATCATATTGTTGGACGTGTAAACAGTTTGAAGCATTGAAAATATCAATTGCAATCTTAAAGAAATCACAACCATTGTTAGATAAATTTGAAGTGATAGCTGAATTAATTGAAGCTTCTAAGAGTTCATCAATAACGATTGAATAGATTTCGCACGTTGGTTTCAATTTTTGTTGAATTAGATCTTGATAAACGTTCAATAAGATTGATAATTTATCATCTAAACAATCGTCAATTTTTCTCAAACAGATTGATTTTAAGATTAATGAATATAGATGTAATGATGGGACAATATCGTTTCTTTTTAAAGCTAAGTAAATGGAATTTATTTTCTCATATTGACCAGTTGCAAAAGCAGTTTGGATTTCATTTGTTTGTTGATTCAAAAAAGTTTCCAAAGTTTGTTCTGGTTGTGGTAACTCATCTTCTATTGATGGTTGATAGTATTTTAAAACTTCCTGTTTCTCTTCAGGCTTCTGTGCTTCAATTAATTTAGAATCCCTTAATTCCGTTATTTTATCAGATTTGTATTGTTTTGATGGAGCTGAAGTATGATAACCTCTGACTTGGACTGTATTATTTAGTTTGAATGAACTAGTAAGTTTATTAGTTTGATCAATGACTTGTTTCAAATCGATATTTGGAAGGTTTGGAATAATTAACTGGTAACTATTAATGGATAAAATGACATGGCCTTGACTCACTGGTAACATAATATTCAGAGGATTCTTCAGCTGATGGAAAGTGGCACTACTGCCATTATTGTTTTCGTCATCTTGATAAACGGCAGTTGAATGCTGACCAAAATCTAATTGTAGATAATTCGAAGTAGCACTATTAGCAGGATGAGGATTTGGGAACTTCTTGCCTGTATGACTCAATGATTCAAAGGAGACTAGTTGTGAGTTCTGCTTGATATAGTTAAAAGATGAGTCAAAAAACGCAGTTGGAGACTGTTTGGCAACAGTGTGGTAGCTCTTCGACGTGATATAGAAGAATCTATATCTGAACCCAGTGAAATGCATCTTTTAACACCTTATTACAACAACAATAGCGAAAATAGCCCTAAGAATAAGCAAAAAAAGCGGGTGGGAAACGTCAATAATTAAGAGTGTTTGTCCACTGGAGACAAAATACCTGAAATACCAAGGCAAACGATTCACAAGAAAGGAAAGTGTTGTTGGCAAATCAAGTTCATTCAAAACAAGAGTTTAATGATATTTCAAAGCCCTTCTGTGTTTTGGTTATGCAGCACTGTGGCACGTGACAGAAAAAACGTTGGAATAAGCGGTTTCTGATTGGCTGTAAATATGGAACGATGATTATGTAATTTTATGTTTAGGATTATGAAGCGATGGCTCTGATCTTTGGAAATGTGGTGTGTGGGTGTTTTTCCACGGTTCGGATTTTCGGGAATGCTTTTTCCGAGCTCCACACAATTCAGTCAAATGTATAATCTTCAGGCATCTGATAAACATTTCATTACAACTTCAACACTCGAGTCATGAGTTCCTTGAAGTATTGGAGTACCTTCTCCAAGAAGACTATTTCTTTGGTTAGGAATATGGCTACAAATACTAAAAAGCCTACCATAAAATCTACGAAACAATCATCATCAATTTCTACAATCAGTCCAAGATCAGTAAGATTAAGGATAATAGCTGGTGTATTGGCAGGTGGTGCTGCTGGGTTTTACTTATCAATGAACCAGACTATTAAAACCCCTCCTGAATTTTTGTTTCCTCATTCATCAACAACTTCGTTAGGTGATATACCATCTCCAAATTATGGCACTAAATGGGATTTTGATTTAGCTAAAGAGAAATTAATTATTTTATTAGGACAAGAAAACGTTTCTGAAACTTCTAACGATATTGAAAATCACTCAACCAATAACTATACCCTACATGAGCCAACAAAGGATCAACGTCCAAAGTTAATCGTGTACCCTAACTCAACGGAACAAGTTTCTGAAGTTTTAAAAATCGTCCATGAGTTCAAAATACCTGTGTTACCTTACGGTGGAGGTACTTCAATTGAAGGTCAATACATCTCAACAAGAAGAGGTATTGTGATCGATGTTTCAAAATTGAACAAAATCATCAAGATTAATAAAGATGATTTAGATATCACCGTGGAAGCAGGTGTTACATGGCAAGAGATTAACGAAGCTGTTAGTGAGTATGGGTTATTGTTTGGCCCAGATCCGGGTCCAGGTGCTCAAATTGGTGGCAGTATTGCCACTTCTTGCTCAGGTACAAATGCTTCAAGATATGGTACGATCAAAGAAAATGTTGTTAATTTAACAGTTGTGTTAGCTGATGGGTCTATTATCAAAACTCAAAGAAGACCAAAGAAGAGTTCAAACGGTTATAAACTCAATTCATTATTTGTTGGGAGTGAAGGAACTTTAGGTATAATTACAGAGGCTACTGTTAAATTACATATTAAACCAAAATTTGAAACAGTTGCAGTTGCTTCTTTTAATTCAATCGTTGACGCTACAAATACCGTGACTGCTTTAATCCAAAATGGAATTCAACCAAACGCCGTTGAATTATTAGATGAAAGAATGATGTCCTGTATCAACTTTTCAAATTCTAGTAAGACTCCTTGGGATGTTAAACCAACATTGTTCTTCAAATTAGGAAATAACAACGAGAAGATCTTGAAAGAAATCATAAATGAAGTTCAATCAATTTCCAAAAGTAATAAGTCCGTAAGTTTCAAATTTGCAAAGAATAAACAACAACAAGAAGAGTTATGGTCAGCAAGAAAATCTATTTTTTGGTCATCAATTGATTATGGAAGATCTCAAATTTCAAAAGATGTTAAGATTTGGTCAACTGACGTTGCTGTTCCAATTTCAAACTTATCAAAGATGATCCAAAATACTTTAAATGATACTAGCAATTCTGGATTATATACCACAATTGTTGGACATGTTGGTGATGGAAACTTCCATTGTCTGATAATGTACGAAGAAAAAGATAAACCTAGAGCAATGGCATTAGCTGACAGAATGGTCGATAGAGCATTGTTTTATGAAGGTACTTGTTCTGGTGAACATGGTATTGGATTTTCAAAAAGAAGTCATTTAGAAAAAGAATTAGGTGTCGATACGATAGATTTAATGAGAAAGATCAAGTTCAGTTTAGATCCTTTAAGAATCTTGAATCCAGATAAGATCTTCAAAATTGATCCATTAGATAAATCTCACTAGATACACTATTTATTCATTTTCCTATAATTAAAATTATATTAGAATCAATTATATGATATTGTATACACTGACAGCATTAGAAAAGACAATTAAAATTCCTTTTGAATTATTTGTAAAAAAACGATTGTATTATTAAGCTTTCACAGCAGTTTTGGCAGAAGTAGTAGTTTCATTAACAATGGCAGCTTCTTGAGAGATTTCTGCAGTTTCAGTAGCTGGATTAGCTTCTTCTTCAACTTCATCTTTAATACCACCTTCTTCGTTAAATTTCAAACCTTGAGCTTTAGCAAACAGTTCTTGTTTTTGCTCTTCACTCAATTCTTTTTTGTACTTACCTTTAATCCAATACATTGGATTCAATTGTCTTAAAGTCAAAGTTTTACAGAATGGTAAATGACCAGTTCTTTCTTCATAAATCATTAAGATGATCACAATGATCAAAGTTAACCAATATAAGTTGTAAGCTAAAATTGAACCAATGTAACCAGTGTTTTGCCATCCTAATAAAGCGTTAAAGATATCCCAACCGTTATCCAATTCTGGGTTACAACAGTTAACATGGTACACGGCTTTAGTAATATCATAAGAACCATTACCATCACCAGATTCTGAAGCATCCCCACCACTAGCTTTGTTAAAAGCGTTAGCTTCAAAGAACCAAACACCTCTTGAGAACAAACCTGCAGCAATTAAATATAAAATACCAGTTGAAATAATCAAGAAAACTTGCATAGAAGTGTAAGAAGCACCATAGTATAAGATGAAACCAACTAAAGCACCTGCAATTAAACCAACAACAACAGGTAATGGATAGGAAGAAGCACTAGAACCTTGAGTAGTAATACCTGCACCAGCAACAAAGACAATAGCTTCTAAACCTTCTCTTAAAGTTGTGACGAATGGTAAGATGAACATCGCATATTTTCTAGTGATGTAACCAATTCTAAATCTATCTCTTTTTCTTTTTGGAACTTCTAAGATCGATCTTGCAATTTTAATTCTCCATTTTTCTTGCATTTTGTTTAATCTTAATAAAGCAATACCCATGAATGAAATCATAACGGTTGCAATCATACAGAAAATACCTTCCCATAAATCTTCAGAGTTACCGAAGATATCATTTTGTAAACTGTAGTAAGCACCAATGAAACCGGCACCAATTGCGATACAAATGAACAGACCAGCAAAAGCACCTGCCCAAACTTGAATCATCAATCTTCTG
The DNA here is from genome assembly GCA_020280145.1 of Gotozyma botsteinii. Lineage (NCBI taxonomy): Eukaryota > Fungi > Ascomycota > Saccharomycetes > Phaffomycetales > Phaffomycetaceae > Gotozyma > Gotozyma botsteinii. The sequence goes on along the minus strand of JAFIIU010000009.1, from coordinate 135,880 downwards.
GCCAATGATTTATCACCAGGAGAAATAGATTGTTTAATGAATGATAGTAAAACAGAAATAATAATAACTGCTTCTAAACATTCTCTGAAAACAACGAAGAAGACACCAACGTTGAAAACCTTGACAGCTGCTGTCATTTTGAGTTAACTGTTTGGATTGATGAAAATTCAATAACAATTCATATTAAAAGAGGATTTTGTCCTTATATATATAACGTAAAGATTTTTTATTGGACATTTCAATTAAGCATACAACTACCCACAGATTTTTCTATTGGTCTTAAAGGCAATTGGCCAATTTTTTTAACTGTTCATATGGGTTTATTTTTCAGTTTTTTGGTCAATCAGTTTATGCATAATTGGAAAAATTAAGCTTTTCGGACAAATTCATTTCATGCATAAAATCCGTTTGGCACCTGAACAGACACAAAATTTATCGAGGATATAAGAAAGGGACAAAATCAAAAAAAAATAAGGACACCCAAGGGACTGGACTGAGATCCAACCTTGGACTTTCAGGTGCACTTAGGCCAAGGCGGCCCGTTCCATGAACCTAGACTGAGTATCCTAGACCTGTGAGATTCTAATGAGACTATAGTCCGATGAGACTTTTAAGAAGTAAGGACCTTAGACTATGGATCTGGACTTTAGTCTAGCAATAGGGTCTGGAGTCTAAGGACTAGGATCTATGAGACTCCACAAAGGTACTTCAGTCACGAGCCTCTCGACTAACTTCAGCCCCAACAGTACAAGCACACACCATGAAAAAACCAACCAAGTACGTGAAGGATCATGATATTTCATATTTCAGGGCTTTGAAAAAATGGTGAAGCGCAAAAACCATCTGATAATTTTTTCTTTCAAGCTTTATTTGAAATAAAAGATAAAGCAGAAAGATTAAAGACAGGTTACATAGTTTACAGATATGTTCGATCCACTTAGGTGATAATAGTGGTACCTCTGATTTTGAGCAAATAATTGTTTAATTGTATTGATGAGCAATTAAATTCTGTAGACTATAAAAAGTTCTACAAATACCCTGGTTTTTGAAATCATTGTTTCATCAACACCGCTATTGATCCCGTTTGCTACAATGCTTCATTATTTATAACAGCAATACAGTTAACTGTTTTTGTGGTTTGTGACATTTAAAATGATAATTGATTCTAAGTTTCATTATTTTTTTCGCAGTTTACAAACAAAGTTTTAGTCATATTATACAACAACCTGGATTTATTTTTCACTCAGGTCGGGAAATATCGATTTTCAACCCATAGTTTATTCAGATTGCACTTTAGTATTCAGGAAACCATCTTATGAGACTCCAGAGCTTGAGACCCCAAGACTAGTATAAAAATTTGTCTAAAGCTTTCGTATAAGTCCATGTCAAGGCTCAAACTGGACTTCAAGGGACGAGCCCTTTTGAATATAGACTTCTTAGTCTCGAGTCTTCATCAGTACGGATTTCAAATGACAATTAAACTGACAGACAGACAGAAGTTTATTTTTTTTGTCCAAATGTCCATCCGATCAGCACTGATGAACTAGATTACTACTGATCATGCAAGTAAAAATGGGTGCACACTGCCCATCAAAAAAAATAAGCTTATTCCTTCCAAGTAAGTACTAGTAAGTAGCTCTTGGCATATAATTTGCAAATGGTTAGATTCGAAAATTTTACCAAGACCGTATGGAACAATAACAAACTGTTAATACTAAAAGTCTAAAATTGATTTGAAGAGCCTGGTATTTTGATCTAGAAATTATGTCATGTCAATTTAAGTTATAGAGTAGATTACAGAAGATGTTGCGTGTTTCATTCTACAACGATAAGATGTGGGTGAGTCACTGAATGAATGAATGAAAGGGATATACGGAAAAGTTTACTTTAACACCAGTAACACCAGTGAGAAGATGCGTAATGCAGATGGTGGACATAAAATTGATACTAGCACTGAGGTTTCAGAATTTCAAAGAAAGGTACCGTCGCCGTATATTCATCCCTAGGTATCTTCTGCTTACCAGTTGCTAATTGGACGAACTTCTGGTTATGGTAAGGCGTGTCATTAACAAAACCAATCAAGTATCGGTTCTTTTTGGTTCAATTGATCATTGGCGATCTTTTTGCTTTCAGAGGTGGGATCATGAACATGGATTAAATTTTTTTTGGTACTTTTTGAATTTATTCTGCACTCAAAAGTTTTTTACATTCCAGCATTTGGAATTCGTAACGTGTAACATTCGCAATTCTAGTAATATTCGTGTTATCCCACTGCAACTATGGTCTAATCCTTGATAACTAATGATTTTCGAAGACGTCACCAAAGAACAGGTATTTTGTCGGTATTTCTTGCTTGGTTTTTTGATCTTGTGTTATAGGAATAGGTAAAGCTTAAAAGTCCCCAACTTAACCAAAATTAGATGATGTAATTGCTATAATTACAAATTTCAATTGAACTTTGGTTTAGCCAATTGGTCTAGTCCATTTATTTTTTGGTGCGATTTTAAGTCTGAAGTAGGCCCCGTCTTTTAGTTGATTTCCTCATTAATAGAGATCTCCGCATCAAATCGGACTACGATGACGTATAATAAACTTCCACTAAAATCAAACAAACCTTTAGTGCTCCATATCATTCACCATTCACTTCTTTTATCTTAACATTAACATCAAAGAGATAAATAGACCGACATTTTCTAGATTTAAGGTGGTGATGAATCAGTAGACAAGGTTCAAACAGGACTGGAATGTTCTCTTGAACGAGAACTGGGGTACCTAAAAAACGAGCAGTACTAATTGAACTTTGAAGTTTGGACCCAGCCCCAATTTCCAATTCACTTAGGTGATTAATCAGTTCCTGAATTCCTTTTTTGTGCTGTGTAAAATATACTGTGTAAAATGTACTGGATTTCAATACATTAGCCTTTGAGTATTTGGACCCATTCGTAGTGCAAGAGTAGTTCAACCAGTGAAAATTTTAAACAGCACATTGAATTTGAAAACCCCTAGATTCTACCAATTAAGGATTCACAAACATAGTAAAGTTCTTTTACCAATTTCAATAAGCTGTAGAAACAAAAACAAACAACGAAATTATTTTTGGCATATTAATATATTCTTTTCCTTAAATTGTATATTTCTAACATTCTTCTGTATAGTGACGATAAGTTTTCGCGAAAGCAAAAATGATTTTGACACTTTCCCCTTTCTAACTTTAAACATTCCAACATCAACACAAACAACTGCTCAATTGATCCAATCAATTGCTGCTTTACACTATCATTCCTGCTCTGTGTTTCGGTGTCTCACGATTGACTCTTTCTAGCAAGCAATTTTCTCTCCATCAGGAACTAGCGGTGTTGTAACCGTGCAAGATGACTACTATAGTGGCTTCGTTATTCTTGCCCTACACTGTTGAGTTCAAGATCGACGAACAGATCGACCAAAATCTAGTCAAGGATTTAACAGTAGAGAAGAAGCTGCCATCATCGCACACATCCCAACCTCTTCAGATACACACCTCTTCTTCAATACTAGCAAGATCTTTGAATACACAGAGTGCAAATGAATTCAGAACTAATAACTCTTCAATCGAAGATTTCTTCAACCAAGGCTCTTCAGTTGGTTCTCCAAAAGGTACAAATGAGTTTTATTCCAACAAAAACAACTCAAGCAATTCATTCAATGATGAACTAGACAGAAGATTGTTGAAATTAAATAGACCTTCAAGTCCAGCTTTTGTTCCTAAACCAACTGTCAATCATGCTTTATTGAAAAAATCAGTTAATCAATCTGAAGTTAGTTTAGCAAAAGTTCACAAAACTATCAAAAAACAATCAAACTTGAAATATGAACAAATAATTAAGCCTCAGGAAACTGGGTCTGAAACTGCTGATGTTTCAGAGAGAACCTTTTCAAGTGAGAGTAGCAGCAGTATTCTAAGTGATGATGAAGATGATAATTATGACTCTTTGTACAATCACAAAGTTCCTAAATTTGGAGGTTTTTCTAGAAAAAATGTTTTGAAAGCTGCATTGAATGAAACTAATGAATTAGTGTTCAAAGATTTTGATATTGTTCCATTCTCAAAAGGTAATGGTGCTTTGAAAACAGCAGTAACAACAACTTTGGCTGGTGACTGTAAATGGGTGGGTACTATTGGTATTGCAACTGATAGGTTACCAGAACAAACCAAAAAATCAATTTCTGAAAAGTTATCACAAGAGTATCAATGTGAATCTGTTTTACCATCTGATTCAACATTCCAAGGTCATTATAAAAATTTCTGCAAACAAATACTGTGGCCGACATTACACTACCAAATTCCTGATAATCCAAATTCAAAGGCATTCGAAGACCATTCTTGGGAATTTTATAAAGAGTTAAATCAGGATTTTGCCTCAAGATTAGTTGAAATATATAATGATGGTGATATTATTTGGATTCATGATTATCATTTATTTTTAGTTCCAAAGATGGTTAGAGAATATTTACCTAACGCTAAAATTGGTTTCTTTTTACATGTTTCATTCCCATCTTCAGAATTATTCAAATGTTTTGCTCAACGTGAATATTTGTTGGAAGGCATTTTGGCTGCAAATTTCATTGCTTTCCAAACAGATGAATACTGCAGACATTTTGGTCAAACTTGTAATAAGCTATTGTTAGCAGATATTTCCAAAAATGAAATCAGATATAAAGGTTCAGTGACCGAAATTGCTTCGTCCCCTGTTGGTATTGATGCTAAAACCTTGACAGAACAATTCCATAATTCTGAACTAATAAAATCATGGAGATCTATGATCAGAGATCGTTGGCCAAATAAAACTAAGCTGATTGTTGGTAGAGATAAATTTGACAGAATTAGAGGTGTTAAACAAAAATTATTGAGTTATGAAATGTTCTTAAAGAATAATCCAGAATATATTGAAAATACTACCTTGATTCAAATTTGTTTGAAATCTTCAAAAGATCTTGACACCAAATTAGAAAGTGAAATAATGACAATAATTGATAGAATCAACTCGTTAGCTCCAAATATTTCATCGTCATCACAACCTGTTGTATTTTTACATCAAGATATTGATTTCATTCAATATTTGGCCTTGATTGCAGAAGCTGATTGTTTTATTGTTAGTTCAATGAGAGAAGGTATGAATTTAACTTGCCATGAATTCATTGTTGCCACTGAGTCTAAACAATCTCCATTGATTCTTTCAGAATTCACTGGGTCTGCTTCAGTTTTCAATGATGGTGACGTTTTTAAAATCAATCCCTGGGATTTGAAACAATTTTCTCAAGCTATTAAATCTGCCTTAGATTTACCAGATGAACAAAAAGTACAACATTGGAACAACTTGATTAATGTTGTAAAGAATCAAGATTGTTCAAATTGGGTTAATTTCAATTTAGAAAAGATTCAAGAGAGTTGGAAAATTCAAAATGATAAAGAATTATTTAATTATCAAATTTTCAATTTTAATAAATTTCATGAAAGTTATAAATCAAATGACGGTAAAAAGATATTTATTTTAAATCTGTCAAATATAATACCAACTGATAGAATTTTAAAAATTTTACTTGATTTAACCATGATCTCAAATAACGAAATTTATATTTTCTCAAACTTTAAAAAGATTGAAATGGAAAGATATTACAGATTTTTAATTCCAAAAATTGGGTTCATCGCAGAAAATGGTGCGTTGATCAAATTAGCCAACAGTGATCAATCGTGGATTTCGTTAACAAGTTTAGAGAATTTTCATCAATGGGTCAAAAACTCTAAAAATCTGTTTACTTCATTTGAAGAAAGATTACCAGGTTCATTCTTTGAAATTGGACAAACATTTATCAAATTCCACACAGAGTCATGTTGTGATAAATCTTTAATTGATCCAGAAAGAAAAAGTTCTTTAATTGGTGACCTAATTTCTCATATCAATGATTTTAATCATGAAGATAATAATGAATCAACCTTGAATAGAAATGATAGTATTGCAAGTAACACCACAATGACCACGAATTCCACTTTGAAGAACTCAACTAATTTGAACACTTTTAATCTAACAGATTTAAATATTCATGCAACATTAAATGATCTTGATGAAATCATATACATTGAAAGTGCAGACATTCCAATCAAAGTTATCAATTTCTTAATCGATTATTACTCAGATTCCGAAACTTATGAAAAAGTTCAAGATATTTTGCAATCAAATGATAATAATTGTCAAGTTGTTGATATTGATGATTATTCAAACTCAACTGTCAGGCCAATCACATCAAATAATGGTCAACGTGCCAGCTTAAATACCTTTCGTGATAGCTTGGAGAAGAATAACTCTAATAAGAAAATTCAGTTGCTAACCGTTGCAGGACATAGAAACATTATTTTCGATTCAGTTTTTGATTATCTTAATGAAAATACAGATAACTTAAAAGAGGAGAATAAAGTTGAAAACATTTTCACTATTGGATATGAAAATGGTGTTAATAGTCGTGGTGCAAGAGAATATGTTGAAGGCTTGAATGATTTATTTTCAATTTTACAACAACTGACGAACTGATGATAACCGAAAACAAAAACACCGTAAAATGTATTTATAAAAAGTACATTGAATAAACAAGTTCTAACTTTTCTTAAATATAACTAACTTATATCTGATAGCTTTCTTTTGCAATATCATTCAATTCTTTCAACTCTCTCAAATCATCTTTATTAATAACATCAAATTTATTCCAAATTTTATCAAATTCAAGCAGATCAATCCCGTTTTTATTAGTGCTATTGTTCGGGATATTTCTATTGACAATCCAGCTAGTTTCCTTGAATCTTTTGTGACGTTCCCTGTCTGTTTCCATTCTGCTCAACATTTGTTCTCTCGTGAATATTACTTCAGGATCTTTATAATCTTCTTCATTAACTAATTGCTTCTCGCGATTCTTCAGACTTATCAACTTGCGATTTATTAAAAATTTCCAACTATCTATAAACTCATTATCTTTTCTATCATTATTAGTGTTATTTTTATCATTCTTATCATCTTTTAGATCAACATCTTTCGATTGATCATCTGTTTCCTTTTCTGATTTATCAATCTCCTTTTCCATTAGACCACTTTTAGAAGAGTCTTGATTCAATTCGAGTGACATATACTTATTAAACTGCTCTTCATTTCTCAATTGGTACAATTTCTCCATATTCACCAGAGTATCCACACTATTCCTCAAATTGATTAAATTATCATCAGGAAGAACCTTCTCCAAAATAAGTTTAAAATCCTTTTTTATATTTCTGACATATGGTTTCTCATCTAAGTCATTTGACCCCGTGTTTCCTAGGATTGTGGCCACTAAACTCTCAAGGAAATACAGTACGTTCACTTTCGCATTCAAATCAAGTCTATCTAATATCTCCAATATACAAGAATGGAAATCCTCATGTAATTCCTGGTTTTTCACACAGAATTGAACTGCTTTCACTATCACTGCCTGTGAAGGGTTTAGAAGCTCCAGTATCTGTATGAACTGTAGTCTTGCCTCGAATGGATCCATCTTTAAAACACACAACACAATACTTTTCACTGTAAATTTATGTCTTCTTCATAGCAAAAGAAATGAAAACCAGAGATGTCTGGGTGTGTATTATGTAATTTATTACATAATTTTTTTCGGAAATTTTTCACAATTTTTTTTATGAGAAACAACAGAGAAAAGAAGAGGCGAGTGTAATAAGAAAGCAAAATGCCAAAAGCTAAAGGAAAAGGTGGTAAGAACAGAAGAAGAGGAAAGAACGACAACTTCTCCCAAAAGAGAGAGTTGATCCTCAAAGATGAGGGTCAAGAATACGCCCAAATCACCAAGATGTTGGGTAACGGCCGTGTTGAAGCTACTTGTTTCGATGACGTTAAAAGAATTGCTCATATTAGAGGTAAATTAAGAAACAAAGTCTGGATGGCTCAAGGTGATATTATCTTGGTCTCTTTAAGAGATTTCCAAGATGAACAATGTGATGTTGTCCACAAATTTAACTCTGATGAAGCTAGAGCATTGAAATCCCAAGGTGAATTACCAGAATCTGCTAAAATCAATGAAACTGATACTTTCGGTCACGAAGATGATGAAGATGTTAATTTCGAATTCGGTGCTGCTGATGATGATGACGAAGAAGAAGAAGAATTAGATATCGATGATATTTAAATGTTTTTTGATAGGATTTTATTTCGTTATTTTGTTAGTTTATTAGTTTTTGATTAGATTATATATAGTTTTATGTACTTAATGCATCCCTATTTAATGGAAATTCTTTAAAGAGATTTGTATTTGTAAAAGTATTTATGTCTATAAAATGTCTTGATTTTTTCATACACGGAATCTGACATCATCATCTTCGTCTTCTTCATTAAATCTTCTTAATCCAACTTCTTCACTGTATGATGAAGCACGAGATCTTGAAATATTCATTGATCTTCTTGTTTGGAAAGCACCAACACCACCTTCTAATGGAATGTCACTTAAATCTTCTTGTTGACTGAATAATTCTTGATGACTTTGGTTTTTCTTTCTTGAGATGTTTAATAAGTAGACACCAGAGAAGATGATTAAAAATCCACAAATTAAACTGATTGAATCTTTTGGACCTGCATCGTTATAGTTTCTAAATAAAATGAAGTTGGCAACTAATGTAGCCGTGGTAAAAGTAACATAATATAACGGATTCACAATAGAAGTATCAAATTGATCTAAAGCTTTATTGAAATAGTTCATCTGGGTCATGATACACACAACAACGACAATGATGAATAAATATGTTGATAAATGTGTAAATTGATTGTTGCCACTTAAAGTTAATTTCAAAGCAATACCAAAAGCTTTAATACTGACAATAGAAATGGAACCAACTGAAGAACAGATAGAAATATAATAAATTGGGTTTCTGGTACCATAGATAGGAGCAATTCTATAGATCATGACCAATGCAAAGACAGCGACCATCAAGACATACGAAAGGAATAATGGAGTTAATGCATATTCTAGAATCTCATCAACGGTGTCAATATCTTTATCAGAAGGAGCATGTAAGACAATGATGACACTTCCTAATAAACAGATAGCACAACCCATTTTACCTAACGTACCTAACTCTTCACGCAAGAATACAGCTGCTAAAACAGCACCAATAATGACTGATAATGCACCTAATGGAGTGACCAAGATAGCTGGGGCAAATGTATAAGCAGCAAAGTTGGCTATTTCACCAATGGCCATAGTCAGCATCCCAGCCCACCATATAGGGTTCTTCAAATACTCATGTCCATTACCATCAAACCCTTGTTTGGAAGCATCTTTAAGCCCCTTTTTGGTGATGATGAAAGAGGTCCCGATCGCAAGGGAGGATGATATGGCCAGTGCCAGGCCGATGTAGTTGTCTGCGACCATTATGAATCAGTTCAAGGAAATATCGTCGAGGAACTGTTAGTGAAAGGAATGAATGAGTTCTTGTGAATGGATTTTTGATCTGTTAAGATGGTGTTTACATTTTTCATCCTCTAATGCTAAAAAGGAAAGCGTTGTCGCGACAACTTAGGTGGATCTGGAAGGACTGTAGGCGGAGGCTAGAGGCTAGGCGGAGGGCTGTGAAATTTAGGCAGATTTTGGTAGGCGCACAGGTGGGCGATGAGCTCTCGAAAGAAAAATTTGTTCTGTAAATAAAGCTTTAAGAAGAGATATCAGTGGAAGTAAGTCAAAATGTCAGTGAGTGAAGTGCTGAAAGAGACCCTGTTGAGTGGGAAGCAGAATGAGCTTGACTCTCTCAAATCTGCTAGAAAGCTTTTGATCCAGAAGAAAATAAGTTCTGAGAACGATTATGCTGAACTGCTTCCATGGCTCTTCCCTTGGTTGTTGAAGACTCTTGGGGAAACCACTGGTACTGGTCCACTCAGAGTTGTATGCTCGGATACCCTTGCTATATGCCTACTGAGAACATTTCAGATGGCTACTGCATCTTCTGAGTTCACTGAGAGCTTCAGATCTGTGCTGATTGAAGATGATAGATTGAATGTTCTTTTCAATTATATTGTCGATTATTGGGATGAAAGTGGTGCTCCCTTGTCCAATTCATTGAAGGAAGTCTTCTCTAAACTGGTAGTTTTGTTGAAAAAATACGATTTCAGTCAGGATCTATTTCAAAAGTGGACCGTCACAGCATTAAAGATCAGAAAAGAAAGACGTGTGCTGTATTATTTGATCGAGACTTTATCCAAAGAGTTAGACGGTTCTCACTTCATTGTTCAACAAGATCCTGAATTCATTGAAGAATCACTGAAGTTGATCTCTTCAAATGCTTTGGGTAATCTAATTGGCAAATCACTTACTGCCATTTTGAAAAAACTATATACCAATGAAGAAGAAGCCAATCAGTGGATTTCAAACTATTGGGGCCCAATCAAATTGGCAATCAAAGACAACACTTTAAGACAAGGTGTTGTATCCAATTTACTCCCTCATCTGTTCAAAATCTCCAAATCTGCATTCAAATCTATTATCGATGAATTTCAATGCGATGTTGAAATATTTATTACCTTCCTAAATATTGGTCAACAGTTGGTCATAGAGGAAGACCCATATCCAAATCTTGTTGATAGACCTACAATTGAGCGTTTGTTAGCCCATGACGATTACAAAATCAAAGTGTTTCAAATTCTAACGTTTTCTCCAAAAGGTTCAAAAATTGTCAATTTACAAATTTTAGATATCTTGAAGGATAACTTGGAATTATTTTTCATTGACACTGAAGTCGAAACTAGAAATGAATTCATTAGCTTGTTCAAGCAATTCATGTATAGAATCAAGGACTCTGGTTATGCTTTAAATAGAGATGCCCTCAAGTTGTTATCCAAAAATAAGTTCATCGATGAAGCCAAGGAGAAATTATCTATTGTGAAGTCTTACAAAGATTTCATAGTTTGGTTAATCAAGCTAATCAAATTCCAATTACTTCCTGGGTCTCAGTATCAAAGAATTATCACCAGTTTGAAATTACTGAAACAATTGGTAGAATCTAACTTAGATCCAAATATTTATTTCAAAGTAAATATCAACCATGCATTTCAGATTTCCATTTTTGACGATAAAGAGTTAATCAGATTATTATTTAATAATGTGTTGAGTACATATGATGACATTAGAGACATCTGTTGTTATTTACTAGTTCTATCCAAACCAAAAGATCTTACAGAAGAAGATAAGAATGGATTAGTTGATAAGGCTCTGAAGTTATTAAATGATTATGGGAAATCAGAATCAGGTGCCAAATTGTTGCAGCTATGTCATTCTTTGTTCAAAGATGATTCAATTTTCACTGAATTGATGGAAGAAATTCCACTAATGACCAACATTTTTGAAGCCGTCAGACATCCAGTGGACGGTTATTTCCATGCTATGGGGTTGATATTACCTCAATTAAACGATAAGTTCAATATCCAAGTCTCCAGGATTATTGAAATCATTGAAAAAAATTGGGATGCGGTGAAGGATATTTTGAGTCACGACTCACCTGAAGGCTGTGATCAATATGGTGTTGGATCTGCTCAATTAGTGCTAAGTTATGGTTGGAGATCAACTAAAGAGTCCACTTTGTTGCTAGCTAAGTTAATGGATTTAGTTACGTTCTCAAATGAAGAACTAATTGAAATTGGAGAGTTAACTTTAGATCAACTTAGTACTGTTCGCCATAGAGGTGCCTTTTCATCAGTTTATCCAACATTTATTAAGTTAGCTTCTATTTGCACTAACCAAATTCCAGGCCAGAATAAAAAATGGCTGGACTTCAACATTTCATTAATTCAAACCAAAACTCAGTTAATCACAAGGAGATCTGGTGGTTTGCCATTCTTAATCACTGCTATTGTGACTGTTGAACGCGATTTATTCCAATATGCTTTTGATAAATTGATTGAAATTGCCAAAGAACCCGTAAATGAAACTGAGGAAAGTGAAAAGATGGACATTGCCCAAGTTCATGCCTTCAATTGCATCAAAACATTGTTTATTGAATCCCAATTATCTAGTTCTTGTGCTCCATGCATTTACAACGCATTATCATTATCTTTATCAACGTTCTCTTCAAAGATTTGGTCTGTTAGAAACTGTTCTATTATGTTGTTCACTGCTTTGCAAAATAGATTATTTGGTTACAAGAAAATGAGTGCTAGAGTGTTTTTCACAAGATTTAAAGGAATTAAAGAAATTTTAATCAACATATTGAAAGATTCTACATCTGGTGAAATTGAGAACTTAGAAACTTTATTCCCAGTTTTAACCATTTTATCAAAATTACAAACTACCCCAGGATATGATGGACTTGCTGAATTTCAGCCATTATTGAGATCTTGTCTAAGTGCCAAATATTGGAAAGTCAGAGAGTGTGCATCATGGGCTTTGCCTGCTTTAGTTCCTTCTTTCAAAGATGAAGCTTTATATTTAATCAATAACTGTTCCGTCAATAATCAAAATCAATTGCATGGTCATTTATTAGCTATCAGCAAACTATTGGAAGATATTGATGTTAGTGATTCCACTGAGTTGATCAATTTGATATTGAATAAATCTATTGAAGTTTTGGTGTTCAATCCTTCATATGTTACTAGAAAAGCATATTTAGAGATTATTAAATCAATTTCTTTGAAAGACAAGAGTTTACTGAATGATGAATTCTTAGATTTCTTGAAAGAGATTTTCGTTCAAGATAAAGTTGATTATGAACTTGATGGTTCCAAACAATTATACCTAAAATTATTGTTCAGTTTGGTGATTAATAATGCGTTTGATGATAATTTATTAACACTGGGATTGAAATCTAAATTCTTCGAAGTAAAATTACGAGCAATTCAATACTGTTCAGAATTTGACATTAAACACGATGAACTATTGTCCATTGCAACTAATGACGATGCATGGATTTACGTTCGTTCCAAAGCCATCCCATTAGTTTCAAATTTCTCTGTTGATAAAGCATTTGAGTTTGTTTTAAATCAAAATGTTTATGGTGAAGATATCAAATGTTCAGGTTTGACACTATTAGGTTCTTTAATTGCCCTATCAAACGTTGATGACGTGGTGTTTGACAATTGGATTGATTTATTGATCAACAATGCCGATGATGATGAGCCATTCACTGTTAGAATAGCAACTTTAACTTCAGCATTGAGATACTTAAGTGTGAAGAAATCAGCAAGAGTTGAGTTTTTGGTTTACAAGTTCTTGAGTGATGATGATGATGAAATTAGAGAATTAGCTTCGGATTATTTTGAAGAAAATGCAGTTCCTTGGATAACTGCCAGAAATTTCAGTGAATCCTTTGGTAAAACTGGAGAAACATCAAACGTGATCATTAGTGAAATCTTAAAGGTTAAAAATTCATTAAAATATGGTTCAAGAAGCAATATTTTGTTCAGTGTTGAAAAGAAAAACTTTTACAGAAATGAAATTGAAAACACAATCCAGCTTTCCAAGATGTTACACAATTCATGGCCCATGATATCACAAGATGATCAAACAAGAATCAAGCAGCATATTGACCAGTTATATGCTGAATGCGTTTCAAATGTTCAAGATTCTGGTGTCGATGCAAATACCGAAGACATTTTCCAAGGGTTATACATCATTTCTTACCTTAAGAGACAACATGGTTCTAAACGAGACAATCTTGAAATACCAGAATTAAACCTGGCCTATTTTGCATAAACTGGGAATCATCACTATCCATTTCGCAAAAAAAACTAGTAATGTGAAATCATAGATTTATTTAATCAGAAGTTTATGAATAGATATTCAAAAAGCTAATGAAAATCAAAAGATAACTTATCAAGAATCAAACTCATTATACAGAGATCCTAAAGTCAATCTAAAACTCATTTTATATAGTTAATTAGAATGAATAGAATTGCATTGGCTGTATTACCTAATAACTCATCGCCAAAAAAATTCAAGTCATAAACGTTTTGAGAAAACAATAAGATTTAATCTCTGAAATTTGAACTTTCTATCTTCTTATTTCGCTACAGTGATACCTTATTGGCGTCATAATGGAATCACAGTGTGAAGGAATAACATTCTTGAAACTTCCAGTGGAGCTGATCATTCAGATCTTAAGTTATTTGGAAATTTCTGACATCTACAGCATCTATGACACATGTCAGTTCTTACACAATATTATCAACGATGAAGAACTCTGGAAGAACCTGTTTCTTCAAAAACACAACACCACTAGATTCAGCTCAGTGGCTAAATCGTACAAATACAGCATTGAATTAATCAAAAGACAACAACTATTGACGAAATGGAAGAAGGCTACAAGTGTTCATAAAAACTTGATAATTGATGTTCCTAATGTTGAGAAACTAATATTCCAATACCCTAGAGTGATATCCTTCACTGATCAAGGTAGTATCAATATAATGTCGATTGATAAAGGCAAATCAGAAGTCACAATTCCTATAACCACACCATCAGGTTGCACATCATATCATTTCAATCCATCAGGTTCGGTATTCGGTAGATACGATGGCAAGATATACAGCAAGTTACTGAATGGTAAATCATCATACGTTAGCTCCGTATCGCAGTTTAACGGTGTCCATGAAGGTGTTGTTACAGCCATTTATAATGATGATGTGAATTGTTTTAGTGGTGATGAAAAAGGTGAAGTATATAAATGGGATTTAAAGAATAGAGAAATTTTGAATAAATATAAAGTGTCAATGGAAGCAGTGTTGAAGATTAAAGGATCAAATAATTCAATAGTTACAGTAAATCATCATAAAGTTCACGTTCTTGAGAATGATTTAGTTAAGGCAATTGAATTGAAAGATTTTGGAGCTGTTGAGTTTTTTGAGGTTGATTTTGCGGGAAAACTAATCATTTTAGCATCACTCAGCTCATTAAGAGTTTATTCATTTGATCAATTCTTATTCGGGAAATATCATCAATTAGATTTTAAAGACTTGGATGAGATTTTAAGAATTTCACTGGAGGACAAAAAAAGCATAGATACCAAACTTGCTGGTAAAGATGGCTGTAATTTAGGTGTTTTAACAAGAACAGGTATTGTCATGTGTATCAATATCAGGGATATCAACAGCAAAAATGGGATTGATTTACAACCACACGTTATAATTTCACCAATAGTTGATAATTTGAATGTTCCTGAAGGTATACCGCCGATAAGGTCAATAGCAGTCAATTCAACAGTAATACTACTGGGAAGTTATAATGGGTTTGCAGCTATTTATGATGTTTTGACTGGTGATTTCTTAAGAACCGTTTCAGTTAGAATTCCAAAGAGATATCTGCTGTTAACTGAAAACTCATTTCTGATTCCCGTTAAGTCAGTTGAATTAGGTGCTAATAACGAGACACATGGGTTGTTATTGATAAATAACATCATTCAATATTTCAAATTTGGTCACATTACAGATCATAGTAAAACTCATAAGAAAAAAGTCAAGAAATCTATTGCCGGTGTTGCTGGTGATAGAAAGAACACGATTCACAAGAAAATCAAACATGACATCGATGAATTAGCTCACCGTGAATACGAGCTGTATGAGAATGAAAAATTACTAAACAAGTACAACGGTGACGAATTGACAGATCAAGAACAAATGGAGCTGGCGATGGTGTTAAACGATTCATTACAGGAACATCAACGCCATAAAAGAGAAATACGAGAAGGAAAAGCATTCGTCGATGAAGATGAATGCGACAAAATTGAGGATGAATTGGCGCATGCGTTGGAGATATCCCGTTTGGAGCATGAACACTCAGTGGAGCACACCTCTAATGACAGCGAGTTCAGCTGTTCTGATCTGATTACAGACGACACCGATGATGATTATGAGAGACAGATACAGGAGGCATTGAGAAGGTCATTATACGAGTAATTAATACTAAATTAATGACAAAAAAGAGAACTAAAGTTGTAGAAATTCAAACAACCCCACCAATGTCAGATTATAGATAGGAACTTATACTTTATATTTTAGATTCTCTCAGACAAAATTCCATATAAATCGACACAACTCAACTTAGGCCCCAATATGAGCACAATTACCTGCAATGATACAATTGGTCATGTGGAGACTACACATTGACAGTATCATAACCTTAGGCTGCAATTGTATAACCAAAAATGCAAAAAAAAAAGATTACAGCACTCGAATTTCGCACATGGTCTCCCACTGTACTACTCAGTCGAGCTCTCACCAGCTTAACTACAATTGATCGGACGGGAAATGGTGCTTTCTGGTGGATATGGCCGTAACCGTCAGCTTAATTTTTAAAGCTGATATATCATGAGATTAGTTAAATTTCTGGTTTCAATTGTGGTTTTTTGACAAAAGTTGATTCTCTAATCATGTTACTTAGAAGCGATTTGGGATGCGTCGTTTTCACAAAGTTATAAAAATAGATTTGAGGTCCTAACAGCTAGAAAAAACTCACATAGATCATTTCTGTTTAATTCTTGAGAAAAAGAGACTCTGACAATAAGGTTTGAGCCGCGTATTAGACGTCAGAGCTTTACAAATTGACTACTTATTTACAGATTTGGTCTAATATTGGTTGTTTTAATGAATGAAACATAGAAGAAGTTATAATTTGCAAAAGGCTAAACAGCCTACAAGTAACAAGATTATGTTACTCACTACCTACGTGTAAATTGAAATTTGACAAGGTACTGGATAAAAATTCTGATAATCAATTTACAATTTAAAAATTAAAAAGTCAGAATAACAACCTACAACACTGGTTAATACTTAATAAATCACAAAAATCATCAATCATCACTAATTGAATTTTGCACCACAAAATGTGCAACGAAGCCCTGCTGAAATTTTAATTTTGGCGTCCGTTTTTTTGCGCGTTTTTCTTCCAACTAAACGATCGTACAATCTCAACAATTTTCCAAAAAATCACATAAAGAAGTCAAGTTTCACTTGTTCAATTCGATAGAGAAACCCACTTCTTGTCTTAATTTCTCGCAACATGTCTTCTCGTCCTCAAAACGTTGGTATCAAAGCCATCGAAGTCTACATTCCTTCTCAGGTGAGTATCCCAACTGCTAGGCCTTCAGATCGATCTGATCCTTGTACTAGTGGCCATTGTTGTATTACCTAGTGGCAACTTTGCTAACAATTACCACAGATCGTCAACCAAGCTGACTTAGAAACTGCCCATGGCATTCCAGCTGGTAAATACACCATTGGTTTAGGCCAAACCAACATGTCTTTCGTCAATGACAGAGAAGATGTCAACTCCATCGCTTTGACTGTCTTATCAAGATTGATCAAGAACTACAACTTAGACGTCAACAGTATTGGTAGATTGGAAGTAGGTACTGAAACTTTAGTCGACAAATCTAAATCTGTCAAATCCGTCTTGACTCAATTGTTGGGTGAAAACACTGATGTTGAAGGTATCGACACCATCAATGCCTGTTACGGTGCTACTAACGCCATCTTCAACTCCATTAACTGGGTCGAATCATCTGCTTGGGATGGTAGAGATGCTGTTGTTGTTGCTGCTGATATTGCTTTATACGAGCCAGGTCCAGCTAGACCAACCGGTGGTGCTGGTTCTGTTGCCATTTTGATCGGTCCAGATGCTCCAATTGTCTTTGATAACATTAGAGGTTCTTACATGGCCCATGTTTACGATTTCTACAAACCAAACTTCCATCAAGAATATCCAGTCATTGATGGTCATTTCTCTTTGTCTTGTTACACTGAAGCTTTAGACAATGCTTATCAAACTTATTCTAAAAAAGCCTTCAAACAAGGTGTTGAAGGTGTTTCTGATAAAACTGTTGGTGCTACCAAAAGATTCGATTACAATGCTTTCCACGTTCCAACTTGTAAATTGGTCACCAAATCATATGCTAGATTGTTATACAATGATTTCAGAGCTAACCCATCATTATTCCCAGATGTTGACCCAGCTTTAGCTACTATTCCATACCAAGATTCATTAACTGACAAAGCTGTTGAAAAAACTTTTGTCACTTTAGCTAAAGAATTAACCAAAGAAAGAGTTGCCCCATCTTTACAAGTTCCAACCAACACTGGTAACCTATACACTGCTTCTTTATATGCTGCTTTATCGTCTTTATTGTACTACGTTGGTAACGACAAATTACAAGGTAAACGTATTGGTTTATTCTCATACGGTTCAGGTTTAGCTTCAAGTATGTTCTCAGCTGTTGTTAAAGGTGATATCTCTTACATCATCAAAAACTTGAACTTCGATGAAGTTTTAGCTGACAGAGAAACCGTTACTCCAGAACAATATGAAGCTGCCATTGCTTTAAGAGAAGCTTTACATGGTCAAAAGGGTTATACTCCAAAAGGTTCAATTGAACACTTGAAAACAGGTGTTTACTACTTAACTGATATCAATGATAAATACCAACGTACTTATGCTGTCAAAGAATAAGTACTTTGATGCTCTAATTAATGTGCTATATTAAAAAGGGGAATTTTCCTTATTGCTGCCGCATCTAGAAATATTTATAGTTATACATGGATTGTTAATATAATATGAGGTGTAGTTTATTTCTTCCATTTAAGTTTGGGTATCTGAGTCATGATTTGTGCATACAAGATTCTTTCATTTCCATAGTAGATTGGCCAAAATCTTCTATTTTAAGATTGTTGGAGCTTTCATCTGGAACTGGTTTCTGTATGAAAACAAGTAAGGTTTTACTGAGTGAAATTCCAGTCACTGCGTTGGTTTTCCAGAGGCACTTTCTGTTGGTGTGTCTTATTACTCGCACAATTGCTATCATATACCAGACAAAAGAGCAAAAAAATACCATAACCATCAGTGTGCCTAGAGCAAAGACAGCCTTTTCAGCATGACATGTATCCATTATCCTCGAATAGTAAGTTTTGGTTTCGAGATTGTAGACAGTTGGGTCGCAATTTCCTACAACCATAGTAACTCCTAGACTAAGTACAGAACTTATCCAAAGAATCAGATTAAAAAGCTCAAGAATCATGAACACTCCAGGAATCATAAGCTTCCTGTAGGCTGATAGTATGGAAATAGCAAGGACGTACATGATACTAAAGACAGAAGTAAATATGGTGAACTTTAGGCCTTGGTCCTGCTCTGTATGATCGGGGTCTGGTAAGATACATGCAAGTGTTGAAATTAGAGCAATGCAGATGATAGTTTGAGTGACCCGTAGAATGACACTTAGAAGTCTAGCGTGTTTCATTTCAGAGTATTGTGTGCGTTGTTGTGGGAACTATCTCTTGTTTTTTTATTGTCTTCAAACCATTTTTTTTTCAGTTCATGACAACTGAAATGATTTTGGAACCCATACAAACTAAAAATCTAAAAATAACAGTAGATGGCTATTTTATTATTTAGATTTTTTGACAACCACCAAATGAAGCTATATACCTGACATCCACGCTGATGTACAGTAAGTTATGATTAATACCAATGAAGTTAGAACCTTGTTGATTTAGAGAAATATGAAGTTGTTGTTACACTATTTATGGTTTAGTCGGTTTTAGTGTGCATTTTGACGGGTACTTGTCACTTTATTTAACAGAAACTTACAAAATAAATTTCACATAGTATGGTTTATAAGTTTGGTGAGCTAACCTCTATACTCATTTCCCAACAAATGTTGAAGCAGACTTCTTCAATTCATTAATTTAATTTTTTATTGAACTTATGTAAAACTAGTTCTACAACCACAGGCAAAACCCATCTCGTATTAGAATGAAGGTTATGGCTTCATTTTTACTAGAAATTCATTGAAGGTTTTAAATTTCATCAATAAATTAGTTTTCAAAATGAATCATTCAAAGAAGAGTATCAACATACCAATTCGATGTCATTAGTAGTGATATTTAACTTACAACTTCACTAATAAAGGTCACTTTAGAAAGCCGATAAGAATGTAAAATGTCA
The DNA here is from genome assembly GCA_020280145.1 of Gotozyma botsteinii. Taxonomy (NCBI): domain Eukaryota; kingdom Fungi; phylum Ascomycota; class Saccharomycetes; order Phaffomycetales; family Phaffomycetaceae; genus Gotozyma; species Gotozyma botsteinii. The sequence goes on along the minus strand of JAFIIU010000009.1, from coordinate 115,900 downwards.
CGGAAAAACAGAGCAAAAGTCAACAAATTCCTTTTTTATGGAGAAAAGATGACTTAATGTTCCTTTTAGTACCCTTTATTGTTGACTATGTGCTCTAAAACATACTTCTTTTACGAAGTTTTAGAGAGTTCAATAATAGTCTTAATACTCTGAACCAAAAATGCAAAAAAAAAAGATTACAGCACTCGAATTTCGCACATGGTCTCCCACTGTACTACTCAGTCGAGCTCTCACCAGCTTAACTACAATTGATCGGACGGGAAATGGTGCTTTCTGGTGGATATGGCCGTAACCGTCAGCTTAATTTTTAAAGCTGATATATCATGAGATTAGTTAAATTTGACAAAAAATTCAAGAAAACTCCATCCCTGAAGAGTTTGAAGACTTATGGGTGCTATTGACAGGTATATATTAGCACTAATAAGTCATTTTCAACTTTTTGGAAAGATTCTAATTTTTTGAATGGTAGTTGTAACAAATTTTAAGCATCTTTTAAAGAAGGATTTGTCCTGTAATTATTCTTCATTTTCTTTTCTTTTGTAAGTCCCTTCATATGATTTTATGAAGATAGACGCTTAATCTACATACTCACAAACTAGCTTATGTAAAATTTATAAGATATAATCAGAAATCTAAATTTCAGAGAAAATGACCAAAGCTAACAGTTACAGCAATGAACTATGGCTGACAATTGAACATATCTCAATGATTATACTACATCTCTGACTGATAATTTACCAACAATGCCCTATATTTTGCTCTATTTCTTTTTGTAGTTCAATGCGAAATCAATGGCAGCCTTATAACCATAAATAGGACCCAACCCACAAATCACAGCAATTGCCTTATCAGCAAGGTAACTTTTATGTCTGAACTCTTCTCTTGCATGGACGTTAGTGATATGGACTTCAACGAATGGGATATCGACACCTAATAGAGCATCTCTTATGGCAACTGAAGTATGAGTATAAGCACCTGCATTGATGATAATGAAGTCCACGCCTTGAGCTTTAGCTTCGTGAACTCTGTCGACTATTGAGCCTTCGTGATTGCTTTGGAATGATTGGAAAGTGGCATTGGAATCGAATTCTTTGACTTGTTTTAAGGCATTGCTTTCAATGTCTGATAGTGTTGTTGTTCCGTATTTTTCAGGTTCTCTTGAGCCTAACAAGTTGAGGTTTGGACCATGGAGAAGAAGGATACTTGTCATTGTGTCAGTTGCCGGTAAGTTATCCACCAAAGTTATTGCTCTCAGTTGTAAGTCCAATATGTGGAGGTGGGAAGATGTCAATTGAAAAGTGAAAAACATCCACACATTCACTCTGTAATATTTCAATCTCCCACCCAATAAATTTGATTGAAAAACAAAAAAAAGCACTAAATTATTCACTAAACATGATCTACTCATATCCACTCATACTAAAAACATCCCAAAATTCACTAAAATCTCCTCATTACTACCATTATCCTCGATAACCAGTTACTTGGAGATTAGAAAGGTACTCACGTGATATATGGTTACGATACCTGACTAATACGGAATTTTTCGCGTGTTATGTTCCTTCTTTTTTTAAAATCTGTTTAAAAGATTCAAAAAATTCTCCCTTTTTCCAGCCATTTCATCAAGAAAGAAGTACGACTTAAAGATTAAAATGTCATTAAACACAACATTCCACTGGTAAGCAACGCATAGCATGTGATTCTGTGTGATCAATTGTACTAACAGTTTCTCTATCAATAGGCCAGCAGGTCCTGAAGAAGTCAAAGTTACAGGTACTTTTGACAACTGGTCTGGTTCTTTCCCATTAGTTAAACAAGCCAATGGTGAATTCGAATTAGTTATTCCATTGGATCCAATAGAAGATAAATACTTATTCAAGTTCATCGTTGATGGTGATTGGAAAACTTCTTCAGAATACGATATAGCCAACGAAGACGGCAATGAGAACAATGTCCTTTTTAGCAAAGATATTGCTGCTGCATCTGAAGCTGGTACCAAAATCCCAGAATCTGGTGGTTTGGTCACTCCAACCGTCATGCCATCTCAAGAGGGTAAACAAACCACTGTTGCTGGTGAACCAGGTATCTTCATTCCAGAAAACCCAAACGAAATTAAAGCTTTCACAGAAATCCATGATGTTGATGCTAAGGCCTTGAATGAAAAATTGAACGGTAACAAAGCAGCTGAAACCAGTGCTATTGTCATACCTGAAAATGCTGCTGACATTAAAGAGTTCTCTGAAGTCCGTGATGTCGATGCCAAAGAATTGAATGCTGCCAAAGCCACTGAAGAAGTCTCTGAAGGTAAAAAGAAGATCAAAGTCAAGAAGGTCATCAAAAGAAACAAAGAAACCGGTGAGGAGATCGTCTTGAGCACTGAGCCAGTAACAGAAGAAGAAGCTAAACCGGAAGCTGCTCCAGTTGTTAAAGAAGCGCCAAAGGTTCCAGCTCCTCCAGTTCCAGTTAAGAAAGAGAAGAAGGAAAAGAAAGGTTTCTTCAGCAAATTGAAAAAGGCCTTTGCCTAAACTGTGTTCTAATACTTGTCCCTTTCTGTTTCCTTTCTGTTTCAGTTCTTATACACCTTTTATGTTATGTTCCTTTGTATAATAATACATTTAATCAATGAACTTTGTCATTTTAGCCACTTTTATGTAACGATGCAGCCAGAGTCCCGCCTACGGCTGCAAAGAAATCTCCGCCTAGGTGTCCGCCTAGCGCTTCCGGCTGCGGGCCTAAAAATAGCTTCGGAAATGTTTTTAGCGTCAAAAACGAAAAGAAAACAAGGAAAAAAATTGTACATTGATATTCAGTTAAAGATATAAGAGAGAAAAGAATAACAAATGATATACTTTGCTGTTGTGCAGATTACGGTGCTTTCCACGCTGCTTGCAAATGTTCAGGCAGTCTCGCAGGCCTTCTGCTCCAGCGAAAACACCGGAGTCTCTGCAGACTTGCACTCGTATGCTTATCAGTCCAATGGTTGGTGCTCAGATACATGTAATGCCTTGGGAACATACAACTATGCGATCGTCCAGAACACAGAGTGCTGGTGCTCTAACAATGCTCCAGACTCGACGGTGTCACTGACCCAGTGCCATAATGACTGCCCAGGGTATCCAATAGAGAAATGTGGTGGTGATTCGACGTATGGGTACATCCAACTTAGGGATGTTGTCAGTTCAGACGTCTCTAGATCAGGTACCAGTTCATCGAGTTCAAACTCCAACTCACAGTCGTCTTCATCGACATCAACATCAACGTCATCATCTAGTGGTACCACCGTTGCTGAAACGACGGAGTCCTCGTCAAAGCAGCAAACCACTGCAACAACATCATCTTCGATCGAGCCAGTGACGTCTGTGATTTATTCAGTGAAGACCATCACTGGATCCCAAGAAACTCAGTACATGACAACGGAGGTTATTTCCACCATCATAAACTTACCATCACAAACGTCCACTCCTTCTAATGGAGATACGAATAGAAACAGTTTCTTTGATTCACCAGGGAAAGTTGCAGGTACATTCACCGTTGTTGGACTAGTGGTGATCTCCGTCATTTGTGTGCTGCTCTACTGCTGTTTCTTTAAGAGACGTAACTCAGACGATGACGATGACGAGTCTCTCAACCATTCAGAAACAAGTCTGAATCAGGCATCAGAGAAGTTTGGTATTGTCGAACCAGCACTATCGAACGACAACTCCACTACGCAGAAAGGTTCACTCACGAAGTCAGCAGCTGGTGAGAATGGCGAGATGTTTGACTTTGTCGAAGTAGACCAGAGACTGGACCCTACACAGGTGTTCAATTACCAGAACGGCTCCAGGGCTTCGCTGGCTGACGATATGGACTACAGCAGGAGGGTTCTCCGCGTGACGAACGCCTAGTCGGGGCTGAGTGTATTAATATAGGTATAAGCATAGGTTAGATCATATCATAAGGAAAAAGGTTTTTGTATATTAAATTAATGCATTTTTTGTGGTTTTTGTCTTGTTGATAAAACTATATAAAGAACAGTAGGATCAAGAATGTTCTCGGTGAAAGTGAAGAAGTTCTCCTTCTTGAAGGATGGCCAGTGGCTTCACATGCCTTCCAAGCATGAGATCGTGATAATTGTTGCTGAAGACGACATCAGGATTATCTGGAAGGACGATGATGCTTTATTGGTGAGTATGAGTATTGGTTAGACTTAGTATTCATGAATTCAAGCTAACTATTTTGGGACTAGGAACAGTTCAATTTTAAGGAGATCGTCTCTGTCTATCACAAACAGCCTTCAGTGGGTTTCAAGTTGGACCAGGCCAAAAGATTCCAGATAAGTTTGAAGAGTGAAGACGATTTCAAGCAGTTGGTCCAGGTATTAGATCAAAAAGGTCTCTTGAAAAAGAGATCTAAACACTCTATTAAAGGCGGTAACCAACTATCAGCTCACGAAGAGCTCAAGAAATCGGATTCAGCCTCAAATGTGTTCGTAAAGCCTGTTTATACGCAGCAATTCAACGTTCCTTCAACAACTTACTACGATCAGTATAGAAAGAATCACCAGCAACAACAAATACTACTAAACACGTTCTCACAGCCAACTTTGCCGGTTTCACAGGTCTCTTTTGAGCCAAATGAGATCTTGATGTCCCAGATTATCGAGCCTTCCCCTTCCCCTTCTTCAGCTCCTTTGGCTTTGTCTCAACAGTACTTGGAGCCATTGCCTAATATCACAGCTCATGAATCACAAAATGGTGACTTTGGTGAGAACTTCCTTTCACAATTATTGAACGAGCCACCACCACCGCTGCCATTGAAGCACATAGACCAAGTGAAAGACTTCAGCCAGATGTCTGATGAAGAGATCAAACAGTTGTTGAAAGAAAAGATCAAAGACATGAGGTTTATAAACTTTGTTGAAAAAATTGAAGGATGTCTAAAGGATTTAAGATAGCGAGCGTTTATTGAAATGAGTATAATTAAGTCAATTCTATAGTATAATTATGCTATTCTATTTCTGTTTTCATAATAGGAATAATGAGGCTAATAATACGGAAAATATAGGAATGTATTGATGTTGTGCAGCATTTTGGCTTAAAGTACTTAAGCTTTGAACTGTTGAAGATGAAGAATCATTAGCTATAGAACCAGTGGAAGAAACGGAAGAAGTAATCAATGTTGTGATTGAACTTATTGTAGAAGTAGAACTTGCAACAGTATCAACATCACCAGTTTCTTTAACTTGACCAGTTAAGAAATCATTTGGAACATAGAAGGTAGTTGCACCAGCTTCTGATAAAATACTTGAATACCATTCAAATTGAGTAACCATTGTAGCAAAATCACTGAAGGGAAATGCTCTTGTCTTGATATCCTCAAACAAGATCTTTTCTTCACTGATCGTTTGAATACCAACAAAATAATTACCAAGTCCAGTTGGCAATTTCATACCGTTTGCTCCCATGTATGAGATGTATTGATCATAACGACTATTGAAATCAAGGATGAAGTTGTAAATGATAGTGACATCAGATTCTAAAGCTTTTGAAGAAGCAGAAGATAGTTGTTGTTGGTCAAAAGAAGTTGTTTGACCAGAAACAATAGTGATCAAGAACTGGATCAAAATTAGAAAAGCAAAATTCATAGCAATTGATGAGGATAGAAAACAAGATTTAGTTTAAGTTTAGCGGAACTACGTTTTTAAAGAAGAAAAGTAAGCTTGAAACTTCATAGTGAATCTCAGATATGTTTTTAGAAACTTTTTCCTAATTGGGGTGCCAATGGTATAAATTAGCCTCAAAAAATATTCAAAAGTATAAAGAAATTTATACATGCTTTTAAACTTGTATGGAATATAAATTTCAAAATCCATTACATTCTTTTGTTGAAAGGGTTTAAGTTCTTTGTCTGTTTCTTTAGGTTTCTTTTGGTCGGTTTGATGCATTTTTTGACACATAAATTGAAATTACCCTTTTGGTAAACAACAATAGGAAATTCGGTAGACTTGCATAAATCTTTTGAAATACGAAAAAAAGTGAAAAAAATTGATACTAACTTCTACATATGCAACTAAAAAGGGCTACAGTTAAACAAAAGTCTCAAATTCTACATTTTAAAATTGGTACCAAATACTAAATGTACATATAGTAGAACAAATGGGTAATAAAATAAGAAGAACTAACAAAAAGATAATTTTTAGAACACATTGACTTAAACTAGAATGTATTTAAATCTGAATGATATTTAAGAAAGTATCAAAACCGCTCATTATAATAATAAGGCTGGACTTCCTAAAGCAAAAGCGAAGGCAGCAATTAAATAGAACAAAGAACCAGAATCTTTACCAGTACTAGCACCTGATCCAGAAGTAGTTGAAGTTGCACTTGTTGAACCACTTGCACCATTAGACTCACTCATGGAAGAACTTGATTCACTCATGTCAGAACTTGACTCACTCATTTCAGAGCTTGATTCTGATTCACTCATGTCAGAACTTGACTCAGTTGCTTCACTGGAATCACTTTCTCCAGTCTCAGCAGCTAAGACCGACTGTAATCTACTTGAATACCATGGAACACCGGTAATGAAAGTTGAAACTGCACTTTGATCAATTTGACTAAATAAGGTTGTATAAGAGTCATCAGTGTAAGTGGAAACTTGCTGATAAACTTGTAAAACACCAGATGGAACGGCATTACCAGCCTGGATATAAGATAAATATTCAGATTGATGTTGTTGAATATCACCAAGGATGACGGATAATAAAGTATCATCATTCTGAGATGTAACAAAAGTAACTAAAGCTAATAAGGCAGTTAATGAAAAGAATTGCATTTTGAGACAAAATTGGGTTGTAATTTAGCGATTGATTAAAAGTGAAGCTTAATTGAGTTAATTTAGCATGAAATATAAAATAAATGAAGGCGGATACATCTCATTATTTATAGTTTTCAATACCCCCCAGTAAAAGTTTTAATTATACGGCGCACAAACTGAACATAGCAATCAATTATAAAAATACGTTATTAATTATTCTCAATAATTCCGTGGTACCTAAGTACCCGTGGTCTGTGATTCTACGGCACGGAATTCCAGAAACCGTTTGACAAACGCAATTCAAAGGGGAATTTTGAAGCGGGGGATGATGTCAAACGATGAGAGAAATACATAATTGACCTACTTGACCTTTCTCACTCTATTGATCTTTATATAGCATTGCTTTCTCCCCAATTTCTCCCAATCAGGATACTTTCCTAATTAGTACTTAATTCAAATTTTTAACATAATCAAAATTTGAGATTCGCCCTCAGCACATAACCAAAAGCCTCTTTTTGATCTCAAATATGGCACCCAAATCGTTTTAATCCTCATAATAACAGTGACATTTAGCCATGTTGAAACATTATACGAAGTTTGAGGCACTTTTTGCACAGTACCTTTCGAGATTTGAGTTTCTCAAACCACATTTCGATGACCCTGTGTCGCAAACAATGACTACAGTTTTTTTCATAATACTAATACTGATCATCATCTATAAGATTATTTTCCAAATTGGTGTCTATTTTGGGTATTGGGACATACCAGGGAAAGAATATTTTGTGGATAGACCAGTTCATTGTGCTCATGTTTACGTTCATGGCTATATCCATGATAAAGAAGGTTTACATGATTCGACAAAGCTGAATTATCATATTGAGTTCAGTCCAGAAGAATATCATAAAGATGATCCTGAATTAGGTTCATCATTAGGATTTTTAAGAAAAAAATTATATTTCTTATTTAAGGATTCGACAATCTTTGAAGATTTGAATTTGAAATCTCCCTTCAGAATAAGTGATGTTGATGTTTTTGACGCTAATGGAAAGAAAATTTTAGATGATTCCAAACCATTGTGTTTAGTTGGAATTGAAACAGGGAATAGAATAACAGCACACTTCAATATAGATAAATAGATAATAAAAGGTAAACTTACAAAATAGATTTATCCGTAACATTCATTTCATTCATTATACATATCATATATCACAATTCGAATTTCTTGAATTCTTTTTCTTTGAATGGACCAATATTCTTTTCTCCCCATAACCAAACTTTAATCATTTTTTTCAAACTTGAATCAATTAGTTGATTTTTGTAATAAAAATCTTCAGCTTTTTCATCATTTTCATTGAAATTTTCTTTAAACTCATTAGCATCATTAAAATCTAATAAATGGGGAACATTTTCTAGTAAGATTGATTTATTTATTAAATCTGCAATATCAACTCTTAGTTTAAATTTCAATAGTTCTTTCAATTTATCTGGCAAAAACTCATTTGAAGTCTGTTCATTATTTGAATATAACAATAATGTCATCGTTAACTCCAATTCTTCCATAAATTTTGGATTTTTTAAAGCTTTGCCAGTGAGTTTCTTTTTAGCAAAATCTATAATATTGAGAATGAATTCATCTTTATCATCTTTCATATCTTGATTATCCTTGTTATGTCTTTTAATCATCTCAATTAAATGTAGTAATAATAGTTTAAAGTGTAAAAACAGATTCTTCTCCAATAAATCAGGATATTCTAGCTTCAACTTATCAATAACAATTTGGATATCACCATTCAATAAATAAGATTTAATTTCTTTCCGGAACTGGATTGAATTTATGCCATAATATGAAATGTGTTCAATGGGATTCGGTTTTGTTAAATCTATCCCAATCTCTTTTGCGAATTTAATAGCAGTTGTTTCATATCCTTCAAAGATCAGATAATTTAACACTATTTGATTCAAATCTTGCTTCCGTATATTCTGTGATTCCAGTCTTTTGGTCCATTCAGCCATCTTGACCTAATTGTGAGTTCTTGAAAAGTTACTAAAAAGGTTATCTTTAAGGAAAGATATGACATAAATGTGTTACCTTGGTGTTCGGGTTTTTTCCAGCGTTTTTACTAGTGTAGATAATAAACATAGCATAGTCACACTTGTTCAAGTGTGATGTTTTCAAAGTGGTACGTCTTGAAAGCATTGGAATAAATTAGTATTGCATAATGATATCAAAAGTACAACATATTGATCTTACGACTTCTGGAAATAGTCATTATCATTATATTATATAGTCATTAAACAAACCATGAAAAACAAAACCACAGATGCATCAAGCAACAAAGCAAACCGCAATACGTAACATTTGCCATTGAACAAGTTCACATTTTCATACCATAATACTTATAGATACCTCTTTCAAAATCACCAAAAATCTCATCAGCATCGAATAGAACTCCTTTTGTTAAACTGGTTTTTTTATTTGCTAATTTCAGAAAACTTGGTAATTTTAAAATAGGAATAATTTTCTCACCAGTATTTATATCATATTCAATTAATCCCAACTTTTTTGAATTGTCTGGATTCTTGAAATCATCAACTTTGAACAACCAACCTCTTCTACCACCTGAATCGTAAGTTTTCCATGAAACTTTCTCATTGTTAACTCTGTTATTTAGAACACCACCAATTAAATCTAGCTCATTTATAATTTTAATTGAAAGTTCAAATGCAACTAATGAAGGACAGCAATTAAGAAAATTTGGATTATCTATAGTCCAACGAGATACAAAAGAATTTTTTGATAGATCAATAAATTCAATTTGTTGGTAATATGTTTCTTCATCATTAATTGGAGGTGGTGGAGCAGGAATTGTTGATGACAAACTCACCATACTTAAAGTTGATTCTGAATTTTCACCGTGTTTATGAGGAGGTTTCAAAAATTCAACAATTGAAGGAATATCTAGATTGTTATTAGCAATTGAAATGCTTTTCAAATTGATGAATTTTTTCTTTATCAGCATTAGATTTTCAAAACTAACGTCTAGACCACCTAAATTCAAATAATTAAAATCACAATCAAACATTTTTAATAAAAAAGTTAATTGATTGTTATTCAATGGAGCATTAGTTGAAGAATCACACTGTAAATTCAACCAAACTAACTTGTTTGAAGTTATTGCAGGATGATTAATGAAAAAATTGATTAATTCTCTTGTTGTTAATTGAATGCAATATGCTAATGATAAATGACTTAATTTCGCGCTGGTTGGAATCAAACTTAACGACTTTGAAGTCACTTGAGTATGGGTTAGATCTAATTTCTTAATATTTGGTAAATTAATCAATAGTTTTTCAATTGCCCAATCTGGTAAATCAGTACAGTCATGTAATGAAACGTCAGTTATGTTTTCAATTCCTGGTTTCTTGAATATTATGCTTTGAAAATTAGAAACAAAAATTTCACCTGAACAACCACAAAAATCAACAGCTTTCAAATATTTCATGTTGTTAAATAAATAATTTAATAAATTTGAGTCTAAATCATCTTTGATGTTTTCACTTGCTAAAAATTCTAATAAATAAGGAGTTTTTTTCAAACAATTTAGAATTGTCGTCGATGTAACCATTTGAATTTCTTTATTCATTTTACCTGTTCTTCCTAACCCAATTGAAGTGAACTCTTGAAAATCTAAAACGTTAACGTATTCACCTAGTCTTGGTTTATTTGTAATTGAATTTAAAAAAACGTCAAAAGTTTGAGGGGTCTTGAAAATGCAATATTTATAAATGATTTTTTGAACTAATCTGTAAAACAATTGATTTATCGTTAAATTCGACTTCAGGAAGATCTGCACGTTTCCTGAAAGTGAAGAAGAGTTGTTCTGCATCAGCTGGAAGAACTGGAACTCCAGTATTTTGAAAAGAATCTCAGGAGGGAAGGGACTGTTGTCATAAACATTTCCAATATCATCATGCCTGTGGTCCATTTAAAAAAATGGGTGAACTAATTCAGTTCTTTGTAAAGTGATAAGAGCAGAACTAAGTGTGATATGGGGTAAAAGAACAAATTCCAATGAGTGCTCTGTTTCGTGCTTGATGAAACAAAGGAAAGATCTGATCGAGTTTAATACAAGAGTAATCGTTGTTTAGATTCTTTTTTTTTCAATTTTGAAGCCGTCTAAAAAAAAAAACTATTTGGAGCGATGGGCCGATGCGATGAGATGCTACAAGCAGTTGTGAAAGGAGTGTATAGGGGTCGTCTTTCATTCATTTCGATGGATTCATTAGTTCTATTGGATGTAATTGAGTCTATTTCATCCAAACAGCCACGAAAATCCGTTCACTATTCGCAATAAAGGGAAAAAATTCTGAAATAAGCTGAGATAAAGCAGTTTCCTTAGAAGTTCTATAGATTTATGAATCAGTAGCCATACTATCACGAATGCCACAAGCATTAGGATGATAAGTTTGATGAATTTTGGTGTGTCATGGAGAATCTCGTACCAAAACCGAAGAAACAGAGCAGTATTTGAGTTATTAACGGATAATTGGTGGTGATATGCTGACACTTGGACCCGTGTCTCTTGTTTTTTGTACCTCTGTAGTGTCTCTGTGATGCTTCTTCTCGGTTGTCTTTCTATTAATCTGTCCATTGAAGTTACACCTCTTGCTTCCTGACTGAATGCACCAACGATGTGATCTGTGTCTGTGGAGACGCTTTCTTCCGTCTTTCGTTTCAGCTTCACGCTCTGCAGTTTCGTTTTGAGTCTAAGCTGCATTCCTTCTTTTGCTTCTTCTTGATTTTTGATCTTTGATCGCCTTATCGTGTAATCGTGTATTACTTGTGTTGATGTTCTCTATTTGATGTTTTTAGTGTTTTTGGTCGGGCTTGTTTGTGCTCGGACCAGATCACTAGAATATACCAAGTACATAATATCTTCAATTGCTGCACTATGCAAAGCTACTCAGAGCCAATCATTAATCATGCCTCAATAAAAATAGACAAGAGACAACAAGTGTAGAGACCGATTATTTAATAGTGGACCTTTTAGCCAATCTTAATTAGAATTGCAACGCTATCAAAAGAATTAGTTTCCATCCATTAGGCATTTTGGCAAGTACCTCAGCTGTTGATAGATATTATTTAACGAATCTACACAATAACACATATTTCCAATAGGTTTTCTAATAAGGTCGATGGGACCTTTTCAAATGATGAAGAATTTTACCAAACGTTTAAACAAGATTAAACACCTTTTTGAATTTATGCAACATTACACTTCTTCATCAATATGATATCAGTATGTATTATTTGTCTATTGTAAAGGTCTTATCACTTCTTCATACAGAAGATGTTTCAGCTGGTCGATGTCTAAGTCTTTGTTCTCGTTAAACTCCCAGAATGCTTCATCTATTGGCGTAGCATTAGGCTCATCTTCTGGATCGTGGTATAATTGCAAGTATGGATGATTCAGGGCATCTTCCACAGAGATTCTTTTTTGTGGATTAAAAGTAAGTAATTTCTCTAGAAGATCAACTGCCAATGGATTTGTTCCTTGAGGGAAAATGTTCTGTAATGGGATTTTCTTTCTAAATGGTAATGACCTTATGTACTCTCTTGCTCTTTTAGATTTGATATTGTAATAGTCTTCCATTTCTGGAGTTCCTAAGACTTCCATGATCAACCACAATTGGTTATGATAATCACGACCAGGGAAGAGTGGTTTCCCGCTCAACATCTCAGCAAGAATACAACCTACTGACCAAACGTCAATTGCAGTGGTATATTGTTGGAAAGTCAACATGATTTCAGGTGCTCTGTACCATCTTGTAGCAACGTATTCTGTCATGAATCCAAAATTGTTCTCAGTTGATGCAATTGATCTGGCTAAGCCAAAATCACAGACTTTCAAATCACAATTCGAATTCAACAATAGATTTGATGGTTTTAGATCTCTGTGTAGAACATTTGCAGAGTGCATTGCTTTCAAAGCTCTCAACGTTTGATATGTGAAGTATTGAACGTGGTCATCACTTAATTTCTGGGATTTGATAACTCTGTGAAGATCTGTCTCCATTAACTCTTGAATCAGATAGACTTCATTGAATTGGTCATAATTAGCAGGTTTTTGAATGTCCAATATACTGATAATGTTCTCATGATTGTTGAAATGCTTCAAAAGCCTGATCTCCCTTAGGGTTCTTAAACAAAACATTGGTTTTTCAAAAGGAAGAATCTTCTTGATTGCAACCTTCGTGTTTGAAGGCTTGTGAGTTGCAGAACAGACTATACCATAGGCTCCCTCACCTACTATCTCTTGCACTTGGTAAAAATCGGATACATTAAAGGAGATCTTGCGTTGCTGCTCCATTTTATGTTAGATAGTGCAAATATCGAAGTAAAGAACTAAGGATCAAGTGGATCAAATTGATTCAGATTTAACACTGTTTGAAACACGAAATAAAGTATAGCTAGAAACATATTCTAGTGAAACTCCGAACAACTTAAAATTACGTCAGCCTCTTCAGGACAAGACAAAGGTTTGATTAATCCTCAAAAAAGCAGTCAAAAAGAGTGTGCTCATGTTTCATTGCCCTTTCAGGCTAAATACTGAGGTTAGTCTAAATAATCAGTCCTGTTCCTGCTCTTCCAGCTGTACTGTTGCAGGTTTTGGTGGACCTCAAATGAACAACAGACTGGGCCCCAAATGGCTGCAAGACACCAAAAGACGCTGTTAAATGTTTCCCAATTATCAGATTCTATGTATATTATCTAAACAGTTTCTAACATTTCTATTCCTTTTCGTAACAACTCACCAGATTTATCTAGAATCTTGAAAAATCTCAATAATTCAAAACAAGAGTCCCATAGTTCCTCATCCTTTGCATTAGTATAAATCAATTTCAAAATCTCTAATAACTTTTCCTGGTCGTACTCTTCATTAATCACAGTGACATCTCCATTACCATTGCCATTATCCTTCTTTTTATTCTTCTTTTTTTTCTTTTTGTCACTTTTGCTGTTACTAGTAGGTGAAACTTTTGAATTGATCAAATTATTCTGATCGTTATAATTTAAAAAAATCATAACTAAAATTGATAATGTATGAAATTGTTTTAATTCAATTGATTTATTAATTAATTCATCGGATGTTAATTTCAATTTGTTCAATAATTTATTCCAGTTCTCTATTTCTATTTTTCTCAAACATTTGGAAACAATATTCAATTCATAGATTGGATTGTACTTTATCAATGAAACCAAGTATTCTGAATCTTTTCCTTCATCTTCAACGGTTTTATAAAGTAGAAGTTCTAAAGCATATTGAAAATTCTTAAATTTGGAATATTTACTAAAAACTTTTTCAATGTCATTATCATTATTCATTTCAAATCTGATCAAATCATGTAAAAAAATTGAATTTTCTGTTAAAATATTATTTAGTTGAATTGATTTTTTAGTGATGATCTCATTTTCTAAAGTAACAAATAAACCATTCTGTAAATTTAATAAAATTGGATAATTTTGGTTCACGGTTGATATTTTCAAAATAGAATTATTTGTAACTTGTTGGGATGAAACATTTTCAAGTAAATTTGATAAATCTTTAATAATGATTAATGAATCTCCATTAAACAAATAATAATTATCCTTGTCAACTCTTGAAATATACTCAACTTTATCAAACAATAGGAATTTTTCAAAAGCACCTCCATGATGTTTCAAATAAATGATTTCATTATTTTCTTGAATTAATAAATCTTCAGAATTTGAATTGATTTTAAAAATATTTTGTAATAATGATAGGTCTTTGAATATTTTTTCAAATGAAATAATTTTCATCAGATCAATCTTAATCCCTTTATTTGATAATAATTCAATTTTAAAATGATAATATTTGAAATTTTCTGTGACAATCAAAATATCATCTCCTAAAACGTTGAATGTCACAATATTTGAATTGAAATCATATTTGAAAATGATCAAACTTGAATCAAAAGTAATTTCGTTATTAAAGTTCTTGAAATCAAAAATAATTAACTCTGATTGGAAATTAGTTCTATTAGTAACTATTAATAAATTCAATTTGGAAAACCATGTCAAATTTTCAACATTCATTTCATGATTATAATCATTGATGTAAAAACTCCAATCATTTGCAGTCAAACTATGGATCAACAAATTTTTATTATTGGATAATGCTAGGTATTTGTAATCATTAGATAATGAAGCATGATAAATCTGAATTAATTGATGATATTCTTCAAATGGCACTTTAATAATATTCCAACTGTTTGATTTATTTTCATATGTGGAATAAATATGGATTTCGCCATTTGACACTAAAATTGGTCTTTTTAGGTTATAATTGATTGAGTTTCCAATATTTAAGTTTGTTAATAATGGAACAATGTATAAATTGTAAGAATCTGCTAAAATAATATAAGATTGATCCAATAAGATATCGAAATTGGAAACTTTGTGTAACCATGGAACGTTAGCATCATTATCTTCTGAACTTTTGAAAAAACTAGAGCCAAATAAAGAGTTGGTTGACCAAGTTTCGTTTTCAAATAAAATTGAATATGAATTGTTATTTAAATTCCAACAAATTTTTTTAATTGTATCCTGATAATCAATTACTTTAACAATCGATTTCAAGTGGAAATTGTAAAACGAAACTTTTTTGGTATCTGAATGCAATAATAAAATCAATCCAGATTTCAAATTGATTGATGCATCTATAACGTCTTCAGCGACGAAATCATTAAACAATTTGAAAGAGTGGGCAACTTTAGAGTATAATCTACCTTTGTTTTCTGTATCAATTACAAAAAACAAGGATGGGTTTTTTTCAGACAAAGGTTTTGAATGGACTAATCTTGATATTGGATTGCCTTCAAATTTAACGATATCATCATTTGAAGTATGTAGATCTAACATTTGAACGTTTTTAGAAGTGATAAGAATCAATTCATACTTATTTAAAAGAACATAATCTTTCAAGTCATTGTGAATCTTCAAAAAAATCTTGAATCTAAATTGGTAGCTGCCAATTGGGTTTTCGATGTGTAATTTTTCAAAAAAAGATAACTGTTTGTTTAATACAAGGCCATTTTGTAATAATTCACTTGATTTGGAGTAAATAGTCAATAACTCATCGTCGCTATGAACAATTGAATAGACTAGTAAGAACCCTTTGTCTGTGGCCACACCAACGATGTCCTGTTGATAATTGAGCTTGAATGAAACGTTTTTCCCGTATTTCTCCAAGGACTCTTCAGACCTGGAGTGGGAACATATAATAACATGGTGCTGGTTATCGAAGAGACTGATCTCGGTAGGTGTCAGGATCACTGTGGGCAATTGAACACCCGTAGGCGCCGTAATCTGTAGCGCACCGCCCAGCGGTATGACTTTGGGAGTGTAGCAGGGCCAAACCATAAGCTTTTCAACGGGCGAAACAATCAATATTTAACACTTTTTGAAGCATCAATCTACTTTCTCTTTTCGTTTATCATAAACACTGAAGTTCAACTTCCGGGGTGAATTCCGGTCAAGTAGTAGTAGTCATGTGACTTTAGTGGTGTCTGGGTGTTAGAACGTTCCTTTTTTCACTTGGCACAAAATCTCCGCTTCTAATTGGTCAAGCCGCGATTAAAATTTGGTTAGAAATATAAAAAGTCAGTTTCTTTCCCTCTTTTAAACACAACTGATACCAACGATAAAACGACGAAAAAGCGGCCCATAATCACTACAGAATGTTCGCTCAGCAATCGCTAAACTTGCCTGCTATCAAGCTCACGTCCAAGGCCCTCTCAGACAACTCCAACAGCACATCCGCTGGCCTCAACGCCCCAGGCATGGGAAACACAGCCGCAAGGGTTCAATCTTTACAGGAGGACTACTCACGTTCTCGTCACGCCTCAAAGGCCACCGTCTCGTCCAACGAGAGCAACTCTCCAAACTCACAGTCGCCTCAGTCCTACTCATCCGCCTCTTCTGTTGAGTCCCCAAACAATGTGTCTTCCACCACTTTCCAGAGAACCACTATCGGTGGAAACGTCAATCAAGGTGTCCCATCTCTGGCCTTTGTTGGTAAACCAGTCGACCAGCTGCAACAATATTCCATCCCTTCATTGAACTCTATTTTGGACTCCTCCAGTTTTGGTTTAGGTTCCACTTCTACTTTACCCCAACCAAAGGTCATGTTGCCAGATGCAAATATTGGTTCGATTCAAACAGCAAATGGTCAAATTGAACCTCCAAAAAAATTGAAATACTTGAGAAAAAACAACGATGACGATCAGAAAGGTCCATTATTTTGTAAATGGGGTGATTGTAAAGAATTGTTCCCAGATGCTGAAAACTTATATAATCATTTATGTGATTACCATGTTGGTAGAAAATCTAACAGAAATTTAAATTTGAACTGTGACTGGGATGGTTGTAAAGTTCAAACCGTCAAAAGAGATCATATCACATCTCACATCAGAGTTCATATTCCTTTGAAACCATTCGTCTGTACAACTTGTACCAAAAGATTCAAAAGACCTCAAGATTTGAAAAAACATATCAAAACTCATGCTGATTCTGCAACTAAAGCTGCTGCTAAACTTGCCAAACAGCAAGACTTACAAAAACAACAAAGAGGTGTTGGTTACAGTTATGATCCTTTCCATCCAACTCAAAATGTTCCACCAAGTTCCAACTTTGATAATTTGTTATCTTTTGACAATTATGAATATGCAAACTCAGAATATGCAAGAAAAAGAAAACCTGAAATGGTTAATCAATTTTTTGATGATGTTAAGAAATCTAAAATTTCCCCTCGTTATAACAATGAAATGATTGGTAAATTGAACACTTTGGAATACAATTTAGGTTCTGAATACTCATTACCACCATTATCATCAACTAATGCTATCAATGGTAAATTTTATCAAACTAAACAAGAATTATATGATACTAATTCATTCTTCAATCAACTATCTGCATCTTTAGATCAATACCCAACTAACTTTAACCCAAGTGCTAATAATACTTTACCACATTTGAAAGCAGAACCATTCCAATCTTCTGTCAATGGTTTATATCCAAGTTTATCTTCTACTGCTGCCCCTAATACCCATTCTTCATTCGGATACCCACAAATTGCTTCAAGATTTGATGGTTCTAGTAATCCAGTTGATCGTCGCTACAATATTGGTATTAATCAAAAGAGTAACAATGTTGAAGATGTTAATGCTAATGAAGACGAAGAAGAAGAAGTTGATGAATTAGCTGAAGCTTTATCGAAGGTTGAAATTTCTGAAGATTTCATTCCTAGACATAAAAAATTAATTGAATTAATTCAAGCAAGATTGGCAGAAATGATTAATGAAATTGAAAATGAAGAAAAAAATGGAAATGAAGTCATCACTAGAGGCAGTGAACTATATCCAAGCATCGCGGCTCATTAAATATGTTTTGTTGGGGTTCATTTTTTCAGAGATTTAGTTTGATTTTGAGATTTACAAGGTTCAGTTCGTGTCTTTTTGGTTATATTATTGGTTAATATTGTACAATTAGGTTTTTCGATGTTTTTTCTTTTCATATTTCATGATATGTGATGTTGTTCTTTTGTTGTTGGAGTTCTACTGGTTTTTGTGTGTTTATTATTGTTGGTTTTATTCGTTTTGACTTTATTAAATGTAGTATATAGTTTCTATAAACATTCAATCAGTTTTATGGAAACCGGCTTGAACTTCAGGAAGTTTAATTAAACTGTCATACCATTTTCTCAATTCTTTCAAATCTTTAACAGTTTCTTCATCAACACTATTTAAAAATTGATCAACATGAGGTAAGGCAATAGCTTCAGCTAATGAGAAATGATCACCAACTAAAAATCCAGTGCCATTTTTTTTCAACTTATCATCAAACAACTTATAATTAAACAACAATGCCTCTTTTGCTTCATAAGATTTAGTTTGATTGAACTTTGTTTGTGAAACACCTAAATTTGAGGCATGAAAGAATAAAAATTCCAATTCTTGGAAATGTTTAACATCATCACTAGCATAAGAGAACTTATTATCTTTGTCGTATCTTTCTGCTAAATAATTTAAAATAGCACCACTTTCAGTCAAATTGAAAACTTCACCTTTGTCATTGACTTCACTGATCAATGGGATTTTACCAACTGGATTCAATTTCAAAAACCAGTCTTCTTTAGTATCAGCTCTAAAATCCTTAATATGACGGAAAATGTATGGAATTTTCAATAATTCTAAAAAGATTGTAACTTTACGACCATTGGTAGTTGCACTTGAGAATAGTTTCAAATATGGAGCCTCGGCAGATGTGCTAACTGGATCGTTGTCGTAACTGGTCATATTTGGTTTATGTTTTTTGGTAATTGGTTCTAAACCTGATTTGGTGTCGGATTTTGTCATTGCTTTATATACTATAAAAATTCACTGAAAATTGTGGTTTACGAATAATGACAAGTGAATTGTAATACAGCAGAGTAAATATTTGATAATTTAAATAGAAAATTGACAATTTTGAAGTTTTTAGAGAATTGGTTATCTGTGGCTTAATCCAGTTCAGTTTTCTGCATATGGAAATACTAGCGGAACAACTTGCATGAATCTCTCTGGATCAAAAAATGTGGTTGGAATCATGAAAATGAGATTGATATGCTGGATTGTGGTGCCTAGAATTCAAAAACACTATTTAGTAAGTTATCAGTACGTACATAATGATGTTTAAACTGTGTATTTTTCACGTTCCTAATTCAATATTACAATGTTTAACCCATTTCTTGAAACTTAAACCATCATCATGGAACTCATAATCATGAATCAAGTCATACCCACCAAACCATGGTAATAGTTTGAATTTGAAATACCAAAACAACACACAACTAACGATCAAGATCACAGCCATTATATGATATGGAGGTAAATACCTTATTGAAATTTCATCTTTTGAAAACCATGGAATTATTAAAATGACTAAACTCGTTACAATAATAAAGAAAGTCCCAATTAGTGAAGAACGAATTGGTGCTTTTTGATTTGGATATTTCCTTCTTATGATGAAAATTCCAATTCCAATTAATAGTAAAAAAAATTGATTTGGATAAGTTTCTAAGTTGACAACGTATTGAAAACTTGTGCCTTGTGATGGTAGAATTAATAACCAGAACATAGTCAACAATGAACATATAATCAATCCAAATATTGGAATCTTATTGAAATTTCTTGATAATTGTCTGCTATATGGTAGATAACCTTCTCTGAAAATCTCCTGGTTCATTCTACTAAATGAGTAAATAACGACAAAAACATTAGTGGCAGAACTCAGCGCAATTGAAATAGTAACAAACTGTCTTCCTAATTTATAGCCAAGTATTTTTTCAAATAAAATTGACCCAACTAATGGACCAGCATTTAACAACTCTTCATGTGGTATAATTTTCAACATTGCAATATTCATTAATGTATAATTAATCAGTGCTATCAGTAATGATAAAGGACCAGCAATTTTAAATGTTTTAATAGGATCAATGACTTCAGAAGAGATGGTATGAACTGAATTCCAACCTCCAAATGTGAAAAAACATTGTAATAAACCACTGGTTAAAGTTGATAGAGTAACTTGATCTGAATCAATTTCAAAATCATTGAAAAACTTGAAATCAAAATGATTTTCTAATCCAGTTATTGACTTTGGTAAAACCACCGCATAGACTCCTGTTATTGACATTATACTAATCATTGATAATTTCAAAATTCCTAAAGAATTTTGTAACAACATTCCAAACTTGACACTAAGTGATTGAATTATCATTGTGATAATGACTAGCAATAATCCAATCCAGTTACTCCATTTGGATTCTTCAATGAAATCTTGATCATAACCCATTGAAAATAACACATATTTACCAAAAATAATAGCATTCGTTAGACCAATTCCAAATATCAAACTTAATAAACTAAAGACAACACTTGCTAACAATTTAGGTCTAGGATAAATAAATTCTAAAAACACTTTTGTACCTCCATTCTTCGGTACTATACTTCCTAATTCAAGATAACAATACAATCCCGCAAATGAAATTAGAGCAGCAACAATCCAAAGACTAAAAAATAATGTTAGGTTACCACCAGTAGAAACAAACACATTAGCTGGAGTTGCCCATATCCCTGATCCCATTATTCTACTAGTAAATATGACAATAGTAGAGAAGATCCCTAAGTGACGACCAACGGGATGTTCTTCAACTTCAACTTGTAGTATTTCAGATTCACAATTAAAGAGCACACCACTTTCTGAAGCATCAGAGTTGACCCTGCTCTCGACAGCAATGTACGTCTGATCCTTTTTGTTCATTGGTAATTTATATTGGATCAAGAATGTATAAGGGACTTCAGTGTCTCTATTTATCTGTTTGTGGTTAAAATTGTGTCAAATCACCTTATCAGAAGCCTCAGTCTGTAGGTGAATTCGGTCCAAAAATGGAGGTGGTGGAGGTTTCTTGGGTGAAAGCTCCAATTAATGTGATTAATGACAGATATACTCTTGGTTTCAAGTGCTCTTTACTGGGTCGGTGTCGTTTCTCTCCTTCTTTATACGCAATTTGGAGTCTTACTTGACAACTGATAAGGCATTGCTCGCTCGTAACCTTTTCTATCATCACATAACCACAAGGCACTAAAAGATGAACTGTGGTTGGTAATAGTGTATTATTTCCTTGAGTTTATAGCCCAGTTTATTGTTTTAGTAACTCTTGTGGTTATCTATAAATCTAGAGCCAGTTCAAAAGTTTGTGCCCTTATATTCCACGTTTTGGAACTTGAAAAGATTTTTCAGTGTTTATGTTAAACAATTTTGCGATGATTTTTTCAAGCTCATAAAGCCAAAGCTGAAGCTTTCAGGTTCCCAGAGTTAGCTGAGATGAGTCTTTGGGGCTGTTCGTTTCAACCAGAATGGAGCTCACATCACAAAAGGAAACTGTTAATAAACTATAAAGTTGATATTGACTTTTGATAACTGCTTCTTGCTTCTTGAAGAAAGTAATGAAAATCACTCGACTGCCTATTTGAATCAAATTTTCAACGTTGTTATTGAAAATATTCCATATCACTCCACAATTCACCAATGAATTACCAATAAATCAAGTTAAAAAAAGTATTGAAATATTGGAAAATATTCTTCTTCATCAGTTGAGAATTTATAAAGACCAAGCACCATTTATGGTAATGATAATGATTGGTTCTTTAATTACCTCAATTGAATTGTCTGTGAGAAATATTCCAAGCACAAACTTAGAACAAAGGAAGCATAAAACAGTTCATCGATTTATCAGTACCATCAGTGTGTATCAAAAGAGAACAGAAGAATCTCTATGGTATATCTTCGTAAGTATTGTGAATGAATCATTAGTGTTAGGGGTGACATATGGTTAGAACATTGCTCTACATTAATAAATAAAAAGGACCTATATTGCTTGAATCACCCTGTGAACTGTGAATAATTTCATTTTTTAGGTTTTCCAAAGAAGTTCAGCAATGAACTCTGCTGCTTTGGACCTGTTTTAGCCTTTTTGTCTACTGGTGTTGGTGATTCAGATGATTTTGTTGTTGTAGAAGTGGTTTTTGGGGTAGTCTTTGCAGTTTTTGGCTTTGCTACTTTCTTGACTGTTGTCACTAAGTAGCCATCTTCGTCGTAATAGCTTGTCTTTGTCTCTTCTTGTGATTCTTCCTTACTTTGTTCTGGTTCTTGCTTCTTTTGTGACTGAGTCTGTGAGAAGCTACTGTCAAAAATATTGTCAAGGTCTTCTATTGGTCTCTTTTGTGGTATTTCCTTCTCTGGTTCTACTTGTTCAACTTCATCTTTTGGTATTTCTTCAATAGGATCATCTTTGACGACTTCTGCGAAGTCATCATCATCGTCATCATCAAACATGCTTTCCAAATCCCTTCTCTTTCTTTCTTGTTCTTTCTTCTCTTGTTCCTTCTTTTTGATATATTCCTCGTCATTCAAATCTTTGTCTTCAATGACTTCAACATAATTAACAGGAGACTCTGTCTTTGGTCTTGGATGTGATTCAGTTTTAGGCTTTGCTGATGGTGATGTTCTGTTATTAGTAAATGATCTACCAAACGTTTGTTGGGTTTGTTTCTTCGTGGTAGTGGTATTATTGGATGGATTAATTGGATTTCTTTTACGAATCAAGTCAGATATTAGGCCTGTATCTGGTTCTTTCTTCGTTTCAGGTTTTGATGGTTCAGCTTTAGGTTTTGTTGCATTAGTTTCTTTGGTGTTTGTCGAAGGACGAACGATGATACTTGGTCTGGACGGTATAGTAGTAGTTTCATTGCAAATCAATTCAGGACCATTTATGACACCCCAAGTTTTCAAATTCTCTTTACATATTTCAAATTCACGTAGTTTCAAATTGATATCAATAAGAACTTCATTGATTTTAATATTCTTCAAAGTCAATGAATAGATTTGAATGGATTCAAT
Organism: Gotozyma botsteinii; assembly: GCA_020280145.1. Classification (NCBI taxonomy): domain Eukaryota; kingdom Fungi; phylum Ascomycota; class Saccharomycetes; order Phaffomycetales; family Phaffomycetaceae; genus Gotozyma; species Gotozyma botsteinii. The sequence goes on along the minus strand of JAFIIU010000009.1, from coordinate 92,580 downwards.
CTTGTTGAAAGCCGCTTTATCCTCCAAGTTAGAAGTGAGCTTGATTAGCTTTGACTGCTTGTCTGCAGTGTCAATATAGCCCACAATAACGTAATTGACATCTAGTAAATCTTTGTTGTTCTGGTAGAATCCATACATGATCTTCTTCGCATCATTGACATTGATCTGCAATTGTCTGCTTAGGAGTTTGTAATTGTACGAAAAGTCACCTTTCATCAGTTGTTTTTTGAGCAGTTTGTCTGCTCTCTCAATAAGATCGGAAGACATCTTTGTGCCTGTTGGTGATGAGTGATGAATGGTTGAAATGGTTTTGTTTATTAAGAAGCAAATTGTTTTTAAAAACGCGACACGTAAAAATTGGTGATGGAAAATGGCAGAAAAATGAAGTGATAATTAAATGGAAATAAGTGAGTGTAAATGTTTAATGCTTAACAATGATTATTGGAGATTCATATTATTATATTCGATATTTGATATGTGGTATTTAGCACATTTCATATTTTAATTATTGGACAATTAGGAAAAAGGTTAGACTTTAGTTGCTATATCGGTGAAAACGAGAGATGAATAAGTAATATGAATTTAGGAACAATTAACTAACAATTTTTATCAAACTAGATAGTAGAATAAAAGAACAATATAGTGATAATTAACAACAGTACAAACATCAAATCATACAATCATAATGATAAGTAAGTTATAATATGAACCGGAAGTGCTGCATAGCTCCGACCCATACAAAATCCAAAGATGTCTGGGTGTTCAATTTTTTCACATAAAAAATTTCGTCGATTTGAGATGAAAAGAATTATAATTAATTAAACCAAATTCATTGATTCTTCAATATGACTGAACTCACTAGTGAAGAACTGGCAATTTCTCGTGAATATGATCTCACTAAAAAGATCATTCCATTCTTGGACAGACATTTGAGTTATCCTATTTTAGACTCCCTAAGAGAGTTATACAGTGATGAAGAGATTAATAAATCAATTTTTGAATTGTTTAAAGATACAAACATGATTCCATTCTTACAAAACCAATGGAAAGCTATCCATGGTGACTCAGTTGAGCTTCCTAAAGAATTGTCAAGCGCTAAAGAAGAAGAAATCAGTGAACATTTCCATAAATTGAACAATTCAACTACTAAAATTTTATCAATTTTAAACCAATCTGAAGTTCAAGAACATTTGAAACAAGATAAAGTATTAAACAGAGAATATTTATCAAGAGAATTCCAAGTCACCGATGAACAAATTAATGAGTTATACGAATTTGGTCAATTTCAATACAACAGAGGTGATTACGTTGTTGCTTCTGATTTATTAAGTAATTTTAGAGCTTTATCAACAAACGTTGAAATGTGTAACAATGCCACTTGGGGTAAATTGGCAAGTGATATTATACGTTTAGAATGGGATTCAGCAATTAAAGAATTGAAAAATTTAAGGGACGTTGTTGATGCAAGATCCAATTTCCAAAATCCATTAATTCAATTACATCATAAAGTTTGGGTTATTCATTGGTCATTATTCCCATTTTTCAACAGTGAAGATGGTTTAGAACAATTATTAGACTTGTTTTTCAGTTCATCATATTTATCAACTATTCAAGCTGCGTCCCCATGGATTTTAAGATATTTAGTCGCAGCTGTTGTTTGTTCAGAATCATCATCAAACAAGAATAACTTATCATCAAATCCAAATTTCCAAAGAAGATTAAAAGATTTAATTAAAATTGTTAAACAAGAAGAATACGAATACCGTGATCCTTTAACAAATTTCATCAAGGCTCTATACATTGATTATGATTTCAAAGAAGCTAATTTGAAATTGAATGAAGTTAAAAGTATTCTAAAAACAGATTTCTTCTTAACTAACTTACAAGATACATTCTTAATCAATGCAAGACATTTAATTAGTGAAGTGTACTGCAAAGTTCATCAAAGAATCAACTTGAATGATATTTCAGAATCTTTGAACTTGACTAAAGAAGAAGGTGAAAAATTAATTGCCAACTTAATTAAAGATACTAAGATGGATGCTAAGATTAATGAAAGTGAAGGTACAGTTATATTAAACCACCCAACAACTAGTGTTTATCAACAAGTTATTGAAAAGACTAAAGGTTTATCATTCAAAGCAAATCAAATTTTAGCCAGTGCTTTACAAAAAGATATTAATTAAAGAATTATATATCAGTAATAAATGTACATTATATATAACTTAACTGTATGAACTATTTACACGTTTATTTTTTTTCTTCTTCAAGTTCTTGTTTAGCTGGACGTTTTAAGAAATTAAATTGTTTTTTAGAATTCTTACCATATGGAGATCTAGTTAAAGTTTTTTCATTTATAGTTGGTTTATTATCTTTGAAAGATTCTTCATTTGAGTAAAACTCAACTTTCATTCTCTCGACTAAATTCTTGAAAACTTCTTCACCATTTGGTTTAAATTTGATCAATTTGTCAACGTTGGATTTTGTCAATGAATCAATTGGTAGATTTTGTTTTTCTAATCTTGCAACGACTCTGGCCAACATCCAAAACTTCATCTCACGTTGACCATCGACTAGTTCGATTATGGATTGTGGTGCACTGTCACTTAATCTTGGTTCTAGTTTCAATATTCTAGTAAACCCACGATATCTGTCTGAATAACGATCCTTCAATTCACCGAATAGTTTTGGTAAAACTTCACCGTGTTTGAAGATTTCCGGCTGTGCTAGTCTGATTGCTAATTCTTTGTCTTGTTTCTTGGTTAGTGAGATTAGTTTATCTGCTATTCTCTGAGTTTCTTTAGCTTTTGCATGAGTTGTGGTTATTGATTCATGTTCAAATAGAGCAGTGACGAGGTTTCTGAACAGGGCAGTTCTGTGCTTTGGAGTTCTGAGAGGGGTGTTAGTATAGAGACATTTGAATCATAAGAATTAGCATTACACACCTTCCAAGCTTTCTAGGAGCAGGCATCTTGAAGTTTTCAGTCAGTATTTAAAATCAATCAATTCGTCTTACTTCAAAACTTTTTTCATCGACAAAAAAAGAGAGAAATCGGTTCGGGCACATTTCGCGAACTTCACTTCATTTTTTGATGAAAGAAATCATCAATCAGTAAATCAGTAATGAGAAATAATTAAAAGACACAAAATGGGAGGAAGAATTCACGGTTTTCTAGGAGGAGTGCTGCTGACCACTGCTGCTGTTTATTACACTTCTGCGCAGTTCAAGAGCCAACAGGGCTTTGTGTCGCGTACGCTGAAGGATGCAGAAGATATCATCAATGGTATCGAGAAACAACCAGTTCCAATTCCTCGTGAGATGAACTTCGTGCACAGACCAATGGGCGAGACAATCGCTGATTTGTGGAACGACAGTGTGCTCAGTGGAGTGAGAGCCATCTACGCTGCTGATTTGGAGAAGACAGGCTCTAAGGTGGCAGACTGGGTAAGAAGCAAGATGTAATAACAGTTCTACAATCATATAAAAACAGCTCTAATTGCAGCTAAACACACATGCACGTCTATCATTTCTTCTTGTCGTAGTATCTGCGAATGTCACGTTTTACCATGAACACATAAACTGGTGCGATGATTGATATCAATAGTGCAAATATCGATTGTAACAAACCAAAACAGCGAGGACTGAACCCCAACATTCCTGAGTATAGAAACCACCCAACGGCATCAGTGAATATAGTTTCATAGCCTCTGTCCAACCACCAGAGAATTCTTGTGGCACATAACTCCACAGGAATCGGTTCAGAAACACCTTCAATACTCTTTGTAATGGATGGCTTAGTCTCTTCTTCTTTGTCAAACCCCTCACTTTGGAAGTTACCTGCAAACACAGTGTGCACTTTGATTCCAAATGGACCACCTTCCTGTCTAATAACGTCAGCTAGGGCCCTTAGACCTGCCTTAGCTGGGGCGTACTGAGCGTAACCTATTAATGGAATCACTGCAAGGATACTGGAACAGTACACGAAATGACGTTCGCTAGATTTCTTGTCCTGGATCATCTTCTTCATCATGATATGGGAGACGTTTATAGACGTTCTCAAGTTGATGTCGATCCCTTGTCGCAATTCACTTGGTGACAAATCAGTAAATAGTTTTGGAATAGATGCACCAGCACAACAGAACACGATATCTGCCTTGAAATCATTCAAGGCCTTCTCAGTGGCCTCGTAATTGGACAGATCCACTGCTTTGTACTCTACTTTCTGCAGCTCATTGACCCTCAAAGCCTCAACTTTCTCTACTGTCTTGATGAGATTGGACTCGGTTCTAGCAAGAACACACACACTGGCACCCTTCTGGAACAGCTGGCCAGCGAGCTCCGCACCGAGCCCTTGTGATCCTCCTGTAATGAGCACGTTCTTTCCCTTGACGTCGAACTGGCCTGAGAACATTCTGTATAGTATATATAGTATAGATCTTTCAGTTTACCCGAGTGTTTTTGTTTACTTTTTGATAAATTGCCACTTTCTTTCTATTATTTCCTTTCATCTCACACCAATTGCTGCTAGAATGGCTCTTTTAAGGGAGAGTGAAGGGCCTTTTGCCAAAGACAGCTGTCACTTCTGCTTTGTGACGCAATTTGACGGTTTGCACCTTTCAACGGTGACAAAGAGGGCTTATTGCAAGAAACATTTAAGCCTACATTACAAGCAGTATCCAGACGATATCTACTACATCCACATTTTGAAGACGAAAAAGCCAGTGAGTGAGGAAAGAGAGCACAAGATCCTGAAGCTTGAGATCAACTATGCGAAAGATTCTGATTTGTTTGACATTTGGTACTCAATTGTTCAATATGATGGACAAGAAATCAAACACGTTGAGACTTCACCAAGTGATGAATCTATCATTAACAAAGTCAAGACTTCTACATCTTCTTCCAAGACTCAGGAATTGAAATCATGGCAATTGGAAATTCAACCATGTCCGCATACTTTATCATACGAACCAAGTATTGAAACTTCAATTGATCTTAGTAATTTACAATGTTCAAGTTGTGAACTAGACCAGAATTTATGGCTTTGTTTGATCTGTGGTTCCTTAGGTTGTGGACGTGCTCAATTCGGTGGTGTTCCTGGTAACACCCATGCTTTAGCTCATAGTCAATCAGCTGAGCATTTCATTGCCATTAAATTGGGTTCTTTAACTAAAGATGTCGTTGATGTTTATTGTTATAAATGTGATGAAGAAGTTTCATTCCCACCAAATATAAATATGTTTAATATCTTAAAGAAAAACTTCAATGTTGATTTAGATAAATTTGAGAAAAAAGAGAAAGGTTTATTGGAATTACAAATTGAACAAAATTTAGAATGGGAATTTAATTTAAAAGACTCAAATGGTAATTTCTTGACAAAATTATTCGGTCCTGGTTTAACTGGTTTGAAAAATTTGGGTAATAGTTGTTATTTGAATAGTGTTTTACAATTGTTGTTTTCAATTGAGGAATATCAAGAAAGATTTAACACTGAAATGACAAAAGAATCCATTGAAGAAAGTTTATCATTTGAATTGACTAAATTAGCTAATGGGTTATTATCTGGAGAATTTTCTAAACCAAATCCGGATAATAGTGATGGTTACCAAACTGGTATTGCATTAGATTCAATGAAATATAAAATTAGTGAAGATAATGAAGAATTCAGATCGATGAAACAACAAGACGCAATGGAATTTTTTGCATTTTTATTAAACAAGATAGATGAATTAGATCCTGAATTGAATGATGTTTTCAAATTTGTTAATATTGAAAAATTCAAATTTAATGATGAACAAAACTCAGTCAAGTTTAGAAGACAAATTGACGAATCATTATCGTTGCCAATCAAATTTGAAGTTGATAGAATTGATGAAGATGGTAATAAAATATATCAAAAGCAATCATTTTTTGAAACTTTGTTGGACTATTTGAATCCTGAAGAAATTGAATTGAATTCCAAAATTGTTTTAAAATCCAATTTTTTTAAAACTTTCCCAAAATATTTAATCACAACACTTCAAAGAATTCAATTAGAAAATTGGAATCCAATCAAAGTTGACGTTCCTGTTACTATTCCAAATGAATTCGATTTGAAAAACCTACAACCTGATCAATTAATTTTACCTGGAGAAACTGAAATTCATGACGATGATGATGAATTTGAAGAATTTGTTCCAAATGAAACAGCTTTAGAACAATTAGAAGCAATGGGATTTCCAGCACAAAGATCCAAACGTGCATTATTTGAAAATAATAATAATTCAAACGTTGAACAAGTCATGGAATGGTTATTTCAAAAAATGGAAGACGATTCGTTAGATGAACCATTTGATTTCAAGATTAAAAAAGATAAGAAACCACAAATTGATCAAGAGAAAATTTCAGCATTAGGTGATATGGGATTCTGTGCCAAATTGGCAACAAAAGCTTTGATTCTAAATAATCAAGATGTCAATGGAGCTGTTGAATGGCTATTCAGTAATCCAAATGATGATGGTGAATTACCAAAAACCATAAACAAAGATGATAAATTGAATAAATTAGAAAGTCAAGACTCTGAAACATCTTCAAAGTATGTTTTAAAGGGTGTCGTTTGTCATAAAGGTACTCAAGTCACATCAGGTCATTATGTGGTGTTCATTAAAGATGAAATTAATGACAGATGGATCTTATTCAATGATGAAAAAGTTGTTGATGTCACAAATGATGAAATAAGTTGGAGTGAAATCGAGAAGAATGGTTATGTCTACCTCTGGAAGAGAGTGTGAGAACTTGCATTGATTTTGTATTGATTGAAACGATATAAAACTGAAAAAATCATAAATGTAGGAAATTTAATGGAATAGGTATCCCGGTTAAATAAACTGCTCATCGCTTACGTAAAATGAGTCAGATTTTTTTTTCTTTAAATTTTTCGAGAAACTTTGAAGAACGTTGTTTAATGTTGATCTAAAGCAGAAAGAAAATGTTCTTAAACAACGCACACACTGGTGATAGAAGTCGTCTGGAAGACTGGAGAATTACAGGTTATGATCCTTTGGTCAGTCCTGATCTTTTGCAAGCCGAATACCCAGTTCCTGAATTAAACAAGCAAGTCATCATCAAAGGTCGTGATGACGCTGTTGATATCTTGAATGGTAAAGATGACAGATTGATCATCGTTGTTGGTCCTTGTTCGTTACATGATCCAAAAGCAGCTTTGGAGTACTGTGATAGATTAAATGTTCTAGCTGAGAAATACTCTGGTGAACTATTGATCATAATGAGAGCCTATTTGGAAAAACCAAGAACCACAGTTGGTTGGAAAGGTTTGATTAATGATCCAGATATTGATAACTCATTCAAAATCAACAAAGGTTTAAGAATCTCAAGAGAATTATTCGTTAAATTGACTGAAAAATTACCAATCGCAAGTGAAATGTTGGATACTATCTCACCACAATTCGTTGCTGATTTATTCTCTTTAGGTGCTATTGGTGCAAGAACAACTGAATCTCAATTACATAGAGAATTAGCTTCTGGTTTATCATTCCCTGTTGGTTTCAAAAACGGTACTGATGGTTCCTTAGGTGTTGCTATTGATGCCGTTGGTGCTGCTGCCCATTCTCATCATTTCTTAAGTGTTACTAAACCTGGTGTCACTGCAATCGTTGCAACTGAAGGTAACAAAGACACTTTCGTCATTTTAAGAGGTGGTAAACAAGGTACAAATTTCGATGCTGAATCAGTTGCAAAAGCTCAAGCTGAATTAGAAAAGAAAGGTATCACTTCTAAACCTCGTATTATGGTTGATTGTTCTCATGGTAACAGTAATAAAGACCACAGAAATCAACCAAAAGTTGCTCAAGTTGTTGCTGACCAAATCGCTTCCGGTGTTGACTCAATCTGTGGTTTAATGATTGAAAGTAACTTGGTTGAAGGTAGACAAAACGTTCCACCTGAAGGTAAAAGTGGTTTGATTTACGGTTGTAGTATCACTGATGCTTGTATAAATATTGATACTACAGCTGATGTCTTAGCCATTTTGAGTGATGCTGTTATTAAAAGAAGAGCTTTAAAGAATTAAGCAAAGCAAAAGCAAAAATTTATTTCCTTATTTATATATAGTTATTTGGTTTCCTCAAGCAAAAGCAAAAAAAAAAAAAAGCAAGTGAGTGGATCTTATTGGGCACGTTAATAGATTATTTATATAGTATTACCAATTCATTGGTTATTTTTTTTCTTCCAATTTAAGTAGTTTTTCTTTTAATTTTAAATTTTCTTCTTTCAAATCAATGTTTTCTTGTTTGATTAAATTAATATTCATTTCCATGTTCTTCATCTTACCAAAACTTAAAGATTTTAATAGGTCTTCATTCTCTTTCTTCAAATTTTCTAGTTTAATTAAAATCTTGTGGCTTATCTCTAATTCATCATATCTTCCATTTTCAGTAATATTATTACTTGGATTTAAAGTATAAGCAGTTACTAAACTTTCCAATCTCAATTTAGTATCTTTCAATTCTTCTAATATTTCTAATCTTGATTTGTTCAATTTAATAAAAATTGCATTAACAGAAACTGGAATGTTTTCTTGTTTGTTGGAGTTATTTCCGTTATTATCCTTGTTCAATGCACTCAATGATTCATTCAAGACCTTAATTTCATTAGTTAATGATTCGATTTGATTATCTTTCAAGTTTAACTGTAGTTTTAATTTATCATCAGAGGTAGAAGCTCTAGTGTATGCCCCAGTTTGTTGTTGTTGATATTGGCTGTTGGAAGCACTGTTCATTCCTTGATTTCCCAGTGATTGATTCCATAATGAGTTGTTGTAAGAAGTGGACGGAGCAGTAGATTGACCCAATGGATGCATGTGGTAGTCCTGGATGTACTGGTTGCTCATTTTGGTATCAAGGGGTCGAAATAAGTCAATTGTAGAAGTATTTCTCTATTTTTTAAGTATTTGTTTTTCATGAAACTACATTCTTGGGAATTTATACAGTTTTAAATTTAATTTGTTTCATGTTTCATGTTTCATATTTCAATCATTGATGGATTTCTCTCAAAATATCTTTTCTTTGCCTCTTCAATGAAATCATTCGATAGTTTTGGAAGCAGGTTTATCTTCTTTTCGTTGGCTGAGTTCTGTGATAGTTGTTCGATTTGTTCTAATGCTTTTCGTGTTTCTGATTCTCTTGATTTAGTTTGATCTTTCTTTGTCTTGTTATCAGTAACATTATCATTATAATTTATTCTCAATCCGCTCTTCTCATCTCTTTCTTCCTCTTCTTTATCGATCTTGTTCATCTTTTCTTTGTATTCTTTATACCCTGTGGTTACAAACTCTTCTTTCTCCTTGTAGGTGTCACCTTCTGCTTCTCTTTCCTTCTGTATCTTCAACTCCTGCACTCTCAGTTTATCCTCTTCTCTCTTCCTTTTAGCTTCCAACAAACTGTCAATGTATTTTGAACCCTTGTTATTATCATTATTACTAGCACCGCCTAACTTCTTCAATTTGTCATTTCTTGACTGTTGGATCGATTCGTAAACTTCATCATATTCGTAGATCTTCTCATCATCATTCGTTATCTGTTGTGTATTCCTCTGTTGTTGTGCACTTATCTGTTTGTTTATCAGCTTTCTCTGTTCTTGCTTTTGTTTCAGTTGTAATTGACGTGAAGATAATAGTGAGTTCTGTGAGGTTTCCTCTTCCGATCCTGAGTCTGAGTCGTTGAATCCAAGTGCAGCACGGGACATTGTACTTGGTGAGTGTGATGTTTGAGTAGAATCAGTAGATTATTATGTGATTAATGTTGAGAACAAAGTTGTTAAAATTCCTCACAAAAATATTACTCGGATTTTTTTTTAATTCCATCACCAAAAGCAGTGTGGTAAGAGATCTATTCAAGCAGGTGGTAAAAGTTCAGGAATAACGAACTGCTCCAAATTAAAAAAAAACATTCAGTAGAACGAATTCTTGGACGTATTGAGACTTTTTCTAAATAATCAAACCAAGCAGAAATTCGCCAAAAATTCACCAAAAAATAGAGAATTTTGTCACAACTACAAAGACAACAGAGGAAATACAAAAGCTGTCGGTTACGGCCATATCCACCAGAAAGCACCATTTCCCGTCCGATCAATTGTAGTTAAGCTGGTGAGAGCTCGACTGAGTAGTACAGTGGGAGACCATGTGCGAAATTCGAGTGCTGTAATCTTTTTTTTTGGAATTTTGTGTCTAGCGTTTCTTCTAGTTTGAGTGTTCTTGTTGAAATTTTTTTAGTTAGGGTTTTTGGAAATATTTTAAAATTTTTCTGTGAGAAGTCTGATTAATATGAAAATGACGTTTACTCATAAAGGGCTTTTACAATATCATGGGTTCATGAGCAAGTTTCTCTTTGAAACAACAAAATGTTGACTTTTGTTATGTTTTTCTTAGTGTGATTTACGAATCTGCCACTTTTATCGGGTATTCATGACACAAAAGTGAACTTATCATCAGAAGAGTTAAAATGGTGAAACTTAGCCAGTGCGTTAAATATTTTGTAGTATCTTACCTCCACTTAAGGAACTTACCTATATGAAACATCTCTGATTGTTCATCTCTTCCAAAGTACAAGAATTACTACGATTTTAATTATGGTCACATAATGACTAACATTTCGGTGAAATACAACCGTGATGCTATAATTTTCAGAATATATCTAGTAGTATAACTGGTATTTGAGGTTATTATTAGACTGTTTTATCTTTTATTCTTATATCTAAGCAGTAACAGTGGTTTTATTTTATCAAAATACAAATTGTTATCATATAATTAATTAATAATATCAATATGTTTTGCATTTCCGTCGGAAAAATACTAGATAGCACAAAATGAAACTGAAAACAGTTGCCAAATAAATAATAATAATAATATGATGGTTGTTTTAATTTATTAAATGAATTTGTTAATATTTATTATATTATGCCTTTCAGTAAAAGAGTTTAGTATACGTATCGGTAGCAATAATATTCAAATATATACCTTGTGCACGATTCCCCATAGTAAATTTTTTCTTACCATAGTTAAGGTCAGAAAAAACCATTCAAAAAATCAGACTGAAATTTTAAAACTATTAAATTTTGATGGATTTTGACATGTAGTAAGTATCAGTAGTTACTTTAATGCAGAATTGGCAGGAGAGTCTTGTTATTCCAATTTCAGGGATATTGGAATAATATTTTTAAAAAGTCGTTGTTTTCCAGACTTAGAACTGAACTGCTTGCAACTCATGGTAGATCGGGGTTCGATTCCCCGCTCGGGTGGTTTTTTTTTTGTTTTTTATTCACCTTGTTTTTGTTTTTGTTTTCGTTTTTCTGATTCTAGTTGGAATTTGACGTTTCAATTGTTGCAAAAGTGATAATCAGTCATTAATCGTTACTAAAGCTAGAACTTGCACATTCTTCCAATTGGATACTGGTGTGCTTTTCATTTCCTTGCACTATCAAGCACTGATTTGTTAATCTATAGGAAAGGCGACACAGAGGTATGAATCGTTATTCAGAGCTTCCAAATACACCTACTCCATTCATGAAGAATAATACACAAAAAGATCTCAGAATTGGTTCTATTATATCGTTACCAAGACTTGGGAGATGTGTATTGAGATTTGTTGGTTCAATTGAAGGAAAGATTGGTAAGTTTGCAGGGATTGAACTAACTGGTGAAGGTACTGCTTTTGGTAAAAATAGTGGTGATGTCAATGGTGTTCACTATTTCCATACAAAGCAAAAAGGTACTGGTCTTTTCATGACCTATGATAAACTAGTGTCATCTATTGAATTCGTTGAATCTCCTAGCATTAATAAAAGATTGTCAGTGATACGGTCATCATCACCTTCATTAAAGTTTATGCAAACCCCAAGTCGAACTGCTGTTTCAAACGTTAAACATAACCAAATACCTGCATTGTCATCAGTCAAACGTTCTACTGATTTACTTCCGAATTTGTCTCCTAAGGATTCTTCCTTTTCATTTAATCTAGAGAATGATATACAAAAACTTAAAAATAAAAATGTAATAATAACAAATGAAAGAAATGATTTACTTGAACAAACTCAATCATTAAAAGAACAAGTTAATCATTTGAAAATTGAGAAAGAAAACTCTGATGAATTGTTACAACAACTAGAATTGAAAAATGAAGAATGTCAATTAAATTTGGATAAGGCCGATGAAAAATTATCCTTAATTGAATCAAAATTATTAAAACAAAAGAAAACTTATGAAGAACAAAGGGAAGAATTATTACAAGTCATTGATCAAGTTGAATCAAGAGTCAATGAAAATGAAAAAATTTATATCACTGAGATGAAAAAATTGCAAGTGCAATTAAGTGAAAAGCAACAAGAAGTTGAAATATTACAAAAATCACAATCTAAAGAAAGTGATGATAATAACTACCGAGAAGAAATTTATCAATTAAAATCAACAAATGAAACTTATCTAAAATCAATTCAAGAGCTTAAAAATGAACTAAAAGAAAGTGAAGAAAAAGTCACCAAAATCATAAAAGAAAACCTTCAATTGAAAGAAGCTCATATTTCTGCACTTCATGGCACAAATGGAGATCATTCTAAGATTTTAGAATTCAAAGAGCAAGAGATTGAGAGTCTCAAAAATGATCTAAAAAACTTAGGTGATAATTTAGTTGAACAAAATTCTTTTAAAGAATCTGCAATTGTCAAAGAATTAAATGAGAAAATCAAAGAATTAGAATCGAGAACAAACTCTGATGAAAATGTCATTGAAATCAAGAGACTGAATAAAGAAGTAATAAATTTAGAAAAGAAATTGAGTAATATCAAACCAGAAGATGCCGTTTATGAATTAGAGTATAAGCTAGAAAATAAGGAAAGAATAATAGAAGAGCTGAAGAAGGAGTTATTAGAGAAGGACAATAATAATGAAGATGGTCGTGATTCTATTTCGAATCAAGAGTTTGATAAATTGAAAAAAGAATTAGCTTCCAAAGATATGGAAATCGGAGAGATATCTGATAAAATTGTAAAAATTGAGAGTGAAAAAATGAAATATTTTTCAGAGTTAGAATCTTTGAATACTGAATTGAGTGTTTTCAAGACAGAAAAAGCGGATGATATAAGACAATTGGAAGGAAAAGATACTGAATTTGTTGAAAAATTGAATCAAAAGGATGATGAAATTTTCAAACTAAAGAAATTGATTGATGACAATAAATATAATCATGAGAATGAGTTGAAAGAAAAAGAACTAGAGCTCTCAAGATTGAAAGAAGAATCTGTCAAAAATGTTCCCGTTAAGTCTGTTGATTCCAATGAGTCACAAATCAAGATAAAAGAATTGGAATCTCAAATCGAAAGAATCCCACAGCTAGAATCAACTTTAGAATTGATCAAGATCGAAAAGATTAAATTAGAAGATTCCTTATCATTAACTAAAACTGAACTAGAGGCACTTAAATTAGAAACAGATGAATCCTCAGAACAGAATGATAAAGATTTCTCAGGTATATTGAAAGAGAAAACGTTAGAGATTGAATTTTTGAAAGAAGAGTTATCGAAATTGAGATCCACTATTGTTACTGATGATTCAGCTAAAAGAACATTGGCAAATCAATCCACTACTAATAAAGAACTTCGCGAACAGATCCAATTACTACAGAATGAACTAGCAAAAAGACCAACGTCATCACAATTGCTAGAAATGAGATCAGAAATGGAGTTAATTGATGAACTTCGCAAAGCTGAATCAAAGTCGAAAGATAAAGAGATTTATATATTGCAAGAGAAATTGAGCAATCATTCCACGCCGAATAAATCAGAGTTCATTAGAAGTTCCTTTGCCACTAATCGTTCTTCAATCAGTAATTCATCAATGTTGAATAGACCTTCAGTTATCTCACAAGTCATTGATGGAGAGTTACAGGTCTACGTGCCTGAGAAGAAGGATCCTGCCAGTGGGAGAGATATGTGGTGTGGTCTTTGTGAAAGAGACGGCCATGATAGTATTGACTGTCCATACGAGAACGAGGTATTTTAATAATGATAATAGATGGAAATGTTAGCAGTTAAAAAGTTGTATTTCCGAAACCCGATCGCGAATATTTTATTTTTCCCGGGGCGATTTTTTCGATTTCTTGTGACTCAGTGAGAGTAAAAAATTAAACGATAACGAGACAAGTTTAATTTAATTTATATCTTTCTTTACCATCAGCAAACATAAGAAAGGGAACCAGAATGACATTTCCGTTACTTCCTGCTTTCAGGGCCTCCAAGAACCTGTCCGATAAGCTCTCCAAGCTTTCTGTCATCGGAAGGGTTTTATTCCAATTAAAAGACGAATCAGAGATTGAGTTATTGAAATCTAACAATCAATTTTTGAAGAATTCTGAAGTTAACGTTGAGTTTGATTCTAATACCGTTGATATTGCTAAAGTTATTGATTTATTGAATAATGACGTTTCTAAGATTTTGATTAATGAGAGTTTGTTGGAAGAGTTCAAATCTAATGGGATTCCAACTTCAAGAATTTCTTTAAAATTATCCAACATTGATGAGATTGAGAAATATCAAGATTTGAAATCTTTTGTTATAAAATCAGATGGAACTTCCTCTTTAGAACAATTGAGTAACGCTACCAAAAAAGGTGAGACTGAGATTTTAATTGATTTAGAATCTTCTCAACCTTCATCCGTTTTAGAATCATTGATTGCTTCAGGTTTAGTTCCAATTGTTTCCTCTGAAAAATTGACTACTGAAAAGGCAACAGCTGAAGAAGAAATCTCCGTTAGTAATTTATTCATTAGCTCATTGACTACTGATAGACCAGATGGGTTATATGCCACTTTAGTCACTGATATTTATAACCATTCTTTAGGATTGGTTTACTCTTCGAAAGAATCCATCAGTGAAGCAATCAGAACCAAGACCGGTGTCTACCAATCTAGAAGACATGGGTTATGGTATAAAGGTGCCACTTCTGGTGACACTCAAGAATTGATCAAATTGGATAAAGATTGTGATTCTGATTGTTTGAAAGTCGTTGTTAAACAATCCGGTGTTGGTTTTTGTCATTTGAAACAAGATACTTGTTTTGGTAACATTAACGGCTTGAAAAGATTGGAGAAGACTTTGAAAGATAGATTAGCAAACGCTCCAGAAGGTTCTTACACCAAGAGATTATTCACTGATGATAAACTGTTGACTGCTAAGATTAAAGAAGAGGCTGAAGAATTGACCGAAGCTACCACAAAGGAAGATATCGCTTGGGAAGCTGCTGATTTGTTTTATTTCGCTTTAACTAGATGTGTTAAAAACGGTGTTTCTTTAGAAGATATTGAAAGAAATTTGGATTTGAAAGGTTTGAAAATCACAAGAAGAAAAGGTGATGCTAAACCAAAATTCATTGAAAAAGAAGAAGAACCAGTTAAACCAACTGCTGCTCCTGTTGTTGAAGAAACAAAGGAAGATGAAAAAATCCTTATGGGGATCGTTGATGCAGAAACTGCCAGTCCTGAAGAAATTGCCAGTGTTTTGAAAAGACCAGTTCAAAAAACTGCTGATATTATGAAATTAGTCAATCCAATCATTGAAGCCGTTCGTTCTAAAGGTGATGAAGCATTATTAGAATTGACTGCTAAATTCGATGGTGTTAAATTAGAATCACCAGTTTTGAAAGCTCCATTTGATCCAAAGTTATACGATATTTCTCAAGAGTTGAAAGATGCA
This sequence comes from Gotozyma botsteinii, assembly GCA_020280145.1. Lineage (NCBI taxonomy): Eukaryota > Fungi > Ascomycota > Saccharomycetes > Phaffomycetales > Phaffomycetaceae > Gotozyma > Gotozyma botsteinii. The sequence goes on along the minus strand of JAFIIU010000009.1, from coordinate 76,847 downwards.
ATTGATTTATCTATTGAAAACGTTTATAAATTTCACAAAGCTCAATTACAATCTGAAACTTTAAGAGTTGAAACTCAACCTGGTGTCATTTGTTCCAGATTCGCAAGACCAATTGAGAAAGTTGGTTTATACGTTCCAGGTGGTACTGCAGTTTTACCATCAACTGCAATCATGTTAGGTGTTCCTGCTCAAGTTGCCGGTTGTAAAGAATTAGTCATTGCTTCACCACCAAGAAAAGACGGTTCGTTATCCCCAGAAGTCGTTTACGTTGCCAATAAGATCGGTGCTCAAACTATCGTGTTAGCAGGTGGTGCTCAAGCCGTGGCATCGATGGCTTACGGTACTGAAAGCGTGCCAAAAGTTGACAAGATTTTAGGTCCTGGTAATCAATTCGTCACTGCTGCTAAAATGTACATTCAAAATGATACAACTGCTTTATGTTCCATTGATATGCCAGCTGGACCATCTGAAGTTTTAGTCATTGCTGATAATGAATCTGATCCAGATTTCGTTGCTTCTGATTTATTATCCCAAGCTGAACATGGTATTGATTCTCAAGTTATTTTAATCGGTGTTGATTTGAGTAAAGAGAAATTAAGTGCCATTGAAGATTCCATTCATGACCAAGCTTTGAAATTACCAAGAGTTGATATTGTCCGTAAATGTATCAAACATTCCACAACTTTGTTAGTTAAAACCATGGAAGAAGCGTTTAGATTGTCCAATCAATACGCTCCAGAACATTTAATCTTACAAATTGAAAACGCTCCATCATATGTCGATTTAGTTGACCATGCGGGGTCCGTGTTTGTTGGTGCTTACTCCCCAGAGAGTTGTGGTGATTACTCTTCAGGTACAAACCATACTTTACCAACTTATGGTTATGCAAGAATGTACAGTGGTGTCAACACTGCTACTTTCCAGAAATTCTTGACAAGTCAAGACGTTACTCCAGAAGGTTTGAAAAATATTGGTTTTGCAGTCATGTCAGTTGCTAAAGTTGAAGGATTAGACGCACACAGAAACGCAGTCAAGATAAGAATGGACAAATTAGGTCTATTGCCAGAGAATTTCGTTTAGTTTTATAAAGTCTTATATATAATTACAAGTTTAGAACAAGGAGTAGCGTTTACTTTAGATCATCTATATCAAATTTTATAATTATAATTATAATTTCAATAATCTTTGTAATTCACCAGTAGAGTTAATGGATTGTAAATCAGAGTTACCACCAATATGTTTACCATCGATGAAGATATTTGGAACGGTTCTCTGACCGGTGATTTCTTCTAAAGCTTCTTGGATTTCGCCACCGTCAGTGACTTCATTCAATTGTAGAATGTAAGGTTTGGCTCCAATGCTTGCCAAAGTGCCAATAGTGGATCTACAATATGGACAATATGATTTTGAAGCAACAAAGATCTGGTTTGATTTGATCAAGGTTTGCACTTTGGTGAGGACTTCTTTGGAGACCATTTTCTTGGGACGTGATGCTTGGACGTACTTATAAAGGAAGAATAAGAGGAGAAGTCCAACTATTAGAAACATTTTAAATTGAAATAGTAGAAGTTTGATGAAATTTTGGGATAATTTCTAATCAGAAAAAAAATGGAGGTCATGTGAAATTCACGTGCCCAGAAAACGCGCACGTGACTGATGCCGATATCAATAATAATGATGATTATTAAATTGTTCACAAGTTTGAGTAATGAGCTCATATTACTGATAAATATAAGCTTAACTGATTGCAAAGATGGGAGTTTTCACTGACCACCCACACACTGCGATTACTGAGAAGATCAATGCGATTATTGAGAACGATCTTGAGCCTGAGATTGAGCTTCCTGACTTGCTGGATGTCATTAGATTGCAATATTCAGGAGCTATTGAAGCTGCAAGAGCCATTAGAAAGAAGTTGAAGTATGGAGTTCTGAGCCAGCAATTGGCAAGTCTGGACCTTTTGAATGCCTTGGTTTTCAATGGAGGCAGGGATCTGACCGAGTTATACAACGATAGGAAGCTTTTGGAGAGATTGAGGGAGAGTGCTAATGATATTAATATCAATGTCAAGTTGAGAAAGAAGATTATTGTGTTGGCCATTTCGTGGAATGAGAACTTCAGTGAGAGCAAGGCACATGTAGGAATCGCATCGTTGAAGAATCAGTTGCCTAAAGTCACGAAGAAGAAGAAGGAACGGTCCAGAAGGAACTTTATGAACGATGAAGCTTATCATAGTGATTACGATAATGAAGATGAAGAGGAAGAGGAAACACAGAGCTCATCAAGACCTGTGAGATCCAATGCTGAAGCTAATAGGAAGTACAAGATCCCAACGATCAATCTGAAAAAGGAAGGGCCAAAGATCAAGCTGCTAATAGCTGAGGCATCTACTGCTTCGACTAACCTAGTCAATTCTTTGAAAGCGATCAAGCGAGACCAAGGCGAACTGTCCACCGATAATAGACGTTCCACGGTGCTTTTCGACAAGACGAGAGCCATCAGAAGAAAGATTTTGAGATACTTGCAACTGACAGACTCTGAAGAGTTTCTGGGAAGTCTAATCCATGCTAACGATGAGTTGGTTAATGCGTTGCAATTATACACGGAGTACTCCTCCCAAAACGACTCTGACGACTACAGCTCTTTGTCCGATGATAGTGGGAGTGATGAGAGTGATTTGCAGTCAGTCACTGACTCTTTGGCCAGTTCAATGATCGATGCTCATGAAAGACGATTTCCTAGTAGAATGAGGGCTCCACCGGGGGTTCCTTCTAGCAGAATGGCTCCAGGCAGAGAAAGAGACGACAATCCGTTTGGAGACGCAAATGAGGTCGATGATGCTGCTGAATGGAGGTAGAAATTGTATACTTTATAGTGTATTTGATGTATTTCATAGTATCTCAGTAGTGTAAGAAAAATACCATTCTAGTAAACAACGAACATCAACACAACATGTTCAGAGGAAACAGCCGAGGCAACATCAAACGCAGAGGGCGAGTACACTCTTAGTACTTACTACTGCTACTATCATTGCCATGACTCCAAACTAACAATTCACAGCTCTGGAAGCAACGGACGTCCTGCAAGTGGAGGCTTCCAGAGAAGAGAGGAGAGCCAGTCCTACGATCAGCCTTTTTATGATCTGTACCAAACACCACCACCTTATGATCGGTACTACCACCAGCAGGGTGGATATCCTCCTTATGAAGACCCCAATGATGGTTATAACGGTCCTGACCAGGAGCCACCATTCTAAATTTAGTACCTTGTACCTCGAAAATCGGGTATCCTTTGAAAATCCATGAATTGTAAGTACTTTTGAAAAAACTGAACCTAGATACAATGAAAAGATTCTTGACAAAGCCAATTATCTCAAGAACAATGACCACTTTCACCAAGAGCTCACTCACTTTGAACCATACTTGTCTCAGAGTTAAAGATCCTCAAAGATCTGTTGAATTCTATACCAAAAACTTCGGTTTGAAGTTGATCCATCATCAGAAAATTCCTGATATGAAGTTTGACTTGTACTTTTTAAGTTACAACGAAGCAGTTGATGGTTCTCCTTTTGCCAAAGCTGGTGTCTTGGAATTGACTCATAATTACGGTACTGAGAATGATGAATCTTTCAAAGTGAACAACGGTAATGATGAGCCATACAGAGGCTTTGGTCATATTTGTATTTCTGTGGACAACATTGCCAAAGCCAGTGAGGCGTTGTTGGATAATGGTGTTGCGTTCAAGAAGAAATTGACTGACGGGAGACAGAAGGACATTGCATTTGCTTTGGACCCTGATGGATACTGGGTCGAATTGATTGAGAATAAGATCAATTACAAAGAAGGCGAAACTGATTTTGGTAGTTATAAATTAAACCATACGATGATCAGAGTTAAAGACCCTGCCAAATCATTGAAGTTTTATCAAGAAGTTTTGGGTTTTAAACTGTTGTCTTCAAGAGTCTATGAACAAGCTCAGTTCAATTTATACTTCCTTGCCTATCATAATGATGAATCGTTCGTTGAGAACTCAATGGACAAGCCAGAACAGGCCAAATTGGAAGGTGTTTTGGAATTGACCTGGAACTACGGCACAGAGAACGATGCTGAGTTCAAGTATCACAACGGTAACGACAAACCTCAAGGTTACGGCCACATTGGTATCTCTGTTGACAATCCTGAAGCTTTTACTAAGTCATTAGAAGACAAGTTTGGTGATGAATTGACCTGGGGGTTGAAGTATAACCAGGGAAAAATGAAGAACATTGCGTTCATCAGGGATCCAGACAATTATGCCATTGAGATCTTACCAGCTTCTTACGATTTCAAATAGCAATCATCAAAGCTGTGACTACTAAGAATGGCAAAATAATATTATAACTGTTAATTTTGTTGCATTAATGTATTCATCACTTATTTCTCAGGCCCGAACTTCAAGCTCACAGAGTTCACACAGTGTCTCTCGTTAGTAGGAGTATCGTAGCCCTCATTCTTGAAGACATGGCCCAGATGGCCACCACACTTGCTGCACACAATTTCGATTCTTTCCATCCCGTGAGAAGAGTCGACGTTGTACTGCAAGCTCCCAGGGAGGGCCTCGTAAAAGGATGGCCAGCCACAATGGGAGTCGAACTTCGTAGAGGACTTGTAAAGAGGCGAATCACAGCCTGCACAGTTATAGATGCCACTGGCTTTATTGTTCAAGAATTCACCTGTATGGGGTCTCTCAGTGGCCTTCTGTCTGAGCACAGCAAACTGCTGTGGCGACAGGATGGCTTTCCACTCTGCTTCTGACTTGGAAACGGAGAACTTGGACATGTTTCGGATGGTTCTGAGCATTAATTATTAATTAGTAGTAGTGATAAAGAAGTGTTGATGTTACCTCATCGCGAAATCATCGACATAATATGATACTACTATACACTATTTAATAACCACAATAATCACCATAATAGTACATAATACGCTACTATGAGTGACACTTACAGCGACTTCCCAGTGAGTATAGCACACTAAATGCCACTAATAGCACCACTACTGACACAAACCAAACAGACCACGATGAGCTGCACAGAAGCGTTCGACCAACTGGCCCAATGCTACTCCGTTGGAGGCCAGATCAGGAACTACTACAGATACGGCCAGATCAACGACTGTGTCAAGGAGTTTGACAAGCTCAAGTTCTGTCTTTTCAATAAGGACCCCGTTGCAGTCCAGAAGTTCCACAAACAATTGCTTGAAGAGAGAAAAAGTATGGGAAGCAGTGAAGATGTTTGGGAGTTGAGATAAAAACTGGTGGTAGTATTGGTTAATGAACTACACGTAAATAGATAAATATAGGTTCATTTTGTTCATTACAACTTCCCTCCAGGCGTAGCACTGACTGCACCGTTGAATTCAGCTTTCTGTCTCAGCATGATGGCAGGATGTTCACCTTTTTCTTTCAGTTCTTTAAAGATCATGACTGGTTTCTCATCAAGTCCCAAGATACGCTCACAATCACCGTAGCAGATCACCAGTGCGTAGTTCCTCCAGTCGTCGTTCAATTTGTGTCTCTTCATTGCTGCCTGGAGGATCTTCGAGCACGGGTCGTCTGTTGATGCTCTCAATTGTTTCAATGGCTCAGAGACAGGAGGAGCTGGTGGTTGTGCTGCTGCTGTGTTGAGTGAGGCAGTTGAAGGTGAGTGTATTGAGTTTGGAGTTGTCGTTGATGTTGTGGATATTCCTGAGAGTGGTGGCTGTTGGTTGAGTTGGTTGAAATGCATTGAGTTACGTTGTGAGCTTGAGTCTGATGGTTTTCTGATCAGTGTCGATGATGAGTTGTTGGATGGGAGGTCTTTAGGAGAAGTTGAGGTTGAGGAATGTTTCAAGTATCCTGCGTTCTTTGTAGGTGATGATAAGTTGAATGGTGATAACGTTGAATTCTTGTCTGGTGTAGGTAATGGTTTTATCAATTTGTTGTTATAGAAGTCTTCTTTGAATTTATTAAACTCGTCAATTATCAGATTGGAACTTTTCTCAATCTTGGTGTTGACTAGTGAGTTAACATTCGTCAAGATATCGATCAGTTTATTAGTTTCCTGTTCGTTCAACAGCAAATTATTCTCCTTCTTCTCGCTGAACACCAGTTTGTTTATTTCCAACTTCAGCCTGATCCTGTCCTTGAGCTCAATGCCCATCTCCAACATGTGCTCATCTTTCAAGTATGGCAGGATCTCACCAGTGACGTTGTTCTCAGTGAACTTCCTGATCAGATCGTAATCGAATTGCAAGTTGATCAACCAGTCCTCGATCTCAATTAACGTCCATTGCAAAAACTCAATGTCCTCAGAAGAAGGATCAACATCAACATCGACTTCTGTCAGGATCGTGCTGTCGTCCACGGACTGACTCCTGCTGACAATAGTGGAGTACTCGCGTTCTGTCATATCTGTCTTTACGATACAATATTTAAAGTATCAACAAGGAATAATTAATACTGATTCCATGGAAATGACATCGGACTTAAAATTACATACAAAGCATAAGTACACGATTTTATAATTTTATACAGCCAGCTTACAATTCATCGTGACCAGCTTCAGCAGCTTCTTCCTTAACTTCTTCTCCCTTAACTTCTTCTTCAACTTCAGCTTCAGCACCTAATGAACCTTTTTCGCTGATGAAGTTAATCAAAGATTGTAAATCTCTTCCACCTTTGTGGACAATTGGGTTAGCTTTGTCATTTGCTGGGTATAACACCAAAGTTGGGTAACCTTGGATATCAACAGCAACGTCGTTTAATGTGGCATCAACGTGGGCGATTCTGACTTTATCCTTCAAAGATTCGACACCTTGGTAAAAATCGGCCAATTCTTCCCAAATTGGAGCTAATTTTTTACAATGACCACACCATGGAGCGTAATATTTAACTAAAACGTCTTTAGTTTCATCACCAACGATTTCATCATGGGTTTTACCAACGATTTTGAAAACTGAAGATTCTTGAACTTCAGGAATTTCTTCACTTTTAACAATTGCTTCAATTTCACCAGCTAAATATTGTTTGAAAAATGGTTCAATTTTATGTTTGGTCAAATCAGTGGTTTGTGGGATGGCAAATTTCTTATTAGATTTCAATTCATGGATGACAAAAGCTGGGAACTCTTGTTCAATGTTCAAGTTTTCTGCATGTTTACCGTATTTGGAAGCGTCTAAACCGACAAAGTTGACTTTACCTCTGTTTGATTTAGCTAAATTAACGATAACGTCTTTGAAAGAGGCTCTTTCTTCTGGAGTGGAGTAGAACAAGTAAGCTAATGGTAATCCAGAATTGCTGTACATTTGGAAAGTGGAACCGTCCAATTCACCAAAATATGGCATTGATTCAATTTTCAAGAATGATTTCAAATCTTCAACATTGGATAAATCACCTTCGTAAACAATTGGATCAGTTGAACCTGAAAGGAACAACAAGATTTTGTCATCACCGTATTTCTTAACGAAGTCGGCGTTTTTAGTCTGAACGAAAGATTGATCATCTCTGTTAGAATTGGCAACTTCATGGAAAGTTTCATTATGAGTTGAACCTGTACCAATAACGACAACGTCGCCTGAATCAATGAACTCGTTCAAGGCATCGGTTTCATCAATCAATGATACAGCAGGCAAGGATTGCTTTGTCATATAGTTAATGATCCCGTCAGAAGATCTAGGACCTTCGTAATCGGATGGGTTTTCAACAGAACCTCTAAAGACTTTCAAAGTTGGATAACCTTTGATACCTTGGGATTGACAAAGTTGTTCTTCTTCAGTACAATCGATTTGGGCTAATTTGATATCTTTTGGTTTCAAAGCATCGGCTGCAGTAGCAAAGTTAGGACCGAGAGCCTTGCAATGGCCACACCATGGGGCAAAGAATTCAGCCAACACTAATGGGTTCTCAGCTAGGAAATCGGTGAAGGTGTCCGCAGTCAACTTGACGACAGCAGAGTTTGGATCGGCAATGGCCTCGCCATCAGCAGCAGAGACGACAGCTAACAAAGTGGTGAGCACAGGAATGGAAAGGGCTTTAAAGAACTTCATTATAGGTGGCAATTGATTAGTATTGTGGTTTTAATTAGTAAAAGAAGAAATCTACACCTTTTTATACTTTTTATTTGGACACGTATCGACGTTTCGCGAATTCGCGAATACATTTACTAATTACTTACTTACATACTATACTTAATACTTATAAATATTACACCTAGTTTTATTCCACACAATGAGAGCCACTCTTGCAAGACTCGCTAAACCACGCCGTCCAGCTAGAGATACACAACCCCTACTGCCCCCACTGGCCCTCTACCGTCGCATTTTGAGGGCACACAGACTGCTTCCTCCAGCACAGAAGGAGCTTGGAGACCTGTACGTGAAGGAGGAGTTCAAGGCCCACAAATCCACGGACAACCCACTGTACATCGTGGGATTTCTCACCAGCTGGCAAGATTACCTCACAATGGTCACTGAGGGCAAATGGCACGAAGGAACCATGAGTGTCGAGCAGCTCAACAAGATGAGTCCGGACCAGGTGAACCAGCTTTACGAGCTCATGAAGGAGACTCAGCGTTTCCATAGGGGAGATAAAGACGAGGAGTAGCCTGTATATATACATTAGACCTAAACATACTATTATACTATGATTAATTACTGTAATGACTATATATTGACTATGATCACTTACATAAGCCAACATCAAATTTTTTCTATAGTAGTAAACTCTTCATCAATATTATATTTTATATTAGACCGTAAAAAGGATGTCTATAGAGGAAATCAAGGGCTTCCTCGTGGTCCCAGTGCAGATCCCACTCAGCAAGCACTATAAAACCAAATCGAACGAAATCCTCCACTACATCTACTTCAAGAAACAGCAGTCTCAAGACAAAGACCTCTCAGAACGTTCATTATTCATAATCAATCCACCTTTAAACTCTTCGTTATCCAAGTTCAAAGAGTTTTTCCAATCTGTATCGCCTTCTTCGATCGTGGAGAACTACTTCTTGAACGATGAAGGTCTCGATTACGACATCAATTTGACTAATTTGACTTCTGATCTATACAAAGATGACAATAATGCTGATAGCTTAAGGCTACCGAATCAAACTGCATTAATCTCCTTCGTTGATAAATCTGCTGCCAATCTAGCTTTCAACAAGTTAAAGAAATACTTGAAATCAAACGAATATTACAAATGGGAAAACAACAAGGATAAACCTGCATCTGTTAGATTTTTGGAAACGTACCATAAGAATCAGTTGAATATCGAAGAGACTGCGCAAGTGATCGATCAAGCATTAGCGGATTTCGATGCAAGAGAACAGAAATCAATGAATGAGTTGCAACAGATGGGTAGTATAGTCGATGAAGATGGGTTTACTTTAGTTGTTGGTAAAAACAGGAAAACTAAAAGGGAAATTCTAGGTAAAATTGATAAGATTACTAAATATAAGACAAAAGACACTGAGAATAAAATGAAGAGAAAAGAAAAAGCTGACTTCTATAGATTCCAAGTTAGAGAAAAGAAGAAAGTTGAAATGAATGAATTATTGAGAAAATTTAAAGATGATCAAGAAAAGATCAAACTGTTGAAAGAAAAGAAAAAATTTAGACCTTATTAATAAGTTATAATATATATTATATATATGTACGTTTATTTATTTTCTTGGTGGTGGTGGTAAATCACTGTTTTCGACCTTGTGTTGAATCGTATCCAATTTTCTACTTTTTTCACCTTCTGTTTCTAAATAATTCAACAAATCAGTGTTTGTACTATGTGTAGCTTTTTTTTTCCTTCCATGAACTGGAGGAGGAGGAGGTTGCGTGAAAACGTTATTAGAAAGCAATTCGTTATTAATAGGTTGGAAATTATCAGCAACACTCTCATTTTCATCAAACAATATCGAACCTGGTTCGTTATAACTTGGAATAGGCAATCTATGTAAAATACCATACCCGACACCAGCACCCAACAAACCAACACCACCCCAATTGTCAACAGGAACAATAATCACAGGTCTAACAATATCAAAGTCCTGATTATAAACGTAAATTTCCAAAGGTTGGTTCTTCTTTGATGCAATTAGTCTTCCTAATAAATCTTCACCCCCAGTGGCCAACAGCCCATCCTGGGCACCAATGATATAGTCTGAGTGTTCTATCAAACCTGCACGTTCAGCTGGTGAATTAGGATGGATCTGTAAAACGTGATAAACGAACGTTGATGTGATCAATGGTGTCCATTGTAATGAAATGCCCAAACTTTTGAAGAAATGCTGCTGTAGTAAAGAAGGACTCGATTCAATAGGGATATCCTCTAAACCTGAAGATGCAAGTGGCTCAATAGGCAACTGGACGGTTCTGACAGTGCCACCTTTAGCAGACCAGACTTGAAGCTCGACTTTGTCGTTTCTCGAGATTTCATTGATGAAGTGCTCATAGTTCGGGGTCAAGACGTACTGTTCATTGTAATTAGTCGGTATCTCGTGCCCATTAAGGCCAATGATGTAGTCGAACCAGCTCTGAAGGCCATTTTGGTGCGAAACTGAGTCGTCTTCAACAGACAATATTCTGAAGCCAAAAGTCAAGCCAGAAGCATTGGAGAAATACGCATCGTTTGCAAGTGATGAGCCGGACTGGTCGTCCCCTCCAATGATCGTCTCTGCGGAGTGCTCAATAGAACGCACAAGTTTCGAGGCAAAAGAGAGCATTTTGAGAAGAAATAATGAGTGTTTTATGTTTTTATGTGTTAATTAATTATGTATGAAATCAATAAATTACTGTCATTACATAAGCCGGGGGAGGTCATCACCTTATATAACGACAGTTTGCTGGATATTATTTGTTGGACAATTTCTCTTCATATTTATATTAAACTACTTTATAAGCTGTAATGTCCACATTAAAAGAGGCTACTGAGGCCATTTGCAAAGAGTTCGTCGTCGATGAGTCTTTATTGAAGACCCTCACCGAGCATTTCATCCATTCTTTGGAAGTTGGGCTTGCTTCTACTCCAAATGAAACTACCAAGGGTCTCCCAATGATCCCTACCTACTTGACCTCAATTCCTAATGGAAGAGAGCGTGGTGTGTTCCTTGCTGCTGATCTTGGTGGTACCAATTTCAGAGTCTGTTCAGTGCAATTGAACGGGAACTCCACGTTCAAGTTGGAGCAGAAGAAGAACAGAATTCCTGATGATTTGCTCGTTGCTGAAACTTCTGAAGAGTTGTTCAACTATTTGGCTAAGAAGATCAAGCTGTTCGTTGACGAGTTCCATCCAAACTGTGCTGACAAAGAGGGCCATTTCAAGCTAGGTTTCACTTTCTCATACCCTGTTAATCAGACTGCTCTGGACAGAGGTACTTTGATTAGATGGACTAAAGGTTTCCAAATCCATGAAGTCGTTGGTAAAGACATTGTTCTTGAACTGCAGAAACAATTGGACATTTTGGAATGTCCTGTCAGAGTCGTTGCATTGGCCAATGACACTATTGGTACATTGTTAAGTCATGCGTACTCTACTGGTGCTACTCCAAACGGTAATCAAGGTGACACCGTCATTGGTGCCATCTTCGGTACTGGTACCAATGGTTGCTATTTAGAACCAATCTCAGAGATCAAGAAGTTGGAACCTGAAGTTGTCCAATCTTTGACTGAACAAGGTAAGACCCATATGGTGATCAACACCGAATGGGGTTCATTTGACAATGAGTTGAAGTACTTGCCAAACACCATCTACGATCAAAGAATTGATGAGATCTCTTCGAATCCAGGTTATCACATGTTTGAGAAAAGAATCTCTGGTATGTTCTTGGGTGAGGTTTTGAGACAGGTGTTGATTGAGTTGCACTCGAGAGAGTTGATCTTCACTCAATACTTGGACTATGACAGTTTACCTCACCGTTTGAGAACTCCATTCGAGTTGGACTCTGAAGTGTTGTCCCACATTGAAATCGACGACTCGTCCAACTTGAAAGAAACCGAATTGTCCTTATTGCAGTCATTGAGATTGCCTACGATCTATGAAGAGAGATGTGCCATTCAGACCTTGGTCCGTGCCATCTCCAGAAGATCTGCCTACTTGTCTGCTGTCCCATTAGCTGGTATTCTATTGAGAACTAAGGCCTTAGAAGGCTTACACAAAGAAGTCGAGATCGGTGTTGATGGCTCAGTAGTCGAGTACTATCCAGGCTTCAGAAGCATGGTGAGACACGCTTTGGCCTTGTCTCCATTGGGTCCAGACGGAGAGAGAAAAGTACACATCCTCATTGCCAAAGACGGCTCTGGAGTCGGTGCTGCTTTGTGTGCCAGTACTGTCAAATGATGTGAGTAGATGTATGAGTATATGAGTATATGAATTAAGATTATATGATTATTAGTTTGTATGATTATATTAGTAAGAGTAGTAGTGCCCGAACGGAATTATAGTTTCATTTGACACTATCTATATTATTACGCTACTAAATAATAAATACTAAATACTCACTACTCCATCAAAGTGAACAAAAGACGGACTGATTCCACAGACAGAGCAAGCATAAAGAGACATACAGCTGCAATGGTTCCCGTGCACGGCTTGAACATCAGCTCCAACGGGAGTTCCCACGAAGACAAGGCACGCAATAATGTATCAGATGTGGTGGTAGACAACGGAGGCATTTCCACAGTTGTTGGTGGTGATGATAATGATAATGATGATGAGTCTGTCAGTAAACTGTTCCCTGAGATAGACAAGACGGAGTTGACAAAGCTGATGATCCAGACGTTGAAGGACCTTGGTTACGATGAGTCTGCTGGTTTATTGCAAAAAGAGAGTAAACTGCCATTAGAGTCTCAAACTATAACGAATTTCAATTCATTGGTCAAGTCAGGGGAGTTTGAAGCTGTTATCTGTCTGATTGATCAACTGGTCTTACGTGATGATGATAATGTTTCAAATGCTGATATGAGGACTCAAATATTGTTTTTGATCAATAGACAGAAGTTCTTGGAGGAGTTATTCCATCCAAAAGTCGATAACAATTCGAATGCTATTAATATTTTGAGAAATGAGATTAATGAATTGACTACAACTCAGACAATCCGGTCTTTGACTTCTTTGTTGATGAACAAGGATTCAGAATCTTTACAAATTCAAAATGGGTGGATCAACAATTCGGTTAAGAATTCAAGGTTGAATCTTTTAAATGAAATTGCTAAATTTATCAGTCCAAGTTCAATGATACCAAAACACAGATTATTCAACCTTTTGAAACAATCAATTGAATATCAGAAATCTTTGAACCTTTATCAATTTGGTAATGAGTTTGATAATAATTTATCACTTTATGAAGATTTGAAATCCAACAAGACGAACTTCCCAGATTCCAACATCAAAGTGTTAAATGATCATGATAATGAAGTTTGGTTTGTTCTTTTCAGTAATGATGGGTCGAAATTAATTTCATGCTCTGCAGATTCTTCCATCATCGTTTATGACGTTGATAACAATTTCAAAATCTTGAATAAATTGAAGGGTCATAACAAACAGGTCATGTATGCCTGTTTCAGTCCAGATGACAAGAAATTATTGACTTGTAGTATTGAATCCAAAGCTAGACTATGGGACATTGAAACGGGTGAATTACTTAAGACTTTCCAATTGGAGAACGATTCAAGGTTATGGTGTTGTGATTGGTTCCCAAATGGGGAATTCATCGTCGTTGGTTCACCAGATAAAGAGATTAATATATTTAATGTTTCTTCAGGTGAATTGATTCATAAATTGAAAAGTTCCACAGTTAATGATTTGAAGATTAACAAAAATAATAAATTGATCGTTGCTACATATGAGAAAAAAATTGAAATTTTTGATTTATTGAATAATTCAATCAATAAAATCAAATCTATTGATATCAATGAAAGAATTACAAACATTTCGATATCGACAAAGAATCCAAATCAAATTTTAATCAATTTAAGTCCAAATGAATTGCAACTATGGGATTTGTCTAAAGAGATTTTATTAACGAAGTATTTAGGTCATAAACAAGAACAATACATCATAAGATCATGTTTTGGTTATGATGAGAAGTTAGTCTGCTCAGGAAGTGAAGATGGTAGAATTTTCTTATGGAATAAAGAATTCGGTGCATTATTGGGAGTTTTTGAAGGTCATTTGGGTATTTGTAATTGTGTCGCTTGGAATAACGTTAAAAAATCAATGTTTGCTTCATGTGGTGATGATTCAGTTGTTAAAATTTGGGGTCCTTCAAAGAGATGATTATCGGTCTATACTTTACGGTGTTTTTAACTCATTTTTTTTACTTTTTCTACCTTTTTTTAATGGCTTTATGATCATGAGTGTTTAATGAATATTTATATAAAAAAAGACTGTTCGTAATATTAGTTTTCTTCTTCATCAACAATTTCTAGTTCTTTTGCTTCCTTTTCACCTCTTTCAACGTCTAGTAATAAATAAACAGGTATTGAAAAAATCAACAATCCAAATAAGAAATAGAAAGTATACCTGATATTATGATATTTATCAATGATCAACCCTGTTATAATTGGACCAACGATTGAACTTCCTTTATCAGTGATTGAAAACAAACTGAAAAAAACAGATTCTTTACCCTTTGGAATCAATAAACTGAATAGTGATCTGCTTAAAGTTGCTAACCCACCCATGGAAATACCATACCATATTGCTAAAAGATACATTTCAAAAACGTGTTTCAAACCAATAATTTGAAAAAAAAACCCTAGAATTCCATATAATGGGATAATGGAAGCCCATAATATAACTAAAATCAATGAAAATTTAGGTTGGATATTGAATTTTTTTTGTAAGATTGGTATTACAATTGATCCAATTATAGCAAATATAACACTCAACACTCCAACTATTGCTAAATTTGGAGTTGACATTTGTAACTCAGTTTTAGCAAACAACACAGCTGCTGAATTGATCGTCGTTATCCCATCTGACAAAATAAACCAGCCGATTAAATAAATGATCACGTCTTTCAACATCGATGCGTGTTTGATAGATATGAATAACGTCTTCCAACCATATTTCACGTATTGTAAAACGTAACTCTCATCATGATTCAATGTTAACGAATTAGATTTCCTTGATTTCAGCAAAAACATCAAAGGGAATTGGAATGCAAACCACCATAATCCAATGAAGAAAATCGCATATTGAATAGACATTGTCGTTGAACCAGTTTTAATAACAATGAAAATTGACAAGATCTGACAAATTAAAGCAGAGACATACCCTGTAGCTGCACCAATCCCACTGATCTTCGTTATCAAATCAGCCTTACTGTAACTCGTTCCTTTTATTGGATAATTTTGAACCAGAATAGGTAAGAATGAATTACCACAGACGTTAACTGCACCGAATGAACTAACGGCAATAATTGCCAATATTGAAGAAATATAGTATCTCTTCGACGTTATCAGAATATACCCCATCGTGGCAATGGATCCAATCAACCCAAATGCAATCAATAACTGTTTCCTGTAATGTCCTTTATCAGCTGCTCCTGACATGGAAATAACAGTCAGAGTCTGGATTAAAACCGATAATGAAAACGTGTATAAGGCATATGATGAAGTGTCAATATACCGGCCCAACACGTAAACGACACACTGAGCAGCAGCTTCCTGAACGAAAACAGGCGTTCCTACCCCATTTGGATCCGTCACATTCGATGGAGGTGGTAATATAGGTGGCATTGGATTTGATGGCAGAATACAAGGTTGCGTATGATCATCGAGCCTGACACCGTTCTCCCTAGCAAACTGCTCTAGAAGCAATGGCACATAAGTCGACACAGCACTGACAATGAATGGCTCGGCTGCCCACGCGTAAAGACACCAACCAACGATTTCAGGGATGGTAGTCTCATCTTCCTCATTATTATCATCTCCCTCATCAGGATCACCAACACACTCATTACCATCACTGGGAAGCAATGCGTCCGTTTGCTGTGGAATGTAAAAATCGCTGTCCTCGTCCTGTATATTGGAGGCCTCTGGAGGCACCATTCTGAGACCACTGGCCATTGTTCAAAGCCTTTAAGTCAATAAATACTCCAAGTATTAACAGGTAAATAAAAAAAACCCATCGGAAAAATGTGTCAAGTTCTGCTCCTCTATTTCTCCATGAATGACAAGTTCGCATTAAAAATATCACTAGTAATATCTTTGAACAGAACATACTCTCAATCATGAAACCTTACTACTGTATCAAAGATGTCGCACTAAGACTATGCTCTCTACATTCTAATCCCCTAATACTTGAACAACCCGAATACTTAATATATAAGGTTGGAATTAGCATTCATTAAAAGACGTATTTAGGTATATTACATTAAGTGACAAGTGTAAATGAAGATGCAGTTCATTCAATAATAATTAATTTGCGGAATCAATCAATTGAATTTAATTCATAGCATGCGGATACCCTTCTTAAGGCCATGAGTTTAATTCTAGTATCTTTTAGTGACTCGAAATATTTGTTTCATAAGAGAAATCATTCCAATTTCCAATCAAGCAAGTATCATTATTTGAAACATTTGGTACATATTGGAGTGGATATGATCCGAATAAAACAGAGATGAATAATCTCTTTTCTTCATTAAAACTATTTTGATTCAAATCAAATTAATTAATTAAACATCTTTAATTCACAAGACTTCTGAATTTTATCAGAATTGTTTTCATCCGCGGCTTTAGTTGCCCCACAGATAAAATTGATCTATGCTATGAGTACATATTGAAATTGATTAAGTTATATTTATTTCTACTCTTATAATCAACACAATTACTTATATATCTGCACACAATAAAATGGACGCCATCAACAACGTCATCGCCGACCGCCAGTACAGAAGCATCTTCCAGACGATCAAGTCGATGCGCAACGGGATCGTCTATGGAGGTAGGCTCAGGTTTGCCCATTCGCTCGTCATTAATCTTCTCTTTAGAAGAAACGTCCCTCTGGCCAAAAGACTCTCTGCCGTGTTCAGGATGACCAAGGACCACGGAACAATCCTAGCACTGTTCGCCATGCTCTACAAAATGATTCTTTTCTCCATCCAGAGGTTCACAAAGCAAAAATTACCAGTGTTTGAGTTCTACGCTGGTTCACTTGCTGGTATGATCGTGTATGGGAACCAAACTAGTTTGGTAAACCATTCAATAGCACATCAGATCACCTTGTATTGCTCTGCGAGGGTCTTGTTGGGTATAGGGAAACTACTTGCTTACAAACTTGCCAAAATGATCAAGACCTATTCAGAAACACAGCAGCAATTAGATAAGAATTTCTTCATTGATAAAAAACTGTTGAGAACCGATATTCAAAGGTATTCATGGACCGCATTCGCTAGTATTAGTTGGGGTTTGGTTATGTACATGCATCGCTACTATCCTTCCTTCTTACAACACAGCTTGGAGTCAAGTATGGTTTACATTTATGATGATTACAACTGGCATGATTTGAAATCATTAATTGGTTACTAGATTAGATGCTACCTAACATTCACTAGAGTATTTATTTATTTATTTTTCTACGAAGTTATGAAAAAACACAAACAAACAAACAATATATTGTATATATTGTGTATATTTACACCATGTCTTTGCTTTCTTGAGTATAAAAAATGTGAACATTATTTACAGTATTATTTGTTTCATACTCTTTTTTGGCAAAATCAATATATACTTCTTTGTTCATGTTTGTTGGTACAAAAATTGATAAGTGATGGATAGTAAAAAAAAAAAGTGTTGAATAAACTAAAAAATCTAGAGGTCTTATTATGCAGTAGTAGTTGAAATGTTCCTCATTCATTGATGAAACTTTTCATTTTGGGGGTTTGTTATTTTATGTTTTTATGGATAGAGTACCATTAAAATGATAATGTCTTGTTAAGAATTGGAATATTTATGCTGAAGTTTGTTCAACTGGTTGTTCTTCAACAGCTTCAGTAGTGGTAGGAGAGGCTTCAGATTCAACTGGAGCTTCATTGTTTTCAACATCGTTTCTTCTTGGAATCAAGTTGATCAATTTACTTTCATCTTGACCAGTTGAATCTCTTTGATCATTTGGCAAGACCCAGTTAGCCCAGTTTTCTTTCAATCTTATCTTCAAAACGTTGTTGTTGAATTCACCAAGTTCTAATAATTCCAAATCGTTCAATTCATCAATTGATCTTTTAACTAATGACAAATCACCAGCACTTAAGATACTCAATCTTTTGAATGCAGCAATGACTTTAACTGGTAACCAACCTTCATTGTTCATTTGTTTTCTTAAGTAGAAATCTTTGATCAAGTTTTCAACTGAGAAATAGTATTCGATTTGTTTGATCAATGAGAATAGTGGTTCTTCGTTTCTGTTCAATTGAGCTGAAGGATTGAAGTTGAAGTTCATTGGGTGGTAGTTATTATGGTATTGAGGATTAACTTGATGGTTTTGATGACGACGTTGTTGATATGGAACAAATGGAGTATTAGGATTATTGTGACGTTGGAAACCATTGTTGAATCTGTTGTTGTTATTGAAACGTCTGTTGTTGTTATTGTTGTTGTATTGACGGAATTGAGGACGTTGTTGTTGACCTGGGAATTGTTGTTGACCTTGGTAAAAGTGTGGAACTTGACCTGGTTGAGGTTGATATTGATGGTTTTGCTTGAAGTGACGTTGTTGGTTGTCTTTAACATCAGATTGTTGTTGTGGTTGTCCTTGGGATTGTGCTGTTTGTTCTTGTTGTGCTGATGATGGTTGTGATTTGGTTTCTTCTTGTGCAGGTTGCTGAGTTGGTTGTTGTGTAGATTCAGTTGAAGCCACTTCTTTTGGCTGTTGGGCCTTTTCACCATTTTGTTGCTGTTGTTGCTGACGTTTTTCAGACTTGTTTCTTCTTTTCTTATCGTTTGATTTGTTGTTTGATGTAGAGTTATTTGCATTATTGCTACTACTGTTGTTCTTGTTATGTCTTTTTTGGGAAGATTTTCTGTTCTGAGATTGGGATTGAGATACAATAGTAGCACCTTTGAATGGGACCCATTTCTCAGTTTGGTTTTTAGCAGAATTGTTTCTTCTTGAACCAGAATTACTGGTATTGACATTTGGTTGAGTTAAATCGATTTCTGAAGCTGATGGCCAAAATTTAACGTCAATGTTTGAGTTTGATCTTGAAGAAGTGGCAGAAGAAACAGAAACATTTCCCCATGCATTGACTTCAGGAATTGGAGCAGGAGCTAAAGAAACTTGTTTAGCTGGAACTGGTGAAGATTTTGGTGATGGAAGATGAGTTTCTTCATTTGATTCGGTTGAAATTGGTTGTTGATCTTTGGTGATGGTTGGTTCCGGAGTGACGGTGGAAGGGACGTCAACTGGTGATTCAGCAACTGATGCGTAAGAAACAGCAGACATTGTGAGTAATTACGTTTCTTTCTAATTGAATCGAATCGAATCAAATGAAGAGAAAAAAAATTCAACAAAGTGAAAAATTCACATTGGCCGAAAAAAAGTTTGGTTGTAGTGCTGTGCTGTCCATACCATTATTAGGTAATCATTATTGATGTCTGGGTGTTCTGTATGTAAATTTAATTATTATTATTATTTCGGCCGTTAAAGTTTCATATTAAACAAGTATATAAAGAAGTGAAGATGTTCTCTCTTGTTTCTGCTCCTTTAGGAGTACTGAGGACGTCTAGCAGATTTGTGCACACAGCAGCCAGTCTGATGGTTCCTACAGTGGAGCAGCTCCAGCTTCTGCGGAAGGACAAGCAGGAGTATCAAGCACAGAATAGTGACACAGTAATGGGTCTCAAACTAAAGGATGGGATTGAGAATTTCGATTTGGGAACTTCTAGAAGCTCAAGATTGTCTTGCCACCGTATGACAAAAGCATCAGATTACGTGTGGGCTTTGAAACAGAACTTGCTGGAACAGCATGAGCATCAGAACACTGCATTCATAGACACTGGATTTTCTTTATTGGAGAAATCAATATATTCTGTCAATGACGTCGAAAGTTCTTCATTGGTTTCAATTGATTTGAATTTGTCTAATAACGTGTTGAAAGAAATTGGTATTGCCATTTATGATGCAAGTCAGAACTCGAACAACGCCTTGCCAAATATTATCAATCGACATATTATCGTTGAAGAATATCATGGTGTTTTATCAACCAATAAATTCCACGGTGAAAGTGATATAATGCCATTGAAAAATGCACTAGAACTGATACAATCTGTTTTAGATTTCTATTTCACACCGAGTGAAATTACCAACGAAAAACTACCAAATTCGAAATTAATTGGTTTCCATTCTTCTTACCTTCTTAAGAGTTTTGAAAAATTTGATATTAAGATTCCTTCGACTTTGGAAACCATTGATATTTATGAACTTTATTCAATACCATTTCAATATAATGAAAAATTATCGCAACAAGCTATTTTGAAATTCCCGAGATTTCTTCAATTAGATACTATTTTAAGAAGATTAAACTTACCACATTCTTTTTTGATTAATTGTGGTAACAGTTCTTATTACCAATTGATTGCATTACTATCAATGACAAATCCTTATCATCGTATTAGATTTAAACTTGATAATATTTTGGGAAATTTTGAGTATATGGAAAGCTTTTTGATTGATCAACTTAATGAATTTCTGAAACAATCTGAAGGAAGAACCCAATTAAACAATAAGATGACAATTACAGGATATGATAACTGGCAAAAAACAACGTCATTATCTTTTCCTGATCATCAATCAGCATTATCAAGGGCATTCAAAGATCAATAGAGATCTGTATAATAATGAACATTAAAAAACCAATCATTTCATGAAACAATGATTGGAAATTTAATAATGAGAAATGAATCTATTATTTGCTTGCTGTAGAGTGTTATTTCTATAATGCATTTCGTAGATCGTAGTATTAATATTACATTTTCTCTGGATGTACTGTTCATTTGAATTACATCTACAAAAGAAGATTCAACTTATAGTTTTAATTGTACATTCTATAAAATCTGTTTAATTGAAAATCTTTCTTAATGCATGAGAATGGTGATTGAATTTTTCATCTTGAGTGAAATCAAAAGTATCGGCCTTCTTTCTAATAGTCTTCTGGCTTCTTGCATTCTTTGGATCTTTTGCATAAATTGATTTCTCTCTTTTTTTCTGTTTTTCGAACTTTTTAAACTGACTTGTTCTCAATTTTTCAAAATTCTCAACAAATTTAAGATCACTATTAAAGTCGTCTAATTTAATTCTATCCCTAAATGAAACATCACCTAGTTTCAACGCCAATATCATAGTGAAGTAAGCATCGTTACCGGCATTATGCAAATAACTATGAGGAATGTTGAATCTTCTTAAAACTGCACCTAATCCACTAAATTTATCACCATTGACAATGTTATAAATCTTTTGAGTATCCACAACATGGAGAAGATTTGGGAATTTGACACCAATTCCACGTAACCATTTCATATCACCAACGACGCTATGACCAACTATAACACCACGCATCCCTATTTGCTGACGTTCAATGAAGTAATGATCGATTAAACTTTGAACGAATGCCACGGTTTCATGTTGTGATAAAATGATGGAAGTACCACCAATGAAAAACTGTTGATTATCTTGAACGTATTGTCCATTTTTGAAATGCTCATGTTCAGCGATGATAATATGAATTTTAGTGAAATTTGGAATTATGGAACCTGCTTCTTTTAAAGGATCATAGATTGTAATACCAACCTCTGTGACATTATTATTGTTTTTTTCATAAGCTTCTAAATCAATGGAAAACAGAACATTATGCAAGTCATTAATGGTCAATAAATTTCTTTGTAACGATTTAAAGCTTTCATCATTTGATAGTTTTGGGTGATAGCTTCTAACTTCATTTAAATGTGATAAGTATGTATGTATATCATTAAATTTTGCTTCTGTAAATTGTTTCAAAGTTCCAATCGAATAACAAGATTCATCAATATTTGGAACTATTGAAGCTAAAGAATAATTGTCACCTGTAGGTGTTGTTCTTGCTTCAATGTCACTTTGTTCATAGTTATTTCTAGTTAATTCAAAGGTTGCATTATTAGTTGGTGCTTTGGAATCGGTTGAGAAGAATCTTGCTTGGAATAATGGGAAGTTTCTTGTTGGAATATGGGTATGGAAGAAATCTTGTTTGTGTTCAGAAAAGAAATATCGTTCAGCTTGTTCTAACAATCCAAATAAGTTTTGTTTCAGGATATCATTGTGATGATTATTGATCCAAACAGTACTGAGCCAATCAACTCTGTGAATGTCTTCCTTGCAGGAGCTTTCAACTATATTGTTTGCAATTGTTAAACGTTTCCAATGTTGAGGAAACATTTCTTGTAGCAACTGTAAAATAGCCTCGAGATCCTCCCCCGGAAGATATTCCATCAAAAGACTAGGTCTGACAAAGTGCAGGAACCCTGAAAGTCTGAGATGATCATGAGCAACAAATCTATTATCTGATACGAGTGCACAGTTACTTATTTTTTCAAGTAACATTTTCTTATTCTTTTGTAATGGTTCAGCTTCAGGTTGCGTTTTCAGAATTGGAGTGGATGTATAGCTAGACAAAACAGTCGGTCTTGTGAAGGTCGAAAGAGCTTTGGCTGATGGAAGCACGTATCTACTGGCGATTTTCATGCTTGATACAAGCAAAACAGAAGAGAACAAAGCATTCTCTCTTTTCTCAGAAATTTTTTGAAGGCCGAAGTGAGTGCACCGAACCAAATTTTAGCATTTAACTGTAAAACAGATCTACTATAAATCACAGTAATTATAAAGCTCATCTGATACGGTTGTAAAGAAGATTATAGTAAAACTATCAGCATAAAAATAGGTTTCATAAAAAGAATCAATCTTCTAAATAGAGAAGTAAAAGCAGAAATTTCAGTTTGTCGTCATAAAAGCCAATAATCTTATGAATCTGTTAGGGGAAATATATTCTCTTGATTTCTGATCAGAGTACAGTCCAGCAAGCAAACCAATACCAACACCTGCTAATGTTGGGTCCAAGAAGTTCAAAGCAACAGTCTTACCGTATTTCTTTTCAAGTTTCTGTCTTGTTCCCAAGAATGTAACTCTTGTCAAATAAGTCAAGAACGTTCTGTTGAAAGTTTTCAATTTTAGAAACACAAAGAACCAAATAGATGAAACTGCTCCAATTGCCCTTAGATTCTTTAATGGGGTTTTTGCATAAGTATCATTTAATACTGATAATACAAAAGCAGTTGATATTGATAAGACAACACTGCTGGATAGCTTAGTAGCAGGTTTTATTACATCCAAAAGATTATCTTTAATTGATTGTGGAGTTTTATCTTCAGAGTTGTATCTGGCCCACAAATTCTTCAAATAGTAGCCAGGTATCAACAATAATGATAAAATAATGAACTTCTTTGGAATGTAATTCAATAACACGCTTGTCAAATTTGGATTATCAGGAGTGATAACTTTGAAAAAATCCATATAATTTGATGGATCTATCAAATATCTTGTAATTTCATTGCCTGACTCAAGCAAATTATTGCTAAATTCCAATGTCGAACTTTCAATTGTCAATTGTTTGACTCTGAGTAAAGAGTTATTGATCAAAGGTAAGAGCTCAACGCTTGATAAAACCAATGGTTTCATTTCAAATAGACCAGCTAATAACCAATCAAAGACACCTTTGAGAGATTTTGGAATGAATTCAGGATGGACTAAATAATTGTGGAACAATTCACCAAATGTAATAGGAACTAAAAACCATGAACTTTGGAAGTCCAGTCCGTATTTATCATTGACATAGGCTAGAAAGCTTTCAAGACCATAGGCTGCACTGTACAGAGATAAATAATCCTTGGAATAGCTCTCTGGGAACACAAACACTGAGGCGAAAGTAGTACCAAAAGAGGCAAGTGGTAAAGCCACCTTCTTCAAAGAAGGGATCAATTTTGCAATCAGTTTCTCAATAAATGGTATTAAAGAAACCATAGCAGATAAACTTGATGCGATAGTAGCTAAATACTTGAGATCAGCTAAAGTGACCAAAGCATCTAGTTTTCTGTACTTGATCAGATTGACAAAGAATCTCTTGTAGGAGGTCAAGTTGACGAGTACACCAAACACAATCATGAACCACTTCACGAATTTCTTTGACGATTTGCTCAATTCCATGGGAATACCTTCACCTAGCTTGATTTCATCGAGGTCTCTCAGCACCAATTGCACACGGTCGATGACACTGATCCTGAAGTTCTCGTTCCTGATCCACAGATCTGACATCAAAGAAGGCAAACTGTCAGCAACTGCGTGAAGCAGCTCATCATCAACAACAAACTTGGACAGGTAAAGCACCGAGTAGTACACTTTATGAGTCTTCGATGACATTTCCTTGTAAAATATTGCTTATATTACTATTGTGACACTTTCGGTTATTGTTTCTGTCTCCTTTTAAAGGTGCCGGAAAATAAATGCAAAATCCTTTTTTCTGCGATGAGCTTTAATCAACAAGTAAATAATAAATAATCAGTGGAATATATATAGCTGCTTTCCATTTTTACAAACAAACAAAGGCTGTCCAGATGAGCTCCTCCAATGAGAACTCTGTCCAACCTGCCCGGGTGCCTAGGGAGATCACCTCTGCTGAGCGTATGCTCGCAGCTTGCTCCGGATCCATTGTAACCTCGTTGATCGTGACACCTTTGGATGTTGTGAGGGTCAGGCTTCAACAGCAGGAGATCCTGCTACCCAGTGGAAACTGCTGCAAGAGACAGGTCTTCTGGTCGCACAGTGGCTGTGTCACTGTGGACGAGGTATGCATCACAGACAAGAAGATGTCTGGGGTCATCAGGCCCATGATGGACATTGCTAAGAACGAGGGAATAGCGACTCTTTGGAGAGGACTGTCCCTGACATTGACGATGGCTATTCCTGCCAACATCGTCTACTTTACAGGGTATGAATACCTGAAAGAACTGTCCCCAATATCGCATTATCACACTATAAATCCACTTCTGTGTGGATCATTTGCCAGAATATTAGCTGCAACAGTTGTGTCTCCTATAGAACTAGTGAAAACGAGATTACAATCCATACCACACAGTACACATTCCACAGCTAACGTTATGGGCGAACTTTTCCAGGACGTTAGATCAGAGATTAGAATAAAAGGTATAAATGCATTATTTAAAGGTTTGACTTTGACACTATGGAGAGATGTTCCATTTAGTGGTATATATTGGGCAAGTTATGAATTCTTCAAAAAACAAATACATACTCACATAAAATTCATTGAAAGTCGCAACACCAGTTCATTTGATTATAATTTATTCTTCAATTCATTCTTAAGTGGTTCCCTTTCAGGTTCAATTGCTGCTATTTTCACTAACCCTTTCGATGTTGGTAAAACAAGAATGCAGATAAGTAATGAATATTCAAATTCAAACTCAAACTCTTTGACTTCCAAATCAGAAAAATCAATGGTCAAATTCATGAGAGATATTGTTAAATATGAAGGGTTTGGTGCTCTTTACGTTGGTCTATTACCGAGATTACTGAAAATTGCACCTTCTTGCGCTATCATGATTTCAAGTTATGAACTTGGTAAGAGATTTTTCGCTCATAATTAATGTACATAGTTTATAATTTATAATTTGTTTTGTTAGATTTCTACATTATTAGATTCTGTATATACTGTACATTCACAAATTATAGTTTCAACCCCATTCATGATTATGGTTACCGAGTTGGGAATTAGGTCTTAATGCTAATGATCCAGGTGTACTATAAGAATTTATAATAAAGTTTGCATCAATCACTTCATGGCTGGGTCTAACATGTTTATGCAATTCTGGGGTTGGTGGTGGTCCATGTTTCATGCCAGCTTCTGATAAAAACTCTTTTGATTGATTATTAATGTTAGTTGGATTATCATGGCCTTCATTATTCGGAATTGGTAATAACACTGGATCTCTATCTTCTGTATTGACTTTATTGTTTTCAGTATCGAATCTATTATCAAGATATTTCCCAACTTGGTTTGGCGATATTGCAACATATTTGGCACTATTGAAATTTTCTTGAGATGTGGATCTTGTTAACATCGCAGAAGACGATGAAGGTGGAATAGCACTGTTCAACTTGTTTTGTAAAATAACTCTTTGTAAATTGGAATTAGCATTCAATTTAGTTGAACTGAAGAAATAATTCTCTAAGAAATATTCTGAGTTCTCTTTGTATTTAGAACTTGAATCTTTTAAATTTGAAACGTAATCAACTATTGAATTCTTTAATCCATTATTAATCGATCTTATGAATTGATCTTCCACAATTTCAACAGAACATTCTAATTCTTCTAAATTTTCTTTGGTTAACGTAGTAAGTGGACTATCACCAACTTTATTCTCACTCTCTCTTAGTTTAACCAACATTTTATTTCTTTTCAATTTTAAATCATTGGTTCTTCTTTCTCTTTTATTCACATTCAATAACTGAACATTTATCTGTTCCTTTTTCTTTATTGATAACTCATTAGTTTCTAATTCAGTTTCTAAAATTTTAATAAAATGATACAAAAGCTTCTTACAATCATCATTTGGTAAAATATTACACCAGCAATTAATGTCTTTAATCAACTCTTGTTTCTGTTTCATCATTTTTCTTTCACTTTTAATCAACCTGTTAATTCTTTGATTCAATGAATATGAAGTGGATTGAGAATTTGAATTAAACCTATCAAAAAATGAAGTTATTGGAACATAATTGGAATTAGTTGATAATTTGTAAGAATCAAACTTGGTAATCGTTTGATTAGTTGATGGTCTTGTGACTAATCCTTGAATTGTTTGATCATCATCGTTTTCATAGTTGTGGCCTTCAGCTGTTAGTGGAGCTGAATGAAGTTCCATCGGACCTCCTCTGGTAGATATACTACTTGGATGATAAACTTGACTTCGACTTTTCCAATAGTTAGTAATAAGTTTCAATTGTAAAATCCCGAGTTTCACTTGCCTATTCATTAGTTTGTTATAATCACTGTGATCTTGAACAGAGCATGGTGTAAATCTTTGAAATTGTGGTTTTTAATTCGAATCCACAATTTTTGTTTGTGTCAGGATACTAAAAAAAAAAAAGAACTGATGGATCACTGGTAGTTCACATTACAAGGCTTGCTACAACCTTCTTGGATACAAAATGTATATTACTTTTATCATAAAATCCGTCTAAATTAAAACCTATCATTTAGTAACATCATCATCAATTTTCAAACCTGTGAATTTCTTGAATGAATCTTTTAAACTTTGATATTTGGAGCTTGCAACTTTTTCGACTTCTTTGGATTGGGCTTCAGTTTGAACGATCAAATCATTAACGTCATTAACTAACTTATCCTGTCTCTTGACTAAAAGAGGAGCTGCTGTGTTTTCTAGTTTATATGTGAAATCTGCAGTATTTGAAAATGTTCTTGGTAAAGTTAATTTAAATGCCAAACCACTGAAAAGCGCAGGAACAACACCTTTCAAGAAAAGATTTGATCTTCTTGTGATAATAGAACCAGTTAAACCAGCAACGATAATGTAAACACCTGAAGTCAATAAATCTTCTTCATGGTTGTGTAAATTGGCAATAGTGGAAACGAAATGTTGCTCTTTGGCATGCAAGTTGGTTGTCAGTCTATCAACGGTGGTTTCTGTGGTGTTGATCAATGAGTTTAACCAAGTTCTTGCAGAGGATAATGGTGTTTCAATAACTGATGGTGATCGAATTGAGGATCCATTTATCAGTTTATTCGGACCCAATGCTTCAATTTGAACATCTGTAGCAGCAACAACGGTGCCTGGAACAGGAGTGACCGCCTGGTCGTCAGAGTAGAAGTTACGAGCCATATCGAGTAGCAGTTATCAGTATCAATAAACTACAACATTCTTTAGTTTCAACTTCTTCAACAACGGAAAAAAAAAAAACCAGTCACATGTTAATCATGTGCTCTGGAAAATTTTGCTTCACTTATTACTTATTTTTCCGCCTCGGCAAAATTCGGAAATTCTGGCCGAGTGGAGAAATTGCCGAATGCGGGAACTCTGTGCGGATTATCTTTCAGTCATATAAAAGAACTGGAGAAGAACCTGATTGATCTGTTTGTTCAAACCAATATCAAAACCATCAATATCATGTCTTGTGGGCCAACAAACGCACTACAGAAACTCTCAAACCACGCACAACTGGACAGGTCTCTCCAGGCTGACCAGCAACTCCGTATGGGCTCCCAGAGACCAGGAGGCTTCAGAACTACAGGAACCAGTCATCAATTAGAAGCTGAGTTCCAACAGCATTTACAACAAAACCAGGCTCCTCATGCTTTCAATTCAACTTTCCAACAGAACATCCATCCACAGGAACTACTAGCTCACCAACATCAGCAGCAACAACAGCATATTCGCCAACAGCAACATCCTGGAGGTTGGGCCAATGATTTCGCCTCTTTATCAATCTCTAATGGTGGTATTTCTAAGCAACAACCAATGCAACGTTCAAATGATTGGAGCAGCCAGTTTATGACACATAATGCTCAAAAGCAACAACAACAACATCAACAGCAAATGAAGCAACAGGCATTCATGCAACCGCAAATTGGTCTCAATCAAGCCAATCATCTGCTAAATTCACAATTCCAACATCAACAATTTAATCAATCACTACAACAACACCATAGAACAGAACACCAAGAGATGCATGATTTAAACAAGTTTGGTGATCAATTAGAAAATGAATTTTCTAGATTAGAGCAAGAGTTTGTCCAAGAACCAATCAAACAAGAAGAACCAATTGTCATGAAGAATCAAAATGAACAATTCAAATCAGTTGCTAAAGAAGTTGCCAACGTAATGAATACTTCCAAAGATTCAAAATTCGCAAACTCAAAATTTTTGCAATTAATGAATATGGTTAGTGCTGGTCAAGTTGAACTAAATGACGAAGAGACTAAACTAGTTGATAACCAAGGTAATGATATCCATAAACAGCAATTACATCAATCAGAACAACCAAATTTTGATTTTTTAGAAACTCATAACGCTCACGGTGGTGATATTGAACGTGATGACTATTCTGGTTCTTTCGAAAGAACACAAAGAGACCCAGAAATGGAGGAATTACAAGATACTAATCATAGACATAGAAAATTACCTGACCCTTTAGCAGGAATAACTGCAGAAGATTTATCATCTCCATATGAATCTGCAAGAGCTGTTGGTGAAGTACATCACGAGAAGTATACCTGGGATGAACTATATGACGATTACAAACACGATGATTCTTCTTTCTAGATTCTGTCTTAGGGATTTTTTTAATGATTTATTTATAATGCATAATAATTTTAACGAATTTATATGTCGTAGACTTTACAATTGATCAAAAGTATAATTTATTTCATTTCTATGTAATGTGGTAAAAAGGGGATGCTGAAATTGTTCTATGATTGTTTCTTACCAATTGAAATCATCTCTTCTTGTTCATTATTATCATAATTTTTATCGTTAATCATACCAGGTGAGCCTTGAGGGTTATGATTTGTTTCTGTTTGTTGCTGTTGAGGTGGTAATGAATTAGGTTGGTTCCCAGTTTCAGAAGAATTATAATCATCACCCAATAATCCATGTTTCACGTCACTAACAAAAGACCATAATGAATTGGAAACGGTATTTAAAACGTCATCCGATTTACTTTCTTTATCATTATCGTTATCATTTTCATCTTCTTGTTCTTTCAAGATTTCAGCAGGATGTTGTCTAACTTGTTGTGGGGGAAAAGCTTCTCTATTCAATCTTTCAATTTCATTTTGTAAAATTTGATCAAATTGATTTAAAAAATTAATTGGTTTTGACCAAACACTTTGTCTCTTAGAAGAATTGTCTGTTTCTAATTTCTTTGAAACTGGTGTATTTCTAGTTGGAGATCTATGTTGTAAATGATTATCAGATGTAATTGTTGTTGCTCCTGGTGTATTTGAGGGTATAGAAGGTGATATTGGATTTTGAACTGGAGAAAGTTCTTTGAAATTATTTCCAATCTTAGCTTTCAAAGCATTCAGTTCATTTTCTTCTTTATCGATCTTTTGTTGCATTAATTTCATCTGATCTTTCAATTCAATGATTTTCATTTCTTTTAAAGCTAATTCTCTCAAAGTGTCATTAAAATCATTGTTCTTCAAATCTTGTACAACTGATGAATGTGAACTCAAGCTTGAATTTGTTCTTCTTCTTGATCTATCAAATTTACCAGAAGAGGAATGCATCTCATAAGATTGATTAGTGTTATATGTATTGCTTGGAGTTTCAGGTGATTTCAGTTTATTTGTTGATGGAGAAGGTCTTTGTTTATTAATTGACAAATTCAAATTCAATCCTCTTTTAGAACCTAGACGAACTGAACTCATCGTACTTGATCTCTTTAGCCCACCAGTGGAATTATTTGTAGGAGTTTGCATTGGAGAACTATCAACTCTTTTGCTTAGAAGGCTGATACGTCTCATACCATTATCATCTGTGGAGACAACTCTCTGACGAGAGGAGTCATTAAAAGAATAATCACCTTCTTCATCAGTCTTTAAAGGTTGATTATCCAATGATATGCTATTTCTGTTTGGTTTGGTAGGAGTTGACAGTAAAGGTGAGGTTATTCTGGAATTGGAATTAGAATTAAATGATGTCTGGTTTATCGGTGATTGGGGTCTATGAACGGTATCGTTACCTTCCTCATTATCAGAAGTCGTAACAAACGAAGTAGGAGATTTTATCCCTATAGTCTTGAGAGTAGAAGTGTCTGTCTGGAGTGTCTTATCGAAATTGCGTATGAACTTGTCAAATTTATCACCTGGGTCATCATTGTTTGGAGATGACATACTTGTAATAATATGAATGGATGGAATATGAAGGATTTATCTCAGAGCAGAAAAAAAACAAAATGTAACAAAACTAGCACCAGCAAAACACAGCAATTCTCGCTTAAGCAGGTCTATACCAGATAATTTCGCCTCTAGTACCCAGTTTCCTTTTGTTCACTTGTGGGTATTAAAAACCTCAAGTACAAAAGCAAAGAAAAATGAAGAAAATCAAACTTTGGGCGAAATTTCAACTCGCGATTGAAACAGACAATGCGAATAAAGCTTGAAAAGCGTGTTCAATTCACTTAAAACGCGTGGAAAGCAGTCTATTACTTCAATATCGCATTATTATCACCATAAAACACGAAAACAGCCCTCAATTTCCTTCAACACTCCAGGCGATTCAGAACTCAGCAGTTTGAAATATGACATAATCTCTGACTCAGCAAATTCCAGTTCATGTTTACATTTTGGAAGAATTTTCCCTTTATGTACAGCATTTTGATTTCTCTTTTCTTTCTTCACTTGTTTTGCCTATCTTAAGCAGCATGGCTCCCTTCAAGTTCGGTAAGAAGAAGCAGACGGACTCTGCGAGTGCATCGCCACAGTCCCAGAACATCGTCAATTCCAGCCAGGTCCCGGCTAGTCCCCGAACCTCATCTGGATCTAATCACACCTTCACAAACTTCAATGCCACCAGATACAACACCACCAGCTCTCCAGGAGCCTACAACACTTCAACTACTTCCAGCAACATTGCTCCACAGCAGCAGTACCAGCAGAGCCCAGCAGTTCTCGGTTATGACCATAACAACAACATCTACAACCCAAGATCTCCTCAAAGAACTCCTGGTAATCAATCTTATGCTTCGAATCAATATCCATATGGCTCTCCTCAACGTCAACCTCAGTTCACTTCATCTCCACAACAGCAGCTTCAAAAGCAGCAAGTGCAACCATCCTCTCCTTGGTCAAGATCAAAGCTTTTAATTAGTCCATTTCCTCGTTACAGACATGCAGCCTCAACTCAAGCTAATGAAAAAGGTGAAATCTTCGTCATGGGTGGTTTGCATAACACTTCAGTCTATGGTGACACATGGATTATCAAACAAGATGAGCAAGATAACTTCAAAACTTTCCAAGTTGATATCTATGAAAACTCTCCAGCTCCAAGAGTTGGTCATGCTTCAACTTTATGTGGTAACGCATATGTGATCTTTGGTGGTGATACCGTCACTAATGATGCTGGGGAAATCGATAATGATCTATACTTGTTCAACATGAACTCTCATACCTGGACTATTCCGAATCCAATTGGTCAAAAGCCTCCTGGTCGTTATGGTCATTCAATTGGTGTTATTGCTATAACTAACTTTGATTCAAAATTATATCTATACGGCGGCCAATTAGATGACGTTATTTACAACGATTTAGTCGTTTTCAACTTATCATCTTTCCGTCGTCCTGATGTTCAATGGGAATTGGTCACTCCAGAGGATTCAATTCAACCTCCTCCTTTGAGCAACCATTCTATGGATGTCTATGATAATAAATTGTGGATCTTTGGTGGTTCAACTGGTTCAAGTTTAAGTAATGACCTTTGGTGTTATGATCCATTAGTCAATAAATGGGAAAAGATCGTCACCACTGGTTCAGTTCCTCCACCTTTAGAAGAACACGCTTCTGTTATTTATAAAGATTTATTAATTGTTCATGGTGGTAAAACCAATTCTAGCGATGCTTCTTCGAACTGTTATTTCTTGAATCTAGTTACTAAAGTTTGGTTTAAATTTCCTACTGGTTTGACATTAGAACCTCAAGGTAAGTATGGCCATAGTATTTCTATATTAAAAAATGATAAATTGTTGATTCTTGGTGGTCATTTACCTGATTATGCCAATTTAGGTGATGATTTAGAACCTTCTACTGAAGACAATGGTGTTGGAACTTTATTGAACGTTTTAGATTTATCTGTTATTTCAAAATTTATTCCTGGTTTATATCAATATGGTACACCAACAAGAAATAGTGATCAAGCGAAATTTGCAAATTATGAAACTTTAAAAGATTCCAGACAACAAAACATTTTCACCCCACCAACTCAATCACAATCGTCTCCAATAAAAGAAAGATCTTTTAGTAAAAATTCTCAAGAACAAAATGATAAAGCCATTACTGCTAATTATACAATTGATCGTTCATCATCTAGCGCTTCTAATAATGCTTATCAAACAAAAAATATCATCACTGCAGAAGACGTTTTCCAACAGAAGTACTCCAATTCCAATTCTCCAATTGATCAACCATCATCTCCAAAAACTTTACAAAAAGATTTTGAAGCAACCACCCCAACACACAACAAAACACAATCTGATCAATCTAATGTCTTTTCATCACCTGAAGAAGAGTTACCTTTAGAAATTCCACCACCATTTGATTCTCATTCAAGAGATGTTTCGACTTCAATTGAACTGGAAAAATCCAATGAAGGTGTTAGTTATATTAACTCTGGTACAAGAGTTTCAGAATTCTTTGATAGTTATGTTAATAATGATTCTTCAGTTAATCTTGATGAAAATGAAGAAGCTTTTATTGATGCTACCAGTTCAGCTGATTTAAAACAAACTGAAGAAGTACCAATTTCGAAATCAGTTGAAACCCCAAGTGTTCCTCAAGTTTCAAATTCAAAAGATACTGGAAAAGAAATTGATTTGGTTGCAGCTAGTGCAGCTGGTGCCATTACTGCAGCAGCTCTTAATAAAGCATTCAAGGGAAATAATGATAATGTTTCAAATAAAGAAATTGCTACTCCTGTTAGTAAAGAAGTTCCTATTGTCAACGAAGTTCCAGTGAGCAAAGCCATCCCAGTTGTTTCTAATACCAAAGATGACGAAAAGGAAGAATTTATGAGTATTATTAAGTCTTTATCAAGTGAAATAGAAGCTTTGAAACTCCAAACTAATGAACAAGCTAAAATTGCGAGTGAAAAAGTTAAACAATTAGAATCTGAAAATGAAGAGTTGAAATCAAGAATTCCTGAAAAAGAAGAACCTAAAGAAATTGAAGAAGATGAAAACGACATTAAGAGAAAGTACATTAAATTAAACGCAGATTATTCAATCTTGAATCAAGGTCATGAATCTTTAAAATCAAGATTCAATGAAATAGAACCAATTTTCTCATCAAATTTAATTGATTTACAAAAATTGAATGAAATTATTAAATCCCAAGAATCTGAACTTTCAGAAACTAAAATACAATTGAAAGAGGAAGAATCCTGGAAATTTAAATTTGAGGAATTGAAATTAAGATTTGAAAAATTAGAATCTGAAAATAATGAATTACTACAATCAAGAGATTTATCTAATTCTGAACAAGAACCATTAACTGAAACTGCAAAACTTACCTCAGTTTTGGATTCATTTATCTCCAAGTATGCTGTTAAAGATGAGGAAACTAATGAAATAAAATCTAGAGGTTTAGACTCTGCAATTACAAATAGAGGCGATGTTGTTGAATCATTACGTACCCAAATTGATGACTTATTGAAAGAAAATGAACAATCTCAAAATCAAAATAAATCACTAAATCAAGAAATTGAAGAATTGAAAACTCAAACCGCTGAAGTTGAAAGTTTAAGATCAAGATTAGCTGAATTATCTAAAATTGAAGAGAACTATAAAGAATCATTATATTCCGTTAGAAATACTTCAAAGGCTTTACAAGTTTCACAAACTGAATTATCCAAACAAAAGGAAACAATTAATTCGTTGAAGCAAGAGATCGATGAATTGAAAATATTCAGCGTTAGAAAGACCTCAAGAAATACAACACCTCAAATTAATGATTATAAAAATAACAAAGGTGATGATTTAAGTGATGATTCTAAAGAAGTTGAAGATTTTGAAAATGAACATTACAACCTCAAGATAAGGGATCTTCAGGCTGAATTATTTATTACCAAACAAGACAATGAAGATTTGAAACAAGAAATTTTAACCTTGAAGAAAAAACTACTAGTTGTTAACACTCCAACCAGTTCCTTGTAAAAATAGTGGTTCTGTTTGTACAAAGTGACTTAAAAAATAATGCCCTGAAATATTGTAAAATAATATAGACAATTAATTATGATACAGATCTGTAATGTTATAATATGTATATGTAGGTATAATGCATTATTTCGGTTAGTATTCAAACGTAGACTTTTCTTATGTGCATGTAAAGTCGTAACGTTTTACTCTGCAGGCCACCAATATGGTATAAACGCTTTGACACCGATTTTTAAAATTTCATCATTCGATTTCTTCAACTCTAAAAAGAATTCATCCTCGTTTGCAAAATCTTCCAGTCTGACAAGAGCTAGACCTAGAGTACCTTTTGATTTCAATAGTGTTCCAGATGCAGATCTTTTGGTAGATCTTCTTGAGGTTGATCTATCACTATTTCCAAAAGGTGAAGGAGATAATTGTTTCTTATTACTTTGATCATCTGATTTATTTGAAAAAATTTCAACAGTCTCCAGATCTTTTAGTTGTCCTTCAAAATCATCAGTGAAGTCCAATTCTATCTCGTTTTGATCTTTGTCATATTGGTATAATTTCACTGGAACAATTCGTTTTCTAACAATACCAGTATGATAAGTTCTCACGGTTAGTTCTTGACCTGTATAACAGCCTTTATCGAAATTGATACCACCCATGTATTCAAAACATGATTCTAATGGTAAATATTTGTTTGGAGTTAGTTCAGTTGGTGATTCAGCAATACCAGCGATGAATCTTCTTGTGTCTAAGACAGAAATTGCTAATTGGTTAGATCCAGGCAAAAAATTTTCATTCAAGATTTCGTTTAAATTCTCAACTGATGATGGAGTGATTAGTTTGATTCCAAAATCTGGACATCTATCATCGAATGCAAAACCTTTTATTAGATCTTTATTCAAGTTTTTGGTGAATAATCTATCATCTTGAACAAAATTTTGAGTGTTTAGTAATGCATTTTGAGGATTTTTCAAAACTTGTGATTCTTCATCAAAATAAGTGGTTTGCAACTGATAAGTGAGTTCTTGTTTTGAATCATTGTAAGCATACCACAATTTCAAATCATCCATCACTTTGAAACTAACTTTTGCTTTCAGTTTATGAATTTTCAATAGGCCTAATAATATTTTGGCAAGACTGGTATTAATCTCAACTAAATAATGAGGATCTTGGTTTAAATTCCCTTTGGACAAATACTCATATGGATATATAAACACATCTGAAATGATTCTCCCCTTTGAGTTCAAAATTGAAGTAAAGATCCCATTTCTGTTAATCGTCAGGTTTTTAGTCTCTACTGATTCTCTTAAAGACCCCCAATTCAGAGACTTGAGATCAAAATCATCAATGGCCAAACACTCATCGTTCTCTTCAGTGGATATCGTCATCTCGTTCTTCTTAACAAACGTAGGCAGCATCTTGTAAGTGACCAAACCATTCAGGAACTTGGTAGCATCTGGGCCTTGCACAGAGATCAGAGTCTTGTTGGTGAGCAGCGAGTGCCCAGACAGGGGGACACTCTGTGTGTGCTGGAGACGTCTGGCAGTACCAGCAGCCAGTGGCTTCTTCAGCAGCAGCCTTAGGAGCATCTAAGTGCAATAAATATTGATAGTATCTTGTCTTTAATATACTGTAGACATAATACAATTAATCTTGAGTGTGTTCTCGGTGATTGTCGGAACATCACCATCCGAGCCTACTCAGTAAACCAGTATACGTTACAAGGTGATGCCCATCAGTGTAAACAGAAATCCCCACTGGGAACTAGAAGGAACGGCCCTAGCCTAGCCAGGCCCTGGCCAACCACAGCCTACAGCCAAGCGGGATCGCGGTGGTCCTGCGTGCAAATGAGCAATTATTCCTTCCAAGTCGTAAGATTTAGCTGCACACTGTGAGCCAAACCTAGAAAGGGTTCTATGGGCGAGGGAACTGCTGTAAGCATGGCTATGCCAGTTCAGGATATATAATTACAGGCACAGGCACAGGATAGTAGTAAACGTACAGGCGGCAGTCCCCGAATCTCCAATCTTGAAACATGGATCTCGAATCGATCGTTTTGTTTCAATGTTTCGATCAAATAATGTGACAGACATAGTATGTTCATGTTGGCCATTTGATGGAATCTTCTTGGTTCTACTCTACACGTCTATGCTATGATCGCACTTCTTTGATACCTTGTAGATAACTCCTGTTCAGCGCTTAGCTTTCTCAAACAATGATTGATCTCAATACAACGCTACCTATTAAAGATTCAAGCGGCGGCCCCACAACTACGGTGTCTTGTTTGTTTTAAGATATTTTCCTAAATAATAAATTTTGCAATTATGTCTAGTTACAAACTTCTATCAGATCTAAGAAGCTACTAGGGACCATTCGCATGTCATTTGTAAATCAATGCATAATTCTAGACACTACAATCACTAATGTGAAAATTTATATTCATCTCAACAAACGAGTAACCGACGTTTGCACCAAACATCTGAATAGATAAACCCGTTCATTCAAGCAACATCATAATTAACTCATAGCCATGACTGAGTTAAGAGTATAAATAAATAAAACTAGCAATAACTGAACTGAAAGAACTTGAAATAACAAAATAAGAAAAAAAATGCTCAACATCATGTAAACTAAAACAAAGCACTAAGAACTAAATTAATCTTTTTAACCATAAACCCATAAAGAAAATCTCTTTCAAAAAACAAACAAAGAGAATCATTTTCTTCTTTATTCAAACAACATAATAAACAATGCAAACCAAAAATAAAAAACTAAACCAAATGAAATCAATTATAATAGAAAAACAACATGCTCAGTTCAATATTCTCTCTAAAGAATTGGCTCTTTCTTTGTTTTCATATATTTTTGGACTTTTAACTTTTTCTGGAGCAGAACCTTTTGATAATGAAGAAATTCTTCTCCATCTGAATTGACAACCATTAGCTGTTCTGTTTTTAAAATGCATTGAAATTTCTCTCCATCCTAAATTTCTAACTTCTTTCAAATATTTCAGCAAACAATCATCCTCATAGCTCCAAGCATTGGATTGTCTAGTAACTGCCTTTTTATGAACCTTGTAGCCTTCCATGTTGTAATGACCTTGATGGACTGGGTAGCCATGATGAGGTTGTGGTACGTAATAGTGTTGCATGGAAGGACCGTGGTCTCCGTACAGGGAGACTGGTGATGGTGGTAGACCTAAAGGCGTTGAAGGATGTGGTGGAGGTGGAGCATGGTTCTTTATTGGTGAAATGTTTGGATGGTAATGTGAATCTGAAGAGGATGTTGTGATGAACAGTGGACCATTGAAATGATTATTTGTTGAAATAGGTACGGGACATTGAACAATAACCTCAGGAGAATAGTTCGAGTAGACCGGTTGTTTGTAATTATAGTTGTGAGAAGAAGGGAAGATGTCGTTGACACTAGGAAGCCTAACTCTTTCCGTCTGTTTTGCTTGAATCATGGTGGTTATATAGTGAAGAACGGAGTAAGAATAATGGAGATGTTAATTAATAATGTAATTAGAGAGCCATAAGTGTGTTAAAGGAACTTTCTCTTAGTACTCAACGAAATGGAAGAACTGAGTCTCTTATATAAGAACCTTTCAAAATTTTCCAGGAAAGCGGTGATATAAGTATTCAAAATCTCAAATTTTTGACAAGGTTTACAATTATGCATATCTGTTTTTTTTAAGAAAAAACTGTGCGTTATTTCTGATTATCATTTTGTTCCAGCGTATCTAAATAATACTCGTGCATTATCACCCCGAGCCGTTTACAGTTCCTGAGTTTTGTTCAGTTCGAGTTTCATGACAAAGACTCAAAAGGCTAAATTCAATTGACGGGTTTGCAAAGTATAACAATTGTTCATTATTGTGCTTCTCTCTTTTTGTACGTCGTATTACTCGAATGTGAGCATGGACGTGCACTTTCGCAAATGGAAATTGAAACCGAAACCACTGGCTGTGTTCTGTTCAGAGTGGATTCCTTCTATTGAATTTCACCAATATATGCTTACGATCTCTGCAATTTACCCTTTCTTCGAAGTGATTTTGCTAATCTACTCAGCCAATGTTCTTGATTCTCGACTTCTTATTTGGGGCAAAAACAGCCAAATGAGACATGATATTATTGTTAACTTAAATTGAATTGTCATTTTGAATTAAAGTTGCAAATTGTCGCTTCATCTGTTTCTACAGGCAGCATGTTGTATAAGATGATCCGCTTTTTTGCTTTTTCGGGCAGTTTTAGAACAATGAGCATGCAATTGGAAAAATTCTGACTTGTCACTGGCTACATTTTACAAGTTCCGCATGGCAATTTGTCACTTGTCACTTTTGTCACTTTTCAGGCACTAGATACTTTTTGATCTAAGCAGTTCGTAAATCGTAAATCATTTCAGTAAGATACCCCCAGTTTATTCTCCACATACCAAATCGCACTCTGTTTATTTATTACTATAGCATGTAGTAAGAATCTTTCTATAATTATCAACTCCCAATCAGATAGAGGTCATGAATCGTTCAGGTTTTAAGATTCAAGATTCAAGATTCAAGATTCAAGATTCATTTATGTATTGTGAAAGAAATAACACAATAATTTAAGGTACGATGCATGCTCACTGTTCTGTGTAAAATTCTAACTTCTTAAGGCAACCAGATTCCAACTAGTGAAGTTGTCTAAACATACTGCAATTCCTACTTCTGACACTTTCCATATAGATAATAGGAAGAGTAGAATCAATCAGGGCCCAGCTCCGGGACACTTTCTTCAAAGTTCATAAAGGCAAGCTGTAAGAAAATATAGTTTGAACTTTTTAGAATCTCCTATCATCCTTTATAAGCCAGTTTCTATTTTGATCCTTTTCATGTACGTTTTGGTATATAAGGTTAGAAAGTTCAAAAAGTTCAACCAAACCGTAATACAGTTTGCAACTCCATTCTGGATGAAGCTCAATGATCATTAATGAAAGTTTGAAAGAGTGAACTTTGAACTTTGGTAAACTAGCCCCAATTCTTATATTTAGTCAAAATAAAACATTCATTCGAAAAGTATGATCCTGAACTGAAGTAAATTACAATGATCATAGTCTTTCTTGCAATTAGCGGATTTAGACTTCAAATTCCACCTTGAAAGACGACTAGTCATCTGATACCATTATCCACGGTTCTTATAAAACATATACCGAGAATCTACAGGAAAATCTTATGGTGGCTGCGACTTACTTGACGTTTATGTTATCAATTTGAGGCTGAACTATAATTCAAACCACTTGCCTTCTGTCAAATTGACAGTGGGGTTCAAATTAGGAAGAAGTTCGCATATAT
This sequence comes from Gotozyma botsteinii, assembly GCA_020280145.1. NCBI lineage: Eukaryota > Fungi > Ascomycota > Saccharomycetes > Phaffomycetales > Phaffomycetaceae > Gotozyma > Gotozyma botsteinii. Next base: position 36,538 of record JAFIIU010000009.1, on the reverse strand, counting down.
AAGGATATTTTCCATTCAATACTCTGTCATTCGTTGATTATACAAGTTTATTCAACCAGAGAATTGAAAGACGGTGTACTGATTTTAATTGGGTAGTTGAAAACGAGGTGCACCTGTCTAGAGATATAGGAACGCCGTATGCATTACAATCAATGTGGTGTGCGCTGTAAACTGTACCCAAATTTGTTCATTGTTGATCTTCAATTTAATTATGAAGAGTAGGGTAGACTGTAATTATTCAAGGCAACCAAATTCCAATGTCCGCTAAATTCTTGATTCGAATTCCGCCACTAGTGATATATCTGAACTCCAGTTTTTAACTTTTAACCATGGTTAACTGAAGATCTTTTAACAACAAAAGGAAATCAATGTAAGACATTGAAGTAAAAATTTTCCATTAGTTCAAGAGTTCTGTTTTCGTTATTGAAATGATATTTTCTACAATCCAGTCCAGGATTTTTGCTGAATGAGGAGTGAAGTGATAAAATATTCTCAATTACTTGCACGGTCAACATTTGATAGTTGTCTTTGAACTTTTTGCCATTTGCTAGCTTATGAGTATCAAGGTCATTTTCCGAAAGCGAATACTGCTTATGACCGATACAGTGCCTATACAAAAATCTTAGTTAAGGGAGAAGAAAACTGTACAATGGCATTCTACTGCATTTTTCAACGTTTTGTTCATCTCACATATCCTTGCATGAATGAAACTTGATCAACTTTGTGTTCCCTAATTAAATCTTTGCAGGCTTCCAGAATCCTTCACAATTTGCAATTGAGCTTCTGCAAAGAACATTACCTATTCTTTTTGGAAGATTTACTCCAATTCATTACGTCTGTTTTATTTGAACTCAATTGAAAGCATTTCTGCAGTGTTGATGAAACTCTTTTTGGCCTGTCACAAAAAATTTGACAAACCAAGATTTTCCATTGATCTACACGCAAATTTTTACTTGTAAATTTTTTTTTTGTGAAAAATCGAAGCCGCCTTTTATTCCTAAAAGTTGAAACAAACGCAATTTGATGTTTACTAAAAATTTCTAATGCCGCGGAGTGCGCTCAAAACTATGAATTTTTAGATGTAGATCGACAACTAATTTGTTCAAGATTTAAGTCCATGTTGAACTCTGAATTCTTAATGGTTAAATACTATGCCGTTAGTGACAAGTGTCCTTTATAATCCAAACAATACTTGCAATCAACCATCCTCAGATTCTCAATCAATATGTAAATTATTTTCTAGCTAACCTCTTTTCAGAAAGATTACTGGTCTATTTTCCACTAGTCAAGGAGTAAGTAATCTACAGATTGATTTGATTATCTTTAACCTTCAAAATTTGTGATTACTGATCAATGGCATCAAATCCAAGTGAGCCTTACCCAACATAAATATTTTAAGTTAGTGAAGAATTGGCAGAGTATGTCAGTTGAAGAATTGGTACACAGTTTGTAATCTCCTAATTAATTTTGATCGATGGAAAAAATTTTCAAGATCTCCTCTTTTGAAACTCGAAATTTTTTTTTTCAAACAAGGTTCATCGACCTTAGTTGTTTATGAGTCAAAAACGGTTAAAAGATCCACCAATTTGATTTACCATGTATCTTGATTTTATATTCGCTTATATATCATGGAAGACTTCTAGAAGTACTAACCATTACTACCTGCATTTTGGTGTAGCTCGGTTACAGTTCATTTCTGATAGCTTTTACGATATGTACAGTCACCAGTGCAACCTCAACATATGTACAAAATTTAATGCTATATCTATGTAAATAACGAATCAAATTCGCTAAATAGGAGAAGAGGGTTGGAACCTGCAGTGGTTATAAATTGGCAGCATTGTAGTTAAATTTTTAAATATCGGTTGTGACTTGTACACAACATCTTTTTATCTGCAGAGTAGCTTTCTTCAGCGGTCTTGCAAATACTTGTACTTGGAAGAGTTCTCTCAAAGAGATCTTAAAGGACATTTTGAATATTTGATATTTGATAATTTTCTATCAGATATATTAGCGTATGAATGTAACCTCGAGTGTCGGTCCTCGTCTAGTTACTAATTGGAGCTAGTTTTGGAAACTCATTAATATGCTAGAATCTGCAGAAATTTACGATCATTACAATCGAGATCTGAAAATTGCGATATCTGTCAATATTTTTCAAAATCGAGGTACATGTACATAGTCGATCAAGCGTATATCACTTACAAGTTACAATGCAGTCTACCAACTTCAATCATTAAGTAGCAACGACGAATATTCATTGTTCAATAATCCTTGCAATTTTTAAACTGCAAACCTCTTGTATCTCTGCAATTAAATTTGAGGCACGCATATTTCGATTACCTGTACATGATAGCTTCTCTAGTTCTGTGCAACAACAAGAAAGCTTCTACGATGATGATTCATCTTTTACAGGGCACAAAGTCACAATTGTCCCATTTCTTATTAGCCAGCATAGCTGTTTTCACATGCTGAGATTCAAAAACTATAACCTTCTATTCGTTGAATAATCATGAGTACAAGCAAGTAATTGATCCTTATTAAGGTCTGCAAAATTCAAATGCAGAGCTGTTACTGCTCACTTCATGGCTCATTATTCAAGACATTCATCATTGAGGATGGTCTGGAACCTGAAAGTTATATACAAGCTTCCAGGTGCTTAGAGTTTTACAAGAATACGAGGCTTGCACTTGAAGAAATTTTGATATAGTAGTACGTACTTCAAAATAAATCTAAGCTTCAATTGGACTAACATTAACATTGACTGCAAAAGTTTCGTAAGTCAGTTCAAAATTCAAAGCATATCGGCTATGTACACTCTACATTGCATTTAAGTGTTGAACAACACTTTAGATGTCAGACGTAGGAGCTACAAAGTTAAAGCAGAGCAAACCCAACTGATTTGAAAAACAGCGCCTATTCAAAACAACATGGCAGTTGACCATTACCTAGGTCCTACTAAGTACTATGCTTGCAAAAGTTTCAAGGTTAGCTCAAGAAAACTATACTTATTGTTCTTCTTTCGGCTAGTGACGAAATCAGGTTGTAGCCATCGCAAAAGAAGCTGAAAAACTAAAACTTTAAAGAGAGACTTTATACAACCTAAAATCTAAATATAATTATATAGGTACACATGTTCAATAATACACTATTTGGAACACACTTTAGAGTTCAACTATCGATGGCCTTAAGAAAATGTTTCCCATCTTGAGGGCTGTACACGCTAGTAACAACCAGTAAAGCGTAATGTTGAGATTTGATTGAATTAATAAATGAACTTGGCGATCAGAAATTATATCATTTCATGATTCAGATTCTTCTTAAATCAATTAACATCTTCGCTTAAATTAATGTGAACATTCTCATGTCATTGGAATTTAATTAAATACGCTGCTGCATCAACATTCCGATTTTAATCTGCCAGCTCGCGATTCGATCGTATAATTTGACGCAGTCTGGCATGACGTACCGAATAATTTCCAATTTCAAAGTCTACAGTGATGATGATAATTCAAAAGGCGTATTATTTGATGAAAATTGATACTGAAGGTTTTTGATCCTCAAGGAGGTTTTTCAGATTTAAATGCTGTAAAAAGAAAGGACATTATCTATCATTTAATCATCCTTCTTATTTACAACCTGTGACTTTGTGAACTTGGTTTCAGAACTAGTGGTTGAAGCTTTAGCATCATCCTTAGTTTCAGCAACCTTTTCTGTTTCTGTTTTGGTTTTAGTAACAGGTTCTCTTGACCTTGAACTTCCTGAAAATATGTTCAAGATAAAAGAGAAAAGTGTCAACAGGAAAGAAGTAAATGCAACCAACACTGAAGCATAAATACCACCTTCAAGAGGTCTTTCATTTAAGGTAGTTAATGGATCAGCTAAGAAATCTTCAGCATATCTTTGGCCATCTGCAGCAAAACCTTTAATAGCCAATATTTCAAGTAAATCTGATTTTTCACTGGCGTCTTCAATTTTTCTACTTTCTTCAGCTTCTTCTTCAGCTTCTACTTTGGAGTTGGATTCCAAAACAGCTTGTTGTTCAAGTTCAATTTTTGGGACATATGTTTCATTTCCAACTAACTCAGCTTCTTCAATTGAGTGACCTAAGTAAATGTTATCAAATAAGATATTGTTTTCAATTGACCATAATTCAAAACCGATACCACCGATAGCTTCTAAATCAGATGGTCTAGTGTCTTCATAATAATTAGGATTTGGAATTAATCTTGGTGCCCATTCACCAATGTACTTTGGATTTTTAACGTATGGGGGCGTCCATTTCCCTTTAAAATCAGGGTTTGGAACAAGATCTGGCACCCATTTACCACAACCATGTGTTTCGCATTCTGGGTTAGGAATTAAAGGAGCAACCCATTCACCATCTTCTTCATCATCCCAATCTTCTGGTCTTTCAGCTTCTGGATCATCAATATATTCTGGGGCATCTTCGTCCCAAGAAGTCGGTTTTTCAGTTTGTTTTGGATCTGGAATCCATTGTGGAGCATCCTCATCCCAATCTGCTGGTTTTTCAAGGTTTTCAGGATCTAGAATCATCTCCTGATCTTCCCAATCTTCAGGTTTTACGTCATTTTCATCAGATATTTCCTTTGGTGGGTTAAATCCAGGCGCAAAAACTTTAGCATCAAGTAAGTTACCACTTTTAACAACATCACCATTGATTCTAATTTGGAAATCTTGGTTTGGTTCGATGATCAATGTGTATAAAGAGGTAATCTTGACAACTCTTGAAGGTGGTGAAACTTTTAAATGTTTTTCTTCATATTCACCAGTAATTGGACTCTTTCTACGAATAATCAAATGAACTTTGTTTAACGCACCACATTTATCTGGACCAAACATAACTTGATATGATGAATCGTTGTTGAACTCAGTGTTTTCATCTGGTAAACCCTCAGCTGATAACAATTTGATATAAGCACCACCACATGACAAACTGTCTTGCAATTTGACTTCGTATTGTAAAACAAGAGTGTCATCGAGGTTGGTAAAAGGAGCTGGTAATTTGGCATGAATAGCATGATGAGCAGCTGGGGTCTTTAAAACCAAACCTTTGTCGTTTTTGAAACCAGGGTGGACAATAGACTCTTCAACAGCCCATTCACCTCTGTATGTGAGCTCATTGTCTCTTCTGGCTTTGGAGATCTTCCACAATTGGGCCCAATCTGCAGAATCGAATTGTTCAAAGAAAGCAGCAGTGGACAATTGAGACTTATCGAAAGGCTTGAAAGCAGCGGAATCGGCAGCGGCTGAGCCAGAAAGTAAGGCAATTGCAGTTGAAAGTTTGATTGATGAGATCTTCATTGGGCAAAGACGTTAGTTAATAATTTGTATCTTCAACTTAATAGAAAGAAGGTTAAAAGAACTCAAAAAATTACGTGTCAAAAAAAAATAATTACGTGGCTAATAATCAATCTGAACTAAATCTTGAAACTTTTCGCGAATATGGGCCATACCGATTTTCACCTATCTGTCAAAATCGATCACATATTAATAGATTCAGAAAATGGAGAGAAGACGAAACAAAGAGTAATCTTTAGATGGCAAATGGCACACATGGAAATTCAATGGTAACTACAACTTTATGATATCAAAATTTGTTTTTGTCTGGGGTCTTTTTTCAAAGAGTTTATATTAATTGTCATTCTCAAGCTTCAACTTCATCTAACAACGCAAATGCATTCTTCTTTTGAGGAAACTGCTCTTCTACTTCATCATCATCACCAAACAGTTCAACTTCTTCATCCATGGCGTCCTCGTCTGCCTTTTCTTCTTCTTCTTCTTCTTCTTTTCCAGTATTATCTTCCTTAAGTTCAAGATTTTTTTTTGCTAAAGTGTTGATGGTCTCCCAATTAGCCTTTCTTGCAGTCTGGACCATCTTAGCCTTGTTTTTACTCTTCAATATTTTGATCTCTAATCTGTCGCTTAAACTTATCGCTTTCTCTAGTTTCTCTTTACTCAAATTTGTGGATGGGGTGCTTGCCTTTTTGGTAATCCTGGATTTTTCCTTCTTTGCTTGCTTTGTACGAAGAAGATCCTCGTTCTTCTTCACAGTAGCTCTAATTATAGCACTGGTGACATCTGTTTTCTCGACTCTAGGTAGACTTTTTAGATCTTTGGTGTCAGTCTCGTCTAATTCGTTTCTTCTAGCTGCTCTGGAATGTTTGGAAACTGCTGAGGTTAATATATTAAACGGTAAAAGGGTAAAATTGCTTCACTAACTCTTTTTAGCCATCTTGTATGTAAAATCAGAGCTCTATTAATCTGAAATGAATCTTTTGTAAAGAGATGAGGTGAGCTCAAATAAAATCTTGAAAATTTTAGGCTTACTTAATTATCTTCGCGATTCTTTTTATGCTTCTATACAATGGAGCAATGCTCCAAAACAAGTGCAATGTTTGCATTTTTTTGACGTTAAACCATTTTACAATTACTGGTTCTATCTTATTAGAGATATTTACCTGTGAATTAGCGGGGTTTGGACAAAATTGAGAAGAAATAGGCAAAAATCTATTTTTTTCTAAAACAAGACAATTTCACAAAAAATTACAGAGCCATATATGGATCTCGATCCTTTATTTGCTATAAATCAATACAATTTCTCCTGTTTTCAATCACAACTGTAAATAATGGCTCGTATTACTAGAAGCTCAGCAAAAGCTACTGACTCTAAAGTTACTAAACCAAAAGCAAAAGAAACTAAAAAAGCAGCTACCAAATCTACTAAAGAAAAAATTGAATCTGACACGGTTGAGAAATATTCGAAAGAATTAGATCTTGGTGATGCAATTCCAAAGATCACTTTACTTAATCAAGATGAAGAAGAGTTGGATTTAGAAGGACTGGCTGCTAATCATAAAATTATGCTGATTTTTGCTTACCCAAAAGCTAGCACCCCTGGTTGTACTAGACAAGCTTGTGGTTTCAGAGATAATTACAATGAAATCAGCGAAAAGGCTCTAATCTTGGGTTTAAGTGCAGATTCTCCAAGTGCTCAAAAGAAGTTTAAAGACAAGCAACATTTCCAATACGATTTATTATCTGATCCTAAAAAGGAACTGATTTCATTGTTGGGTGCCAAAAAATCTCCAAATGGTATCAAGAGATCATATTGGATTTTCCAAGATGGTAAACTAGCTATTAAAAGGGTCCAAGTCTCTCCAGAAATTAGTGTCTCTGAAGGTAAAGAAAATGTCTTTAAACTTTCCAAATAATTAAATTAGAAACTGTATGTGTCGTTAGAAAGATTACTACTATAAAAAACTATTTGTAGTTATATTCATTACGCTATTAATTATTTATTTATACTTCAAATTCCATGATATACCAATCATTGAACTGGTTTGTGTTCTCCGAATCATTCAACGTTAGCTTACCTCCAAGCCATCCCAAATTCTTAATTAATATTTTCGATTCAGATTCAAATTGATCTTTTCTTAAATAAATCATTAACTTTAGTTCATTACTTTCATTAGGGTATTCATTAGAAACCTTTTCATAGACAACTTCAGAAGCTAGTTCTAGTAAGGATATAAGTAGATTTTTCAAATTGAATTCATTATGTTCTTTAAAACTTTGATTGATGAAAACTTTTAGTTCTAATTGTTTTGTTAGCATGCAAAATATTGGTCTTTTGAAACTAGTGTTGAATATCACCAAATACTTCAAGCTCTTACAGTTGAAATTGTTGTTCAAATACTGAAGTTGTGTTTGATCATCATCTTCCTTTACCTGTTGACTCTCACTCAACAAAATAACATCCAACGATACCTCAACCAAGCTGTTATACTTTAATGATTGAGGGTTTTTAACATAAAGCACATCAGGCCCACCACTGGGCTGTTGACCTGCTCGTCGAAGAAGAATAGTAGTTGTAAATAGAGGAAGAAGACATATTCTTTGGATCAATAATCAATGTTGATGCCATTATTTGTTCCCTGTGGGTGTTTTGATTCAAAAAGAATAAATTCATCAATTTTTTCTCTTTAGATTTAAGATTCATGGTTGTTCTTGTTATAAATGACGTTCGGTTGCCCCTTGTGATAGAATAAAGATAATTGTTGATGTTTGTTAAAGTAAAGTGGTTGCAGATAACAAATTATCAAATTTTTCTTTGTTTGTCAAGAAAGTATGTTAATTACGCTGCGGAATTCTCCTGCGTAACCTACGGAACGAAATTTTGGTCCTTCTAACTATAACATACAATCAGTTGCTCTTAGAGACTAGAGTGAGTGAGAGGATTCAGTTCATTTTTGAGTTTGAAACGATATTGAGTATCTAAAGAAACAAACTAAACTATATTTTGTTTACAAAAGGGATACATGGTTACAGGTAACTAGGAACTGGCTACTGATGTAAATTGACGATTATGGGTTGTTTTCTTGTTGCAGCTTGAGATCATAATACAAGTGAACCACATTCGAAATAATACTGGATTATTTCAATCTTTTTCTATTCCATAATTTTTCAAAAATTAAAAAATCTATATTTTAGAATCAGTCAGCAGATTGAAAAATACACAACCGTTTGGCCAAATAGACAACCTTAACAATTTGGTTATGAAACAGTACTATATTATTATGCTTCCTCTATTTTAGCTATAAACAAGCTGAACTTTGAGCATATAGTTCTAAAGTTGACACTTGACAGGTTGAAAATAGTTGAACTTGAAACGTAAGGACCCTTAAAATTTATAACTAGAACAACCTACTTACGGCATGTTAGAGATGTCCTAAATAACTTGTAGATATTGCACAAGAGACAAGTTCATCCACTGTACATTCAAGCTAAAAAATTTGCACTAGAGATTTTATTTATTTTTTACCAACAGTCATAAACTGTCAAACAACAAGCAAGCAATGTGACAGGTTCAAGGACCATAAGGCCCGCACCCTTTAAAAGAATCGAATGATAATAACAGTTGCATATTGTCTTATGGGTAAGATAGGTATGGTACTCAAACAAATCATAACTCAAGTCAGAAAGTCTGGCAAATTTTCCATGTTCTCGCTGTTAACCTGTTAACCATTGTAAGTTGTAACAGATGAGTATTGAACAGCAATTGTCAGAATTGCGACTGAGACAAAACCAAGAAAAAACAACATTTTCCTTTTGTTTTTTAAGCTCAAATTAGATGCTTCTTGCTTATTCTACCCTATAGCCACATATAGTATGGTTCAAAAGAGTACCTACTCACGTTCCAGTGGTTCCTGAATATTCCTGATGCTTCTTGATGCAGAAGAATAAAAATTTTAATATAAATGAAATTTCTATAAAACGTACATGCTCAATTTTTTAAACTTGGGATAGGGTGATCTTGATCTGACATCAAGATAGTACGAAAAGCTAGTCAATTGGTAGTCTCAATTTTATCCTAACTAACCCGTTTGAAACACTACTACAAGATTGGTACCTTTTCGTATTAGGATGCTGTCTTTTGATGCATTAGAGATATTGGTCGACATAATTATTTCGTTAGGAATTTAAAATGAAAAACAAGCAATTATCGAGTTTCTATGGGACTAGTGGTGTCTCTCATGGAACCTAAACTTATCGTCTTCTTCTGAATATGTATAAACTCTTTTCGCTTTGAATATCGGCGGTTCTAAATCCAGATGATAACCTGACCACATCTCGTGCAATAAAAACAATAGAGCCATAGAATGTTCATTACATGGGAAATTATACTGGTTGACTGGAGACCAAAACAAAAAAAAGTTGATGATAATACGATAATACACAAAGAAATGGAATGAAGCTTTGTATGTGCCAGATGACTATCAAAGGACCTATTTTCATCTATGTTAGATGGCGAACCCAGCTAGTCCGTCTACTTCTTAGCTAGTACCCCAAATGTAGGTTTTTTCACTGGTGAAATTTACTGTGACAGCGACTTCCAGCCGGACGTACAAGCAAGCTTGAAAAAAGAAATTTATTGTGTACTTATTACCTTAAAGAAACAAATTGATGGTCAGCGCACATTGTTTTGCATTATTATTCTCTCTAGAATAAATTAAGGAAATTCCAGGTATAAATACTTGACTTTCTGACTTTTTTTTCTCACTGCGATCTTCTGCTCTCAATTCATCAATTCTCTGTTCTGCAATGACTGCTGAAACTCAATCTGCTACCAACGACATTGAAGCTCAATCCGATGTTGAATACATCCCACCTTATCAACCAAAATCCTCAAAACTTGGATTAAAAGACACTGCAAGAAACCATCTTGTTGCTGTTATTGCGGAATTTTGTGGTACTTTTATGTTCTTATGGGCAGCTTTCGTTATTTGTCAAATTGCTAACCAAGATGTTGCTGTCTCTGAACCAGGTTCTCATCCACCTCAATTGATCATGATTTCTTTAGGTTTCGGTTGTTCTGTTGGTGTTGCTGTTGCTATCTTTTACAGAGTTTCTGGTGCTAACTTGAACCCTGCCGTTACTTTAACTTTAGTTTTAGCTAGAGCCATTCCACCTTTCAGAGGTGCTTTAATGTTCCTTGCTCAAATGGTTGCTGGTCTGGCTGCTGCCGGTGCTGCTTCTGCTATGACTCCAGGTCCAGTTGCTTTCGCTAATGCTCTTGGTGGTGGTACTTCAAGAAGTAGAGGTGTCTTCCTTGAAGCTTTTGGTACTTGCATCTTATGTACCACTGTTTTATTCTTAGCTGTGGAAAAACACAGAGCTACTTATCTTGCACCATTATGGATTGGTATGGCTTTATTCATTGCCCATTTGATCTGTGTTTACTACACTGGTGCCGGTTTAAACCCAGCCAGATCACTTGGTCCATGTGTGGCAGCTAGATCATTCCCTGACTACTTCTGGATTTACTGGGTTGGTCCATTCATCGGTTCTCTGATCTCTTTTGGTATCTGGCAAATCTTGAAATGGTTAGACTACGAAACCACTAATCCAGGTCAAGATGCTGATCATTAAAGAATTAACTTTGAATAATAATAATAGTCATCTGATATGACATTAATACTTAATAATACTAATAATAATCTAATACAAAACTAATGAAATAGATCATGCTTCTTAAAAAGTTCATGTAAATGATAATCATCTAGAAGCGAGCAGAAACCCTCAAGCTTGACCTTGTCTATAAGCTTACAACTTTGTGTCAATAAAAAAATCACATGACACTTGATGATATAATAATTAGCTAATATCTGATATCTAATATGACGTAAGGCGGAGCAGGCTGATTCAAATTTCTAAGGCCGCCATTTTGATAAAAAATAATGTGATTTTACAAACTTTTCCATTTCTTCTTTATCTGATACCAGATACAAATAAGTTTATAACCCAGTACTCACCGCCATAATCAGCCTGAAATGAGCAGAAACGGACTAGTTTATGATTTTGACTTCTCTGATGTCTTCCTTTACATTCTTGCATTCATCGTCCCACCGGTTCCCGTTTTGATAAGATATGGCTTTTTCACTAATCAATTCTTGCTAAATGTTCTTCTAACACTCTTATTCGGTCTTCCAGGTACAGTACACTCTGTGTTCCTGGTTTACAGATCCAGCGAGTACTACCAAAGAACATATGGTGATTCTGATTATGAAAGAATAGCTGATAGTGAACCTGTTCCAACCTCTGTTGAACCACCAACTAACTATAGTGATAATGCAAACAATAACCATCCAAATAACGACAAAGGCGAATCTTCAAGTTCTGCTCCTAAGCTTCCTACTTATGAAGAATCAGAGGGAAGTTTTCAAACCCCTACTGATAACAAGGTTCAAAGATAGATTTTGTCAACGATATGAAATGATGATGCTTGGGAAATTCGGAAAGGAGTTTGATTTTATATTATGAATACCATGGATGATTAATTATAAAATAAATATCAAGCCCTGTAGTTTAAATAAGTTGCTTCCGTAAGATATGATTTTGCATGAGAAGGAACTAACTACTTTTACTATATTGACACATTTTTTTTTCTTCGCGCTCAAATTCAACAATACATGAGAACAACATCTTTTGATTTAATAGATCCACCAAATATTAACATTAGGGTAATGCAACGATGGCTGAAAAGAAAAATAACTCTGTGAATTATGGTAAGTTTCATTGTATCCCGTTTTTATTGGGTAATTTATTAACCTGGATGAAAAGATTCAAAGAGGAAAAGCAGTAGATTTGCTTGGGTGAGGAAGTTGATCCAATCAAGAAGCAATAGCGTATCCAACAAGCAAGATAAAGACCCAAATGGGAAGTCTCCAGATCCAATACCTTCATCAGATAATTCCTTAAGTTTGAAGACACAAGATAACAAACAATCCAGATTGGGATCAAACAATTCTCCAACAGTTGATGACACCACGGCAGAATCCACTACAAAATCAGTCAACTCATCATCAAAGGCTGAATCTATTGCTCATGAATCACTCACGAATAAACCAGATAATACAAGCACGATGCCAGTTCGATCATTGTCTACCATGTCGATCAGATCATCAACATTCTCAGAGAATTCAAACCAATCAACATCGCCTACAATGGCTTCTGAACATCCAACTTTATTCACTAATGCAAGCACCATGGGGATTGCACCAGCTAGTATATTTGATAGAAGAGAAAGAAGAAGCCAGATATCTCGAAGTGGGATTAGCAGTCACTTGTATATCACAAGCAACAATGCGAGTAACCACACTTTGGCAACAACAGACTCTTTCACTTCGCTAGAGACTCCACAAGCTGATATTCGAACCAATTGAAAAGGGCGCTTGAGCCTTACAATTTACTGAATGGTTTTTTCTGTCTTGCTGGAGTTTTGTTTTTGTCTGAATTTCCTCATATAAATATCTCAATTTCCAACTTTTTTGTGTTCTGAACTTTTCTACTTCATGGACCATCAATGAATTCAAAACAACTGAAGATGAATCCACCCATGAAGCTGATGATTTTGTGCTTATTCTTATTCTGGCCTGTTGCTGTGTTATCCACATTGAAAGCTCAGCAGGAAGTCCATGAAGAGCAGTTACCGCTACACAAACGTTCTGCAGACTTCCAAAACAAACAGATGTACATCAATCCAGATGCTGAAGAGGAAAATTATGATGACACTGATGACATTAACTTCTATTCTCCTGGTTATTACCCATCTCGTTAGTTTTTTATACCAAAAATCGTCGTTTTACCAATGGCGCTTAAGTTTATTAACAATTTTTCAGCTGCTGGAGGTCGTTTACAGAAAGTCTGGCAAGGTGCTTATGCTAAAGCTAGAGATATTGTGAGCGAAATGACTGTTTTGGAGAAAGTTAATTTGACAACTGGTACTGGTTGGGGCTCAGGTCCATGCATTGGTAATACAGGAAGTGTTCCAAGATTAAATATTCCTTCTTTATGTCTTCAAGATGGACCAAATGGTATTAGATTCACAGATTTCATCACCAGTTTCCCAGCAGGACTTGCTACAGGATCAACTTTTAATAGAGATTTGATGTATAGAAGAGGTAAGGCCATTGGTAAAGAAGCTAAACAAAAAGGTGTTCATATTTTGTTGGGTCCAGTTATTGGACCAATTGGGCTTAAGGCACAAGGTGGTAGAAATTGGGAAAGTTTTGGTGCTGATCCGTATTTGCAAGGTAGTGCGGGTGCTTTAACCGTACAAGGTATTCAAGAAGAAGGTGTTGTTGCTTGTGCTAGACATTTCATTGGTAATGAACAAGAAAGATTCCGTCAAGAAAATGAATGGACAGGTGGTGACTGGGATAGATTAACTGATTCAATCAATTCAGAAATCAAAGACAAAAAGATGCATGAAATATATCTATGGCCTTTTGCTGATGTTGTTCATGCCGGTGTGGGTGGTATTATGTGTTCCTACAATAGAGTTAATGGAACTTATGCATGTGAAAACTCTTATTTATTGAACTATTTATTGAAAGAAGAATTAGGATTTCAAGGTTTTGTTGTCAGTGACTGGGGTGCTCAACACTCTGGTGTAGATTCAGCTTTGGCTGGTTTAGATATGACTATGCCTGGTGAGATTTTTGGTGATTGGTGCAGTGGTAAATCATATTGGGGTCCTTTATTAACAAGAGCTGTCTACAACGATACAATTCCACAATCAAGATTGAATGACATGGCCAGTCGTATATTGGCTTCTTTCTTCTCAATTGGAGTCAAGTTGCCAAATGATCAACGTGAAGAAGATTTACCAAATTTCAGTTCATGGACTTTCCATACTTATGACCAAGAGTATCCATTCCAAAGTTATGGTCCAATTAAACAAACCAATTATCATATTGATGCTAGAGATGATTTTACAGAGAAAACAGCATTAGAAGTTGCTAGAGAATCTATCGTCTTATTAAAGAATGACGGACATCATCTACCTATTTCAATGACTGATGGTGTTAGAAGGTTATTAATTGTTGGTCAAGCTGCAACTGTTAGCCCACAAGGTTTTAATACAAAAGATCAACAAGCTGTTAATGGGGCTTTGTTCAGTGGATGGGGTTCAGCTAGTGTGAATGCTCCATATGGTATTACGCCTTACGAAGCTATTGCGAAAAAAGCTCGTGAACGTGACATGGTTATTGATTTTACAACAGATCAATATGACTTAGACCATGTTGATGATATTTCTGAATATGCTGATATGGCAATTGTTTTTGCTACTGCTTCATCAGGTGAAGGTTATATTGAAGTTGATGGAAATTACGGTGATAGAAAGAATATTTCTTTATGGAACAATGCTGAAGAACTAATCTTACATGTTGCTAATAGATGTCGTAAAACCGTCGTTGTCGTTACTTCCACAGGTCCTGTTGATTTGGAGCCATTCATTGATAATGAAAATATTGTTGCTGTTTTATGGTCAGCACCATTGGGTCAATTCTTGGGAACTGCTATTTCAGAGATTATTTTTGGTGAAGTGAATCCAAGCGGTAGATTGCCTTTTACAATTGCCAGAAAAGAAGATCAATATGTCGATATAGTTGATAAAATTCCAATTAAAGGTAAGCCTCGTGATGATTTGAATAGGTTATTAGACTACAGATATTTTGATGAAAATGGAATTAGACCTCGTTATGAATTTGGTTATGGTTTATCATTTACCAAGTTCACTTTATCAGATTTATCCATTAAAGAAGTATTACCGCCATCTGAAGATTTACCTTATCCTCCACCTTATCTTGATGAATATGTTTTCGCAGAAGAAAAGTTACGAGATGTTGATGATGCTTTATTCCCATTCAAAGAGTTTTCCCCAGTTCCTGGCTTTATCTATCCATACTTATTTAATGAGAAGATTTATAGTGTTAATGAATATGAATACCCAGAAGGTTACACCGAAGATGACTACTATAAAGAGCCAATATCTGGTGGTGGTTTAGGAGGAAATGATGCATTGTGGAACGTGTTATACTCTGTCAAAGTTGAAGTCACTAATATTGGTGATATGGAAGGTTTGTACGTTGCTCAATTGTATATTGATTTCCCTACTGATCCAGAAACTGGTACTAAAACACCCAGACAATTAAGAGGTTATGATAAAGCTTTTGTCAAACAGGGAAGTACAGCCAAAATCCACTTTGAGATTTTAAGAAGAGATATTAGTACGTGGAACACTGAGGATCAAAGTTGGATTATTTCACCTGGAACATATAAATTCTATGTTGGTTCAAGTAGCAGAAGACTCGAATTAGCAGGTGAGGTTGAGATACTTTAAGAATCTAGTCAACTTGGTACTTTGGGAGAATTTTCGGTTTGATGTGCCCATTACCTCTTTGCGTTGTTAAGGTTCTCTGGGTGTGGCTTGTGTCATGTTCAAAAGCAATAAATAAAGCTAACGTAGATCAAAAAAAAAAAGTAGTATCATCTCGATTTTCAATTCATGGACAACTATGACTCAGAGAAGCTTGCTTGATTACACTATTGAGCTAAACGATGGCCATATCATGCCTGCGTTGGGTTTGGGTACAGTTCCACCAGAAGATGCTAGCGAGATAGTCGATATTGTTAAAGTTGCTGTCAGAGCTGGGATTCGCCATATTGATACAGCGTGGTATTACGGAAGTGAAAAATACATTGGAATAGCATTAAAAGAGCTTTTTGATAATAATGAGATAAAGAGAGAGGAATTGTTTATCTCAACCAAAGTTTGGCCATCATTTTGGAATAAAGTTGAAGTTTCAGTTAAGAAGTCCCTAAGTGATTTAGGTATCGAATATGTGGATTTGGTTTTACAGCATTGGCCTATCACTTATAAAGGAACGGATCAAGATGGGCTTCCGGCGAATCCATATATTGATGGTGTCTTGCAGTTTGATGAAAATGGTGATTACTTGGAAACTTATAAACAATTAATCAAACTTAGAGATGAAACTGACCTTATAAAGAGTGTTGGAGTTTCTAACTATACAGAGAAACACCTTGAACGTGCAATTGCAGAGACAGGAATTGTCCCAACAGTTAACCAAATTGAATTACATCCAAGGATTCCTCAAAAGAAGCTTGTCAAGTTCTTTGAAAGTAAAAGAGTTAAATTAATCGCATATTCACCCTTGGGATCATCTGGAGCTCCATTGTTAAAAGAAGATTTAGTGAAAGAACTTTCTAAGAAGTACGAAGTTGGAGGTGGTTCAGTTCTTCTATCGTACCATGTTCTGAGTGGAAGAGGTGTAGTTTGCAGATCGTCAAACTTAGACAGGATTAAGAAAATCGGTGACATGACCGCATTGTCTGAAGAGGATCTTGATAGACTAGATCAACTAGGTATTACCAACCCAAAAAGATACATCAACGATGATTGGGGTGTTGGTTTAGGGTTTGAGCAATGGAAAACAAAGTATTCTTGGGAGGAATGAATGGAATTGAACAGACAATTGATAGTTAATGGGTTTTCAATATAATTTCAATATCTATAGGCTCTGTTCCAATTGGGAAATTTTGGTATGTTATGTAGCGATGTTTACTCATCATAAAAAATCAACAAAAAAACTTACCTTGAAAAAAAAAATAATTTTAAAAAGTTTCTAAATCTGTCACAAAGGCTGTGGGTGTTGTTCTAGAATGGTGTCTCAGGCTGCATCAAAGACTCAGAGTCCCGAGTCGTTTGTCTACTGTGGGGTTGTGGAATCATTTCTAGGGAGAAGAGCCCAACTTGTTATCTCAACCCTAATCAGTTATGGTAGATTGGATGTGAAAACATTAAGTAAAAGATCAGGAATTCCTAGTATATTGTTAAGAAAAGCACTAGTAAGTTTGATTCAACTTGGGTGCGTATCTGTGTGGGTGGAAAAAAACTTGAAAGGAGAAACAACATATTATTCATTCAGAGAAGAAGGTGTTTTGCTAATGTTATACTCTGGTGAAATCATTTCATACATGGAACAAGTTTATAAAGATGATACGCTTGTTCAAATTGTCCAAAATTTCCTTGCATTGGGTAACCTATCGATTAGCGAATATATCACTGCATTCAGTACCAACGATGCTGAAGAAATTGCCCATATTGAAAAACAATTCTTAAGATTGACAGAAAATGAATTCTTAGTTCCAATCCAATCCACACATTTTGCTCCAACAAAGGAAATTTGGATGCAAACTTATAATAAATCATATAATAAAATCCCTAAAACATCCACCTTGTCTGAATTGAAACGTTCTGCAGAAGCTAAGGGTAACGCCAAGTTGGAATTTTCCAACATTTTGAACTATAAGCCAGATACTTTTTACATTAAGGACAAATTAACATCTTTCACCAAGGTTAATCCATCCTTGACTCTAACATTTGATTTTAAAAGATTCTTGAAATCCAAAAGAAGTCTTCAATTGTCTCAGTTCTGTTCTCATAGGGTTGGTAAATTGACCTCACTTGTTTATAAATATGCACTACTGGCCACAGAGAAAGGGTCACCAGATGTTATCAACACGCTATTGAAAATTGGATTAACAAATGAAGAAATACATAACATAGGTACATATGAGCCTAAATCTGCTGCTTTATTCGCTGCAAAAGATGTGTTGAAATCTCTACCACAAGATGTTGAATTATCTAACTCTATTTCAAATGGACCTGCTAAAAGAAAGCTTGACGTTTCAGGTACAACCTTAAACAACAAACGTGTCAAACTTGAGGATGGAAGTTACTCCAGATTTGATGAAAATGAAGAAGATGATGTTGAAGACTATCTTGACAACGGCCATGTTAGCAATTTGACAGTCATCGATCAGCATTTGAGAATATTGACAGCATCAAACATTCCATTCTTGAAAAAAACTGCTAATGGGTTGTACTATGTTCCATTTTCTGAACTTATGGTTCACTTGAAACAAAATGTTAGTGATTCTGTTTTATCAAGTACTTTAGGATCACCTTCAGCTAGAATTTTGAGATGTGTTAGAGATAAAAGACTAGTTTCTGAAAAGCTAATAAATTCAGTTGCATTACTAAAAGAAAAGGAGGCTAGAGCATTAACTTCAAACCTTGTGAAGTTTAACTTTTTGGAAATCACTGAAATTCCAAAATCTGTGGATAGAGCAGCTTCCAAAACCGTGTTCTTGTTTAGAGTCAACGAACAACATAGTAATGATTTTGTTAAACAAAACATATGCTGGAATATGGGTAAGGTTTTAGAAAGTATCAAAGAGGTGAAAGATTCCAATGCATTGTTGATCACTAAGATCAATAGAGATGATGTCAAAGGAAAGGAATTGGACTATTTGTTACCAAGCGAACTTGCTCAATTAAAAGCAATGAGAGAAAAAGAACTAGATTTGGCTACCAGGCTTAATAGACTAGTGTCGATCTGGGAAGTATTTAAGTTTTTTAATTAATAATTTTGCATAGTTTTTTTATTAAATAATTTGGTAAATGTGTAGCCTTTTTTTGTTTTGATTTTTCCTGAAAGTAAATGGTAAACAACGAAATTATTTCAACTCAGTACACCATCAAAAACAACTGAAATCAATATATTACACGGTACAACTACACTTCTAAAGGATGACAGCTAGTGATAATACTGAAGGATCCGGCGCAAATTTCATCAACCTCCCACCAGATAAAATCAATAAGCTTCGAGATGCTTTCCAGTTGATAGACCAAAACAATGACGGTAACATTTCGAAAGAGGAGTTGAAGAACACATTTGCATCTATAGGTCATGTAAAGAACGATACAGATATTGATGAGATGTTTAAAGAGATCAAGGGAGCTGACGGTCAGATATCTTTTACGAACTATTTGTCACTATTATCAAGTCAATTATCACAAGTTCCAAATAAGAACGAAATAACGAAAGCTATGAAAGTCTTCAGTGAGGATATGGAACTGAATTGTAAAGAGCTAAAACAAAACCTACTTAAAAGTGGTTTAAACGAAAAAGAGATAGATATTGTTTTGAACAATTTTAAAACAGAGAAAATGAACGGAGACCAGGTGTTTATGGGTAACGACTTCTTGAATTTTATTACTTGATCCATTATGACTGAAAAATGATTCTATTTTATTTTTAATATGTTACACTTTTGTAGTCAAAACCACATTTCTTAAACCAAAAGCTCTAACTAAACGACACTATGAATTACATTAAACATCTATATCAACAATCAACTCATCACAACCCCAATCTTCATAACTACCATCTGGTAAATATCTTCTAATGACCAATGGAATCTTTTTTTGTGCTAGCTCTTTGATAGCAATCTGAAGTGGATCAGTTTCACCTTCTAAATCAACAAGAACAGGAGCGTTCATGGATATTTGCAAAGCTCTGGTACCTAGAATTCTAGCTCTTTCGTACTTGGTCATGTAAGGTGTAGTCGATCTCTGGTCCTTTGGAATGGCAAGTTCCTTGTCTGTCTTTCTTCTTTGCTGCTCTTGAACAGCAAAGTCTTCAGCACCATTCCCACCATTCACAATAACTCTTCCATCTTCAGCAACTTCCTCCACTGGAGCAGCTTCTTCGAAGTCGGAGTTGTACTCTTGATCAAAATCAGCGTAGTTTTCAGTACCGTCGTTGAAGGCCTCTTCGTAATCAGACATGATTCAGAAATACTCTCGATATTTGCCCTAAACAATTGCATCAAAACTTGTTCAGAATCTTTCAAATGAAAATTTTGAAGTGACTGACTAAGCAGTTTTTTTCCAAAAAAAATTGGTTTGACACATAAAACTTTTTATTCTGTGATAATTCTGCTGAAATGGATCGTCAATTGGAGACAGAAGCTATTTTGGGGATAACAGATGGAATATTCGTAGATCCTACTCTACTCACGCCAGTTTCAGTTGATCCACCTACCAGGGCTTCTACGCCGTCCTCTAGGCCAAAGGTCTACGGTTGTGACTATAAAGGTTGCGAAAAGATGTATTCCAGGCCCAGTCTGCTCACCCAGCATCAGCGATCACATACTGGTGTGAGGCCATTTGTGTGTGATATATGTGAGCAGTCTTTTCTGAGGCCAGATCATTTAAGAAGACATTTAATCAAGCACTCAGACAAGAAACCATTTCAATGCTCTGTATGTGGGAAAGGATTAAATACCAGACAACATTTGAAAAGACATGAAGCAGTGCATACAAAATCCTATACGTGTAAATATGAAGATTGTGATGAAAGTTTTTACAAACATCAAACGCTTCGACATCATGTGAATGTGGTTCATTTGAAGACAAATACCTGTAAAGAATGTGGTAAGACTTTTCAAAGTCCAAGCAAACTAGAGCTTCATAAACAGAAACAACATGGTGAAGGTCCTGCTTATCAGTGTGATTACACAGGATGTTTTCAAACTTTCAAGGTTTGGTCTGCATTCCAAACTCATATGAAGACGGAACATGTCAAATTGAAATGTGAAATTTGTGGTAAAGCTTGTATGGGCGATGAAGGTTTGAGAATGCACATGAATATTCATGATGAAACTAAATCTATCAAGCTTTGGAAATGTACTGAGTGTACCAAAGATTTCTTGAAAAAAGAAGCTCTATTGATTCATTGCAAGAGTGATCATGAGTTTATTCCAAACAGCTTACAACATCTTTTAAATGAAAATGAACAGAAGATTTTAAATACATCCAGAGTTGAAACCATGTTTGCAAAGGGTAACAATGCTAACAATCTTCTTTTGAATACAGTAGCACCTCAAAAGACAATTACTTGCACATATAAATCCTGTATCAGAATGTTTAGAAGAGAATATGATTTACAACGTCACCTAACATGGCATGAAAAACATAAAGAACAAGTTCTTCAAAAATTGAAAGATATACAGGAACAAAAGATTGCGGAACAATTAGCACAATCTCAAAATCAAGATATAGAAAATCTTATTGGATTATAATTGAAAAGTCATTTACATTAAATAAGAAGGTAGTACCATTTTTTTCATTAATTTTATAAATATCGTATCGTAATTCCTATTTCCTAGCAAAAAAAGAGTTTTCTTTATCTCATTTTGATAAATTCATATCACTCATAGCAAATAAAAGGTCATCTTCCTCGAATTGATCATTATTATCGTGTATATTTGGATCTGAGACTCTATGCATCTTTGCATGTGTTGTACTTGTTGCGATTGTTGCAGCTGAAGGACCTATACTAAAACTCTGTGTGCTTCTTTCTAAAATGGCTGATCCTGTTAAATTAGCAGATGGTTTTGACAGTGGAACGCTGGATCCTCTACGAGATCTGCTATTTCCAAAATATAAGGATTCACTGCTATTGTTCACTTCAGATAACCTTCTTGTAATTGAATCTGGTGCATAAGATCTTGGTGATTGTGATAATCTTCTCAGTGTTTGAACAAAATTTTGAGGGTATGAACTGGGACTTGAGCTGTTTGGCACATAATTTGATACAGAAGGATATCTTGCATTTGAAAGTGATTGAGCAATTGGTTGATTAGATGAGGGAGGAGGTGAAGGTGAATTTGATTTTGAATACATGCTTGCTGTTAAACTCTGTGTTAATTCATCATTTTTAGTTCTCATCAATTGAAATTTGCCTAGAGAATCTTGGACATTTGGGGAATAGTTCAAAGTTAGTTCATGTTTAGTATCAATCAGTTTAACAAAATCTTTCAAATCTCCATCCATTTGTGAAGTGTTGGGTAAAGTATTTCTGGATGTAAATTTATGTTCAAAACTTGAGGGAGTTCCCCTTTCAACGCTTGACGATCTTCTTAGACTTGACCTTCTAGCAACTTTTAAAAAAGATGATGCATACTTAGGAGTACTTCCACTTGAACTCAAGTCATTCATTCCACTTAAACTACCAATGACGGGAATAGCATTAGAAGAGCCAATTGAAGAAGTGACAGATTTTGGAATTGATATATTTTGTTGATTGGAAAATGTGTTTGATCTTTGGATTTTCAGAGCTTGTGCAATAGAGCCTTGTGATTCATTTCTTGTCAATGGAGAGCTACTTGGAGGAGACGCAGTCCCTGACTTGAAGGCTTTTTTTAAAGAAGTTGAAACTGGCATTGTGCTGTTCATCGTTTTGGCATTATCAATATTAATAAAATGGTTTGATAATGTTTCTTCATTATCAATTAGTTGAAAGTCAACATTCTTTCTATAAGAAACTGAAATCTTGAGAGTGCCAATGCTGGTAACAACTGGTTTTAGCACTTTCTGGGATAGATGATCACCATTTGGTTTATCTGTGCTTATGATAGGTTTACTCAAGCCAATTCTTCCTTTTGAAAGAATAGGACGATTTCCATCAAAAACCCTTAGGCCAATTTTTAAAGGTGAATGCGTTAGCTTTATCTTGCATAATTTCTTATGAAGTTTGTAAAGTGGAAGCAACTTTGTAATTGTGTAAAGGTATCGAAATGTTATAACTAGCGTCTTGTAAAGGGCAGGTAAATCATTCAAAGTTTCATCAGCAAAAGACGTATCTATTTCAATTAGCCACCTTTCCATGACAATTTCAGATTTCTTAGTGTTCACACTCCAAGTGTTCTGTTGATCATCCTTTAACACCAATGACTGTTTGATAGTCAATTCTCTCAGATCAAGATAAGCCTCAATTACAATTGGTGTAGTATTTGGTTGAGAGGTTTTCCATGGTTTCAAATCATCTCTTTGGACATCGTATGTTTCAACGTTGAACCATTTATTGAGCTTCCTGGAAGCATCTGGCTCGATAATGACAGATGAGCGGGACTGTATTATGACATTTGAAGCCTTCAAAAAAAAGTTTTGAATAACTTGTCCTAGCTTATCCTTCTTAGTGGATGCCATCACGTATTTTGGTGTAAACAAAAAACAGATAGATCTGTAAAGACAGCAATTGAAACAATTAGAAACGAATGTCTGTGTCTGAAAATGTTTCAAAGGCTTAATAAAAGAAGTTCCACTGACTTAATGATAAATAAACTGTTGCCAATTAAAACAAAGAAGCATCAATGTGTGAGTTTAGATTAATTACCTAATAATAAAAATGATGGCACATCCATACATCTCAAAATTCCGATAAGAAGCTGTACGATTTACGATCTACTACTACACTAATGTTATTGAAAACGAATAAATACGAGGTAGTATGTATAAGTGGGTCATACATAAACTCTGGTCTGTAATCAATTAGCGATATCTAAGTATAAGTCGAGAAGACAAGAACCACTCCAAGCCTGAGTAGGTGACGAATCATGACATAAATCACCATCTTTGTTGGTTAATTCAGTGAGACCAGCCCATACACTATCCCTAATCCAATGTCTATGACCTTTTAATCTAACAAATAACATTTGGTATAGTTCAGATATATCCCTCTCTTGAGAAATAAACTCTTGTGATTTGAATTTATAAAATGCTCTGATGAAGTAACCAAAAACCCAAACCCATTCTGGACCTTGATGGTAGTTTCTACCTTTTGAAGTTGCAAAATCTGTTGAATCTTCAGAGTTATTGTAATAAGGTCTGTAGTTCATATCAGATGGATCCAAAGTTTTCATACCCAATGGCCCTCTCAAAATCACATCAGCTGCATCCAGTGCACCTAAAGCATGGGATGGATCAAATAATTCAGGAGCGACTGTCAAAGCAATCGCAAAGTTTGGTCTTAGTTGATAATCTTCATATGGTTTTCCTGATTTATAAAGATCTTTGTATATCCCTCTTCTATTAACGATATTAGGATCAACGTTATAATTGCAATCATCTTCTGGGTTAGTTGGAACATAAAAGCATTTTTCAAAATTGGCTTGCATCAAATCATTCCAATCTTTAAATGAGATCTCTTTACCATCAGAAGTTGGTGTTGTAGAATATTTGAATAATTTTTTCTTGTGTAATTCAATCACAAATCTTAAAGCACTTTTAGCTAAACCATTAATTTCAACTGCAGCACCATCTCTTGGGGTTCCCGGAACACCTTTAGAGTTGGCTTTTTCACTTTCACCCATCTTGTCCATCCAAGTTCCACAATTTAATTGCGAACCTCCATGAACTAAACCAGTTTCCCAATCAACATGAACTTCAACATTGAAACCTTCATCTTTCATTTGACTATCCAATCTTGAACCAGCGTTAGCCTCACGGTATTGAATACCTTTAGCGTGTCTTGATAAAATTTCGTAAATAATATCTTCAATTGAAGTTTCGTAACTAAATGCTTCTGGATCAGTAAACTCCACAAATCTATCATCCAATGGGAATCTTCTCTTAGTTTTTTCTTGTAAAATCTTCTCACCTTCAGGAACAATTTCAATATAATCTTGAATAAATTGTAAAAAGAACCAAGCAGCATCACGAGCATTATATCTTGGGTTTCTACCGGCATCCAATAAATTTGGAATTAAACCATGTTTTAGAGTTGAAGCAAAATGTAAGATGTGATCTTTAGCATCATCAAATCTACCTGTAGCTAACAATAACCCTCTAGCTGAAATGAAAACATCTCTACCCCAGCATCTCATATAATCATAACTAAAATGAGGTAATCCAGCAGCTAATGCAGGTATATTAGCAAAAGGTGTTAATGAGGTTGATCTCATGTGACCTAACATTTGAACAGATGTTAATGCTAATCTTTGAACAAATAAATTACCAGTTTGGATTCTTTTATCTAACAATGTTAAAGCTTTAAATCTTAATGCTTCGTATGCAATACCAATGACTAAAGCAAAGTATTTTGGAGTCAAGAAAAATGGAACTGATTTAATTCTTTCCAATCTAATCCTTAACCATTCTCTAAAATTATCCAATGAACCTCCATCGCTGAACTTGGCCAATCTATTAAGAACATAATCTAAAGCCCAGTGGCCATTTCTCAAATTTTCAGCAATTGGGTGTGCTAAATCATTGTTTTGGATCACATTTCGTAATACTGAAATCCAACCTTGTAAACCAGCATAAACCAATCTACCATGATTGGGGATATCATAGACACCATCCGTTCCAGCACTAGCATCACGTTCTTCAGATTCACATTTGAACAGTAGATTATTGATATCGTATAAAGTTAATCCTTCAGTAGCTTCAACAGCACCATTTCTTAATAACTCATCTAATTCTTTATCAACAGAAATGAAACTGGTTTTAACAACTATGATAGAACCTTGAGGGAAATAATCAGGTAACTGAATTTGAGAATCATTGCCATCATTTAAGAAAGAAATTTTAGTTGCACTTAATTCCTTCAATTCAACAGGCACTGATGTTAATTTTGAACTATCATCAACTGGATCACCAGTTCTTTCTAAATAATAACCAAATTCATATGAAGCTTTTGTACCTCTCAATAAAATTGGTGCTAAAGTTTGATCAGATTCATCTTGAAACTTTGTTCTGGCAATCAAAAACCAACCTTCACCAGTTTTAGCATTCAATCTTTGTAATGTAATATACTGACCTTCATGATGAACATGCATTTCTTGATCTTCAGCAACAACAGTTGAGTCAGAGATGAATTTTCTGATCTTATATAATTTTGATTTGACTTTACCAATACCTCGACCATAGGTATAGCTTCTCGTTTCATTAACGACATCAAGTAAATGAGGGTAACATTCATCATACCCAAAAACAGATCCAACAGCAGTTGAACATAATGAAACTAATGCAGCATTGGGTAAAGTATCTTCAACGGTTCTTTTATCAAATGGAGTTTCATTATCATGAGTACAATCCATAAATAAGGCATGAGTTCTAGTTGGTGCTAAAATTCTTGGAATTTGAATTTCTGATAAAGCATTATCAATGACAAACTCATCAATTGATTTAGGTGGGTATGCAAAATCATCCAACGGTAAAGGTTGGAAAGAACCAATAGGTAACCCACCGTGTCTATGAACTAACCTTGATAATTCATCAACCGACCAAGCTTGCATAGCTTCACGAATTAATGATGAGATAGCTAACCTTTCAACGAATAAATTATCCATTTCTTCAGAACCTGTAAACAATTCAGCAACAACGTATAGTTGAGGATTATAACTTCTTGCTAAGTCTAAGAAATATTCACCAACATGAAGAGGAGTTGAATGACAGTTGTCAATTCTGAAACCATCAAAGATTTGAGCATTGATTTTGATATATTCTTCCATTCTTTTCCATAAATAAGGTGAGTCTTCAGGTTTTGATCCATATCTTAATTTGACACAATCACCCCAAATAATGACTTCTCTTAGTAAATAACTTTTAGACTTTGAAGATGCAAAATCAACCAAAGGATTACCATTCCATATCCATCCATTATTAGCTAGTTGATATTCTTTACCATCTTTAGCAGTTATTCTGGTGAAATATGGTTCAGTTAAAGGTGATTTATCTGTAATTTCACCCATTTGAGGGCCATGAGAATCTATTCTTAAATATTTGATTCTATTGAATAATTGTTCTAAAATCTCTTCTAAATCACTGTCATATTCTCTATATAAGGGAAGATTGATTTCATTAATTAAATCAGTGACATGTTCTTTAATCCTTTCAAACTCAGGTTTCTCTCCATATAATGAAAAAAGGATTGAAGCTAATTTAGTTGGATTGATTTTGTTTTCAAAACGAGTAGAAAGAGTAAATTCTCCTGCATATTCAGCAATAAACTCACATAATTTAACCAAAGAGTCTCTAACATCTTTCGGGATTTCAATTTTACCTAAATCTGAGGCAGATGAAGAAGTCCAAACTTTTCCAAGATTGGCTAAAGTTCCTTCAACGTCAATAACATAATATTCCCATAGTTTCAAAACTTGAATAACGTTGACTTTAATACCTTCCATGACATTCAACAAATCAGTAACTGAAGATAAAACAGTTGGATAACCAAGTTCTTCCAATTTCGAACTGAATTCCAATAATGCCGTGTCCAATTCAATGGCTGAAGTTAAATGAGGAGCAGTTACTTTATTATAACCTGCTTCTGGGTGTTCCAACAACCATTCAGAGTTATTGGCAGTATGGTTGAAAACAATATCAGTAATTGACAATAGTTCTTTCTCTTTTCTTAACTTGGTGACAAATGACTTAACTTCAGAGACATCCTTAAATGAATTTGGGTCAAAAGTTAGTTGATCATAAATGGAATATGGAGAGTTGGATTCACCACGATGTTGTAAAGGAGTAAAATGAACCATGTTATAACCTTTGTCCCTAATCTCATCAAAGATTCCATCCCATTTAGACTTATCGCCTAACCATTTGGAAACAACGGATTCTAAAGCAATAGAATTCAATGGCAAGAAATTATCATTAATGTAAAGACTTGGAGGAACAACAAAGTAGAATTTTCTAGTCGTTTTCAATTCACCATAGTCATCCTTGTAAGAGATATAATAGTTATAAGAACCTGGACGATAAATGCTGAAATCCAGTTCAATATCGGAATTGAAAGATGAAGGAATTTCTCTTTTATGATATTTATCCCTGTTGAAATCTTCATCACTAGCAACTGGCAGATTGATCCAAATGGCACCTTCTCTAGCAATTGGACATGATGCAGAGAAGAACAAACGAAGGTTGAACAAGGGGTCACCAGCATTGAAGTTTGGCGGTTGAGGTAAAGCTGGCAAAAACAAGACACCTTTGTTGGAAGATGAGCCGTTCTCGTCAACTTTAAGTAAAAGAGTCGACATTGCTGTGTTCAATTCAAAGTACCTGATTGGTTCAGCAGAAGATTTTTACTAGTTGATTGCCAAAGATAACGCAAGTTCCATAAATAACAAGTTCTCCCTTGTGTGGTTTTTTTCGGTTTTTTCTTGACATCATCCAATGCAGCACTAAAATCTACAATCAAAAAAATGTACATACAACATACAAAAGACTCATTAAATTACATAAAGACTTGGGTGAAAATAATGATGAAGAATCCAATGATGGATAATATAAATGAAATTATTGGAATTAACCCAAACTTATAAGTGTATAACTCTTTAAGTTGTTCCAAGTATTGGATCATGACTTTACTTGATAATTTTGATTCACCTTCAGTTCTGACACCAAATGAGTATGGGAATTCACCAATTGGGACATCTTGAGGCAATGGTAGTTTTGCTAATAATTCTAAAGCAATTTTGAAACCTTGAGCATCAATGTCAGAGGCACCAGTTAAGTATTTCTTTTGTAAACCGAAGAAACCAGACATTGGGTCTGAAGCAGTGGTCAAAGGTCTGGCCAAAATTCTGGCACCTCCACTTATAACACGTCTGTATAATGGCCAGTCTTTGTCGATACCAACACCTTCTGCATATCTAGTACCGATGACAAATGGATGGTTTCTCAATTGTTTCAAAAAATCTGGAACTGATTCTGGAGGATGTTGTAAATCAGCATCCATACACACTAAATATTCACCTTTTGATTCTTTGAAACCTCTTAAAACAGCAGAAGACAAACCTCTTTCTGTTGTTCTAACAATAATTCTAACATTATAACCTTCTTTTTGTAAGAGTTCAACTTCTTCAACTGAACCATCATTTGAATTATCATCAACAAAAATCAATTCAGTTTTCTTGGATTCACCATTACCTAAGGCGGCAAAAAGTCTGGTGGTCAATGGTCTAATGTTAAGCTTTTCGTGATAAGCAGGAACCGTGATACTGTTCTCAATGGCCATTATTTACTTGTTATGATGAAGTGGTTATTTAGTAACCTACGTGTTGTTTGTTTCATCTTTTTGAAACTTTCATAACCAGTAGATGTGCCCCTACCATTAGTCCGGAATAGATTGCTTCTCATTGCTCCGTAACCATAACCCCGGAACTGTTTCTTCCAATCACATTCTCTGAATTTTTAATTTCAAGGAAAAATTAATCAATCGAAAGAAAAATAAAAAAATTAGAAAAACAAAACTTTGGCCAAAAACGTGAACAACTTTCTTTTAAAGAATCATTTATATCATATTAAAATGCTTTCAAGAAGATTTGCTCAAGCTTCAAGAGGCTATGCCACCAAGATCTCATCTACCGACTCCACTGGTAAAATTTCATCTTTAACCGTCAAAATTAACGCCGGTTCTCGTTATGCTTCAAAAGATGGTTTATCTCATTTATTATCCAGATTCAACTTCCAAAACACTAGACAAAGATCTGCTTTAAGATTGACCAGAGAATCTGAACTATTAGGTGGTGAATTTAACTCCACTTTTGACAGAGAATTCATCTATTTAAATGCCAACTTCTTGAAAGAATCTTTACCATACTATGTCAACGCTTTAGGTGATGTTTTGTACAAAACTTCTTATAGACCTCATGAATTACCAGAAATCGTTGCTCCAGTCGCTAAATACGATTTATCCAAAGCGTTATCTAACCCAATCTACAAAGCTGATGAATTATTACACTCTGCTACTTTCAGAAATGGTTTAGGTCAACCATTATACTATGATGGTGTTGAAAAAGTTACTTTAGACGATATTAAACAATTCTCAGATAAAGTTTACGTCAAACAAAACATTGAAATCATTGCTAAAGGTGTTAACCAAGGTGATTTAGCTCGTTTTGTTCAAGACTCCACTTTCAATCAACTTCCTGAAGGTTCTTCTTTAGCTGCCACTTCAACTCCAAAATTCTACGAAGGTGTTGAATCAAGATTCAGATCAACTGGTGCTTCAGTTGCTGGTATTTCTATCCCAGTTAAACCAGCTGATTTCGCCACTTACGAAGTCTTATCCAACTACGTTTCATCAGTTGCGGAATTTGCTGATTTAGTTTCTGAAGCTAAGTTTAACAAACATAATCAAGTTGGTTTATTCACTTTATTCGTTAAGGGTTCTCCAGCTCAAGTTTCTTCAAACATCAAAACCATCACTGCTGCTTTAAAGAAAGGTTCAAACATTTCTACTGCCATCCCACTAACTCAAACTCAATTAGCTTTAGATAGCGAAGTTTCTATCACTCCATTAGAATTAGATGTTTCTAAAGTAAAAGACTTCAAATTAGGTAAATTCAACTACGTTGCTTTAGGTGATGTTAACCAATTACCATATGCTGATGAATTATAAATGAAATGAACAACAACAAACCCATTCCCTTTTATATAAATACATATAACTCTTTTTAAAAACATAGATTTCATTTTATACAAAAAGTTTCCAAAAGGAGAGAAGGATTTCATATTTATTTATAATGTATATACATATTACTCTAACATTTTTTAATCAATAAGATAATAAAAACAATAATTTTGCTTGTATTTGTAAAAATTGTTTTCTTATTCTTTAACTTCCTGTATATATAAAACGTTATTGCATCTAATAAATAAATCATTTCCTAATTGTGTACTACTACCATCAACTATTTCTTCAGCATCATTTAACCTTATGTTGAAGTAGTTATCACTGGATTGAAGAAGACCTTTGTAACTGGTATTATTAAATTTTAGCTTTATAATCACCTTGGTTCCCACTAGGTCTTTGATGAAGGGTTTCGGATTTACCACGTTTAGCTTGTTATTATGTTAGTACTTCATGTGGACTGACAAAAAAAACATTCATTACTCACACTCATATTAATAATTTGGCTTTCTGATAAACCTTTAGAAGTTGAGATAATTGTTTTTCGAAAAAAATATTCCTTTCAATCAATGCCGCGAAATGTTGATCTTCTATCCAGAGATTCGGATTTGGTAGAAATATAGGGTATTCTGGTCGTAGGCTCTAATCCTGTATATGCCCCTTTTTAAATGCAGCATGCTAAAAGTTAATGTTTATCAATGGTCTCGTTTACCCAAATCTATGTTCCAAGATTGAATTCAGAGGTCTAACTAAACACTGAAACATATTTACTTAGGAGTTAGGACTTTACAAAAATTGATGTACTTAAACTAAACAAACTTGAGAAAAAACCATAAAATATAAAATAAAATATAAAAACTTAGAAATCTCGTTACGTTGTTATAATCCTTTTGACTTCAAAAGTTCTTTTGACTTTGCAATATAGTTTAAGGCATAGTCATCAGTAAAACCTTTAGAGGCAGGTAATTCTTTACCATTCTTGTCAATAAAACATCCATTGTGATTATCAAGAATAGGAGAAACTAAAGCTGGAGTTAGTCGTTTAGCGTAATCTTCTGCAGTGGAATAAACCAAGACAAGGCTGATTCAAGAGCAGAGCCAAACATTCCTTCACCAAAAAGGTTACTTCTTATATTGGTCTTAACTAATCCAGGGTTTAAACCATAAACGTTGACATTTGAATAGTTGATTTTACCATAAGAAACTAATGCTTCGTTTCCAGCAACAGTATTCATGTGTGTTGTATAAAAATTGTAACTTTCATCTTGATTCAAATCGTCAATAGTTCCTAGTTGCCCATTGCCCGGATACCCATGACAAAAATTCTAGGTTTGAAGTTTGATTTAGCTGATAATTTACAAGCCAAATGACCAATAATAACCAAACGATTTAAATAGCTAACTACCATATCTTTTTCTAGTCCTTCTTTAGTAATCTCTTTTGTTCTTGAAGCAAAAATACCTGTTGTGAACAATAAAACACTAGCATCAGAAACATCAATTGATTTGGCTAACTCGACAGAATCTTTAATAGAGCTTAAATCTGCTTTGATAAATTTAATATTTTCAACATCACTGTCTCTAAAAGTTTGTCCAATAACAGTTACCCGAACCCCAGAAGCTGCAAGAGCTGTAGCAATAGCCCTCCCTAAACCACCAGTTCCACCAAAGATCACAATATTGAAGTCGCTGTAGTTCTTGATTATGTCTTCTAAATTGTCTTGAATTGTGAACGTCATTGTTTGCTGTCCGTTGCCTCCTTCTGCGGTATATTAAATGAACTAGAAGAATGTAGTAGTTTAGAGCTCTTTTATATGGTAGTGATAACATGCGCAATTACATAATTGACACATTTTTTTTTGATTGTTCTACACAGACAAGAGAGCAAACAAAATATTAACACATTACCATTGACTCATGCTTCATTTATGTTAGGAAACTCTGGGTATTGAGAAATTCATCAATCCTTTCTAATGAAAATGGCTTGTTTAATTTGGCATTAGAATCACTAATCAAGGATTCAAAATATTTAGCCAATGGTTCTTCATAAAGATTCTCTGAGAGGTTTCTATCACCACTGAGTTCAATTAAATTTTTCAATATAACATCATAATCATTTTCAGTTAACAATGGGTCACCTCTATTTTTCAGGTCATTCAAATAAATTTCAGAAATATCACAATTTAGACCAAAAAATTTTAATGTAAAGTATGATTGAACCATGTATAACCGTTTGGCATATAGGTAACGATTTGAAATCTTACCAAAACTTGAAATAATTACTTTGATATTTTGATAAGTTATTCTCTTGATTTCATTTAATTTAAAATTTGAGTTGATAGAATTTTGATAACAGCACTTGATTAACAAAGTATATTGTAATTGAACTAACCTATGAAGATTCTGTAATATTTTGGGGATTAATTGAATGTTATAACCGAAATGTTCTTTTAAGTTATAGTAATGCTGTTGATGAGGATCAATAAAATATGACAAAGTGATCATAGAGTTGGCAATTTTTATGACATTTTCAATTGATTGTATTTTTCTTGGAGAGTCAGGTTTGCCATCATAATACAAAAATATATGACTTGCCAACATAAATGTCAAACAATGCAAATCAAGAAAGTCAAGAAATTTGAAACCTTTGACAGATTTTTGTTCTCTGGTATTTGATTCTAATTTTAGTATAGATTCTAAACCAACACCATTACATTTCTCTATTAAATGATCTAAAATCTTTTGGTAATCATTCAAAGTCGCTGGATTTTTAGCATTAGTAATCATTTTTGATAATTCAAAAACAATATCTTTGAAATTATTTGAACGATCATGGAATCTTTTAATAGTGACATATTCAAAAGAATCTTTATCGTTTTCATTCAAAATTGGAAGCAAAGTTGTATAAGTATCAAAGTCTGTGAACATTGATGAGCCATTGTAAATTAAATCAGTTCTTTCAACATCAAGGATCTGATGCCAAATTATTCTTATTGAATTCGACTGCTCTGAATCAATTTCATCGATGTTATACTTTAAAGCAACCCCGGCACGTATCAAATACTGTGCACTACCTTGTCTTAAACCAAAATGTAGGCCTATTGCTTCAGGTGAATAATTTTCACAATCAGAAATCAATAACATCAATCTCATAGTTTCAATATTCTGAAAATAAAGAGGAAATCTCGCTTCTTCCAAGCAAATATTAGCAAGATTAAAAGCTTCAACGCCAACGAAAAAAAGTTCATCTTCTTGATCATAGCCACAGTTATATAATGAAATAAACACAATTCTCATTATCAGAAGAAGTTGACCCAAAAATATATAATCATTAGTCGAAAGTTTCTCCTTTTTAAGTGCAAAAAAAAGATCAAATTGCTTATAGAAATTGGTTTTATGCATATATGCAAATGTAGAGTATAGTTCTGTTTCAAAAAACTTTTGAGTAGATTTTTTGACTTTCTTTATATCTGTCAAATAGGGTTTAATAACTTCATAGACACCATTTCCTTGTTGTCTAATATTAAATTTAAGCAAATCTAAGTTTGAGTATTTGTCCTTCTCTTTACTTAAATACTCTTCAATGAAAAGAGGTATAGATTTTCCTATCTCACTAGTTTCTAAAATACTATCAATATCTTTATTCTTTTTGATCATTGATGGCAAACTGAATATTTGAGAAAAATTTATAAAACCAACAGGTTTCACAGGACCTGACTCACTTTTTCTAGCTTCTAGTTGTTGAATTTGGTTCTTCAGAGCTTTTATTTGTGCATCTATAACATCTTTATCATTTGAGCCATTATGTGATGCGTATTCACATAGATTGCTGTGTTTTAAACAGTTATTGCACGATGGTCTTTGTCTATCACACTGTTGACTGTTAGGAATTTGAAAGTATTCAATCTTGGAAGAAAACTAGCAAACTTACTTTAAGTTTTCTTGCCCTGCACTGTTCACAGGAATAGACAATACGACGTCTCTTGTTTGCAGGTGTGGACATTGTTGATAAATACCTTTTGCAGTGTTTGTTTACTTTCATGCTGGACTTATTTCGGGTTTATATTTGTCCTCTCGTGAGTGCGCGAACCGTACTGTACAACAGGTACGTAAAAATATAAGAAAAAAATCACATTAGTGATAGTATTGCAAACGAAAGAAATGCAAGCATATGTAATAGTCTAATGTCTAGATGTTCACTACCCATCTATAGAAGGAGAGCTAGTAGCCGATAAAGTATCTGTGACAGTTCCAGTTAAACTTGTTGAACTGATCGATGGAGAAACTGTTCCAATGCTTTCAAAATATGTAGCAGTAGGCAAGATGCTTTCTTCATTAGCAGTACTATAATAATTAGTGACACTTACAGCTTGTGGAATTTCATCAAAAATCACTTCAATATCTTCCTTGTCGGCATATTTAACCGGAGCTAATGCAATTTGGTATGATCATAAACGACATAAGCAGATCTTAAGAAGCTATCACGTAAAATGAATGAACTTTCGTCTCCAGTATCATCAATCATAAGTAATTAAATGCCCTCTTCTGCATAATAATCAACAAAATTCTCCAATGGAATGGTGATTTCAATACCTTGGAAATTGAAAGTGAATTCCAGTTAAAAATCAATCAGTAGAATTAGGATAGTAAGCTTCAATTGAATCCAAATAGTCGAAACCAAGAGAATCAACAATAGAGCCATGCACATATGTTGGGATTTGAATATCAGTTGTTCCTGAGTCTAAAACTGCGATATATGGTGCGTCTGATTTGCTTTCAGAAGATCCCTCAGAGCTGGATCCTAAAACAATATCAGTAAGTGTAATTTGGAGATTTGTTGGCAACTTAGATTCGGATAAACTATTGGAACGATTTGTAAAGTACCCTCATACTTAGCATGATCAACAACTCCAAATAACAAAACACCTTCATCTGCATCTCTTGAGTTTAAGTAAAGAAAATAAACGTGTTTATGAATGATTCCTTTTTCGATCAGTCTTCCTGGAAAATTGATATGATATAAGTTTCAGGAGTAGTGTCAAAATACTCAGTTTCTTCAAGAGTTTTAAGACCAACACCAAGAACACCCATAGCTGAATAAGTGCTATTTGCAACAGCTAAATTTATATCTATAAACTTGATACCGCTTATTAATTGGTGTTCCAAGTAAGGGAAATTCAACCGAACTCACTGACAAAGATTCTTTTTAAGCAATGCCATACATTACTGCTGATTTGAATGCTACTACCTGGTTGGAACCAAAGGAGTACGATATCAACGTCCAACATAGTTGGTCTGCTGTGATGGAGCTTGTTTCAGGATTTTCCCCAGAAATTCCTCATAAATTTGGAACTTTCTTAATTATACCATGTGACGAGTTGGCCATGACTCTATGAAAACTATGGTCAAATCAACAAGCTTGTCCACCTGAAGAGTATGAATAGTGCTGTATACTCGAATTACAAATATCTTTTGGATTTCTTTAATGACAAAAGTAGTTTTTTGAGGTAATACTCTTCTTTAACAGTCCTCTAAGCGTTCCAGAGAACGACAAAAAAACAAGTTCTAACTATGAGAAGCTGAAGATATATGACCAGTAAATACAACCTACAGTTTTTAAGCTTATTTCAATCGATAGGTTTTTTTTACATGTTAACATTTAATTGTATTCTTTGTGGAATACTGCTAAGTGTATTGAAACAGATAGTGCAAGGATCAGTGCTGAGGACTTACGCTCACTTCAATGTTTTTATGAGCTTTTTTGTTTTTTCTGCACTTATTATGCTTTTGTTTAACTTAAATTCTCAAAGTTACTATTGGATCTACGCTGAGGTTTTTGGTTTTAGCGATTGTTCATGGGACCAATGGATGGTTTTGTTCTTTTCGTCTCATTGGTTGTTTTTAAAGAACTATACAGATGTTTCTTATTAGTAGTTATAAATCATCTCGCTACTCCCCCTAGCAAAACTCTGAGTATTTTCTTATCATATTCTACCATCTCATCAATTGTTTGTTGTGAAACACCTGTAAGACGAACAGCATTTCCAAAATCAAGAAAACAAACTCTTTGTTTGTCTTTAAGATATTTTAAGTTTCGTA